>CM046045.1:14962670-15542916 GCA_025215565.1 Flaveria ramosissima
ATCCCCGTGTGCTAAATTGACATAGCCTCGTGTTTGGACATCTGATAGGACAAAATGTACTATCCCCTAAAAGCAAGCACGGGGTCGTGCCCCACCTCCAACACGGGGTTGTGCCCCATCAAGCACGGGGTCGTGCCCGACACAAACTGCACGTACGAGCCGACCAACTTTTGTAAGCATCGTACTAGCACGGGGCCGTGCTTTTTAGGCACGGGGTCGTGCTTAAACACTCTAGAAAGCCTATAAATACAGGCTTAAGTTCACTATTTTGGGAGAGCTTTGGTGGGAGAGTTACTCTGCAGAATTCTCTCGGGAATCTAGCCTTCAAGACCATTTGGAGGCTCGGGAGGTGCATACAACACTTGGAAGAGGCTCGGGATCGTCTAAACGTCATATATTGTGGATTATCGGTTTGATTGTTCCATTTCACCGATGATTTCTTATCTATCTTTTTTGTTATTTGTTGTTATATTTATGCTCATTATGAGCTAAACTCTTATTATCATCTTAATTGGATGAAACTTATGTAATTTGTGAGGAACTAATGGTGTGATATATATTATGTTAATGTTATGGTGGTCTTGGGAAAACTTTTGATGGATAGCATCTACATTTGAACGGGGAGTTATAACTTGATGGTTTGTGATTGTGATTGTCATACACGGTTGAAAAACATATGATCAACTTTCATTCGCGAAACCGGTCTTCATAATAAATCCCTGGCTAATGAACTAGAAATGGTTATTAGAAATCATATCACCTTAACTTTTTGATCATTTGCAGGTTCCCTTTTATTAGTCTGAGAAATCTACAATAATTGTTATGGTTTTCTGAAATTAATGGTATGTTAGGAAGGAACCTGATCAACTCTCTTTTTAACATTAAGTTATGTTTTCATAAATCATATGTCAAATAGGTCACAAAAGATTCACCTACATTACTAGGGCTTTAATCTAAGCAGTAAAATCAGTCTGTCGTTGTAACACCCAGTTATTTATTTATTTTGAAGCCGACGAATGAAGAAAAAGAAATAAAGTCCGAAGTCGAGGGACCAAACTCACCAATGAGAGAAAGTTGAGTGTGTGGTGGTATTTAAAGGGAGAGGGCAGCCCTTACCCTCTCCCCACACCCACAATTCAGCCAAGAGAGGAGAGAAAGAAGGGAGAAAAGAGAGAAAAGGTTGGTTCGTGTAGATTCGAGCGGGCAAAATCGTCGTGTAGCGAGTCCAATCGAAGCTCTTCTCGTTATGGTCGTTTGTGTGAGTTCTAGGACCCCTCATTTACATGTTTTCAAACGATTTTGGGGCTGGAAAGCATAGAAAATCCGTTTTTGTATGTGTGTGTTTGACCCATTTGGGTGTGTTTGCGTGTGATGTGTTTGAGGTTTGTTTCCGGGCTTGTGTGTGCTTGAATGGTGTTGTGGTATGCATTCCTAAGGTTTAGGATGGTTGATTTAGGCTTAGAATGGGTTTGGATGAGCTTGGAGGTCTAAAATGCCAGATTGGGTTCGGGATGAACTCCATTCTGCATCAGAAAGGGCTAGGCGACCGACTGGAGACCATACGGCCGACTGGGGTGCGATTGAGGTTCATTCGCACGATTGAGGGTTCATTCGCACGATTGAGGGTTCATTCGCACGATTGAGGGTTCATTCGCACGATTGAGGGTTTATTCGTACGATTGGGGGCCAGTCGCATGGGGAGTCATACGACTGAGGGCCCAGTCGCATAGGTGCTCATTCGTATTAGTTTAATCCACATGAGGTCATTCGCAAGGGTGTTCATTTGCTTGGGTGTTCATCCGCGTGAGGTCCATTCACACGACTGGGTGTCCATTCGCATAGATGTTCATCCGCATGGATCCAATCGCATGATGTTCAGTCGCCTGGAGGCCATGCGACTGAAGGGTGTCCATACGCCCAAGTAGGGCTGTTGTACCCGGGGAAATGTGTAGTTTAATTATTGACTTTCGGGGGAAAGTGTAGATGTAAATTTTGACATGGAAATTCCCGTAAGTTCATGTAAGATGACTGTTGAGGCCTTAGAGGGTATGTTGGGCATGATGATGATGATGTTGCATATTTATGCATGATGTATGTTATGTATGTATGATGTTGCCCTGTATGATAACGATGACTATGTATGTTGATGTTCCTGATCTTGATGAATGTTTATCTTTCCTCTGGCTTTACGTGTTACGTTAATGAATGAAATGAAATAATTATGTAACGTAAAGTGGAAGATAATAAAAGAGGAACATGATGAATGAATGCATGCATTAATAAATGATGGAATGTAATAAAAGCCTTGCAAGCATGGTATAACGGGACACTCCCCTTGTAAGGTGTTAGCCCAACAGTGTGTGGGTTCGCGACCCCGGGAGGATGCACATCGGGGTCTTTCTTTGTGATTGACCATTTGTATGGAACCATTGTTGCTTGCCTTAGGTACTGTGGCCAGAGGTGCTGGGCACCGTGAATGAAGGTCTATGATAGGCTTAGGTCCAGTTCATGAGCATTAATGGCATAGCACATGACAATGGTATACCTGAACTTTATCCTAGGTACTGTGGCCAGAGGTGCTGGGCACCGTGAATGAAGGTCTATGATAGGCTTAGGCCCAGTATCATGAGCATGAAGGGTAAATTTCATGGTGTTGACGAAAGGAAAAGAATATAATGATGAACGAACGAATGAAAGTAAGAACGAATGAATGAAAGGAAGTTAATGAACGATGAAGATAATAACTATTATCTATTTGTACGTATGATGTGTGATCACATGGATGTAAATGAACGGTTTTAACGAAAGAAAAGTATGTTTTATTATAAAACTAGAACTCACTCAGCAACGCTGACTTTTATGTGTTCCCAGTTGGCAGGTAATGGTTGCTGAGGATGGCACGAGGCGGCTACTCAGCTCTTTTGGATGGCATCCATATTTATAATGCTTTTGCGATGTAATGCAACTTGGGTTTTGAAATTGAATTACGATGTATTATTTTGTAAAAGCTATTATATTGAAATGGAATGTTTTGTTCGAATGTTTCCGTTGCAACATTTTATGTAATATGATGAAAATATATGTTTTATGTGCAATGATTTACCAGCTGTAAGCGTCCCGGGAACGGGGCCTTACAAGTTGGTATCAGAGCCAAAGTTTAAGTAAAATGGGTAAAATTTTCAAATAAACCTTAACTTAAACTGAAAATGGGACGGAATGGGAATGGGATGCCAATCTGAGTAGTTGCGTGCCATGAGGTATTTTCTCAATGATAACCGGTATTATGTGCGCATGTTATGTGGTTTATATGTTGTATGTAGATTTGGATACTGATGTAGTCAGGATAGGTAATGCTCGGGGTATGAAGAGTAAAGTAAGTGGCTAATCACAACTGGCCACTGTAATTAGGGACTTACTATGCTTGACATTAACTGAGTTGTTCCCTTGAATGACCGTGTTGGTGTTTGAATCTTTCAGTGTGATAGAGAATGGCCGGTGGTAGATATTCTAAAGCTTCTAGGGGTGGAGGCCGTGGTGGCCTGGTGCTGAACCGCGACCCAAAATGGAAGGCCTAGAGTTGAAAAGGTGGTTCCTGAAGAACCTGACACCCCTCATCCGGAAGCTGGGGATGAGAGTGCTAACTTGAGGGCCTTGGTGAAGGAGGCTGTTGTTGAAGAAGTGCATCAGGTCATGCAGACAATCTTACCGTCTGTGGTGACCGAAGTTATCAAGGCAGTAAAGGAAGGAGAAAGAAAGGAGAGAAACAGGGCCTTGGGGGAACGGGAGCAACCAGAGCCTGAAACGATTTTCTCTGATAATGAGGAAGAGGAAGAAGAAGAGTCTGCGCCGCAGGCGGGCCGAAGCTGTAACTATGGGGCGTTTATGAGATGCAAGCCCCCCACTTTCGATGGTAACGTCACTGCTGCTGCTGCTCACCGGTGGGTGAGGGAAATGGAGGCTGTTCTTGATATCAGCGAGTGTCGGAGGACCAGAAAGTGAAGTTTGCTACCCACTCGTTTGTGGACTCAGCTTTATGCTGGTGGGACAATATTGTCCAAGCTGAGGGTAGTCGGGCAATCGGGAGAATGAGATGGCCCGAACTGAAGAAGTTGGTGATTGAGGAGTTCTGTCCTCATAGAGAAATAGATAAAGTCGAGAGAGAGTTCCTGCATCTGGAGGCGGGGACCATGACACATCAGCAGTATACTACCAAGTTCAATGAGATGGCGCGTCCGGTGCCGGACCAAGTGACACCTTTGTCACGGAATATTAAAAGATACATTCAGGGTTTGCCAGCGGATATTCGCAGGCACATGATCGCTTCCCGACCAAGCACGTTTAGGTCAGCGGTGGATTTGGCAGGGAGACTGTATGATGAGAGGACGGTGGTGGTGACTGAAGGTAGCAAGAAGGTTAGTGTTGATCGGAACTGGCATGGGAAGAGGTTTGGTCGGGGTGATGCCTCGACGGGTAACAAGAAGGCACGGGTGGACGACCGCCATGTGGTCACATCGGGTGCTGGTTTGAAGAAGTGTGGTAGGTGTGGAAAAGAGCACAGTGGGGAGTGTAGGTTGGGGTCGAACGTGTGCTTCAAATGTGGGAAGGCAGGGCATATAGTCAAGGACTGCCGTACGGTCTAATGCTTTAACTGTGGCGTGGAGGGCCACATAAGTAGGGATTGTAAGAAGCCGAGGGCTAAGGCTTCTGGGGTGAAGAAGACAGGGAGTGAAGAACCGAGGGCGAGCGCCAGGGCATTTACCATGACACAGGAGGAGGCTAGGACGGACCCTGATGTTGTGTCCGGTACGTTTCTAGTGAGCCAAACTTTAGCTTCTGTGTTATTTGATTCTGGTGCAAGTAAAAGTTTTATTTCTGCTGCTTTCAATGCTAAGCTACCTGTTAGTAGTAGACATGTTGAAGCGCCCTTTAATGTAGAAACTGCCATAGGTAAGTCTACCCGGATTTCTGAGATGATAGAGGGTTGTGACGTGGAGCTAGAAGGTCATAAGTTTCCTGTTAGACCGTTCGTGATGACCTTAGGTGGTTTCGATTTGGTTCTTGGGATGGATTGGTTAGCGGAATACGAGGCGAACATTGTGTGTCGCAAGAAGATGATTCAGTTGACAGCGCCTGACGAGAGTTCGGTGACGGTATATGGTGATCGGGTCACGATGATTCCGAAAGTAATTTCGATGGCGGTGGCGGGAAAGTGTATGAGGCGTGGATGTAGTGCCTACTTCGCCTATGTAAAGGATGTGGATACGCCAACACCACAACTAGCCGATGTATCGGTTGTGTGTGACTTTCCAGACTTGTTCCCAGAAGACTTACCAGGAGTGCCACCTGACCGAGAGATCGAGTTTCAGATTGATCTGATACCGGATGCCCAACCTGTTGCCAAGGCACCGTATCGGCTGGCTCTGACAGAGATGAAAGAGCTGATGGAGTAGTTGCAAGAACTGCTTGACAAGGGGTTCATTAGACCGAGTATCTCTCCTTGGGGTGCTTCGGTACTGTTCGTGAAGAAGAAAGACGGTAGTATGAGAATGTGTATTGACTACCGTGAGCTGAACAAGTTGACGATAAAGAACCGATACCCCTTACCGAGAATCGATGATTTGTTTGATCAGCTTCAAGGTGCCAGTTGGTTTTCAAGGATAGATCTTCGATCGGGCTACCAACAGTTGAAGGTGAAGGAGCAAGATATCCCTAAAACAGCTTTCCGCACGCGATATGGTCACTACGAGTTCCTTGTCATGTCTTTTGGTTTGACCAATGCGCCAGCTGCTTTTATGGATCTAATGAATCGAATGTGTCGGCCGATGTTGGATAAATCAGTGATCGTGTTTATTGATGATATCCTGATTTACTCGAGGAGCGAGACAAAGCATGTCGGTCACATTCGGGAAGTTCTAGAGACGTTGAGAAGGGAGAAGTTGTACACCAAGTTCTCCAAGTGCGTGTTCTGGTTGCGCGAGGTTCAGTTCTTGGGTCATGTGGTGAATCCTGACGGGATTATGGTGGACCCGGCAAAGGTGGAAGCGGTTATGCAATGGAAGTCACCAAAGACGCCATCCGAGATTCGTAGCTTCTTGGGTTTGGCGGGCTACTATAGAAGATTCATTCAAGACTTCTCTAAGATCGCCTCTCCACTAACTAAGTTGACCCGAAAATATGTGAAGTTCGTATGGGGTCAAGCTCAAGAGAAGGCGTTCGAGGAACTGAAGGCGAGATTGACTCAAGCTCCTGTTCTGTTCTTACCCGATGGAAATGAAGATCTGGTGGTCTATTCTGATGCTTCTTACTCAGGCTTGGGTTGTGTATTAATGCAGAGAGGGAAGGTTATAGCCTATGCATCCCGACAGTTGAAGGTTCATGAGGTCAACTATCCTACTCATGACCTGGAGCTAGCAGTCGTGGTCTTTGCACTAAAGATTTGGAGGCACTATATGTACGGGACGAAGTGCACCATTTTCACTGACCACAAGAGCTTGAAGTACTTCTTTGAGCAAAAAGATCTGAACATGAGGCAGAGAAGAGGGTTAGAACTTATAAAGGATTATGATTGTGAGATCCACTACCATCCGGGCAAGGCCAATGTGGTGGCAGACGCCCTTAGTCGAAAAGAGAGGCTCGAGCCGATTCGGGTGAAAGCATATCAGCTGATCATGACCTCAGATGTGATGAAGCAAGTGAAAGAGTTTCAAGATGAGGCATTGAAAGAAGTTCATCTTAACTCTGAGAGAATGAGAGGTCTGGTCGCAGAATTGGGTGAAAACACGCTTGGTGTTAGAACTCGATTCGGGAGGATGTGGATCCCTCGTTTTGGGGATCTACGGGTGAAGATTATAGATGAAGCTCACAAGACTCGATACTCTATTCACCCCGGTGCCACGAAAATGTACCAACAAATGAAGAAAGATTATTGGTGGCCGGGTATGAAGCGCGATGTGGTGGAGTATGTGAGTAAGTGCCTTACTTGCTTACAGGTGAAGGCCGAGCATCAAAAGCCGTATGGGAAGATCCAACCATTGGATATACCGGAATGGAAGTGGGAACACATCACCATGGATTTCATTACGAAACTGCCGCGTACTCCGAAAGGGTATGATGCTATATGGGTGATTGTTGACCTTGACGAAGAGTGCTCACTTCCTACCGATCCGCGATATATATTCATCTGAGAGGTTGGCTGATCTATTCATCAAGGAAGTTGTAACTCGTCATGGTGTGCCGGTGTCTATTGTGTCTGATCGTGACACCCGGTTTACATCTGAATTTTGGAAGAAATTCCACGACGCTATGGGGACGAGGTTACATATTAGCACGGCTTATCATCCCCAGACTGATGGTCAGTCAGAAAGGACCATTCAGACATTCGAGGACATGCTTCGGGCATGTGTTATCGATTTTGGAGGAAGTTGGAATGACCACTTATCGTTAGCTGAATTCTCGTACAACAACAGTTATCATGTCAGGATTGGTATGCCCCCATATGAGATGCTATATGGTAGGAGATACAGAACACCCGTTTGTTGGGATGATATTGGTCAGAAGGAGTTAGGGAGCGTCGAGGTGATCGAGGCTACGACTGAGAAGCTTGAAAGGATCAAAGCCTTCATGAAGGCAGCCAAAGATAGACAAAAGTCGTATGCTGATAAACGACGCAGACCGATTGAATTCCAGGTGGGTGACCGGGTTATGTTGAAGGTCTCACCTTGGGAGGGTATCATTCGTTTCCGAAAGCGGGGCAAGTTGAGCCCGGGGTACATAGGCCATTTTCGAATCATTGCTCGAGTAGGAGAGGTGGCCTATAGATTAGAGTTACGGTATGAGTTAAGTGGAATTCACCTGACATTCCATATATCTCATCTAAGTGCTTGGCAGATGAAGATATGATTGTTCCACTGGAAGATATCAAAGTAGACGAACGGCTCAATTATGTGGAGCAACCAGTGGCAATCATCGATCGAAAAGAGAAGAGGCTGAGGAATAAAAAGGTTCCTCTTGTGCGTGTTCAGTGGAAGCACAGGAAAGGATCCGAGTCTACGTGGCAGGCTGAAGAAGAGATGAGGCAGCATTACCCACGTTTGCTCGAGGAATAACAGGTTTCGGGGACGAAACCTATTTAAGGGGGGTGGACTTGTAACACCCGGTTATTTATTTATTTTGAAGCCGACGAATGAAGAAAAAGAAATAAAGTCCGAAGTCGAGGGACCAAACTCGCCAACGAGAGAAAGTTGAGTGTGTGGTGGTATTTAAAGGGAGAGGGCAGCCCTTACCCTCTCCCCACACCCACAATTCAGCCAAGAGAGGAGCGAAAGAAGGGAGAAAAGAGAGAAAAGGTTGGTTCGTGTAGATTCGAGCGGGCAAAATCGTCGTGTAGCGAGTCCAATCGAAGCTCTTCTTGTTGTGGTCGTTTGTGTGAGTTCTAGGAGCCCTCATTTACATGTTTTCAAACGATTTTGGGGCTGGAAAGCATAGAAAATCCGTTTTTGTATGTGTGTGTGTTTGACCCATTTGGGTGTATTTGCGTGTGATGAGTTTGAGGTTTGTTTCCGGGCTTGTGTGTGCTTGAATTGTGTTGTGGTATGCATTTCTAAGGTTTAGGATGGTTGATTTAGGCTTAGAATGGGTTTGGATGAGCTTGGAGGTCGAAAATGGCAGATTGGGTTCGGGATGAACTCCATTCTGCATCAGCTAGGGCTAGACGACCGACTGGAGGCCATACGGCCGACTGGGGTGCGATTGAGGTTCATTCGCATGATGGAGGGTTCATTCACACGATTGAGGGTTCATTCGCACGATTGAGGGTTTATTCGTACGATTAGGGGCCAGTCGCATGGGGAGTCATATGACTGAGGGCCCAGTCGCATAGGTGCTCATTCGCATTAGTTTCATCCGCATGAGGTCATTCGCATGGGTGTTCATTCATTGGGTGTTCATTCGCATGAGGTCCATTCGCACGACTGGGTGTCCATTTGCATAGATGTTCATCCGTATGGATCCAATCGCATGATGTTCAGTCGCCTGGAGGCCATGCGACTGAAGGGTGTCCATACGCCCAAGTAGGGTTGTTGTACCCGGGGAAATGTGTAGTTTAATTATTGACTTTCGGGGGAAAGTGTAGATGTAAATTTTGACATGGAAATTCCCGTAAGTTCATGTAAGATGATTGTTGAGGCCTTAGAGGGTATGTTGGGCATGATGATGATGATGTTGCATATTTATGCATGATGTATGTTATGTATGTATGATGTTGCCCTGTATGATGACGATGACAATGTATGTTGATGTTCCTGATCTTGATGAATGTTTATCTTTCCTCTGGCTTTACGTGTTACGTTAATGAATGAAATGAAAGTATTATGTAACGTAAAGTGGAAGATAATAAAAGAGGAACATGATGAATGAATGCATGCATTAATAAATGATGGAATGTAATAAAAGCCTTGCAAGCATGGTATAACGGGACACGCCCCTTGTAAGGTGTTAGCCCGACGGTGTGTGGGTTCGCGACCCCGGGAGGATGCACATCGGGGTCTTTCTTTGTGATTGACCATATGTATAGAACCATTGTTGCTTGCCTTAGGTACTGTGGCCAGAGGTGCTGGGCACCGTGAATGAAGGTCTATGATAGGCTTAGGTCTAGTTCATGAGCATGAAGGGCATAGCACATGACAATGGTATACTGAACTTTATCCTAGGTACTGTGGCCAGAGGTGCTGGGCACCGTGAATGAAGGTCTATGATAGGCTTAGGCCCAGTATCATGAGCATGAAGGGTAAAGTTCATGGTGTTGACGAAAGGAAAAGAATGTAATGATGAACGAACGAATGAAAGTAAGAACGAATGAATGAAAGGAAGTAATGAACGATGAAGATAATAACTATTATCTATGTGTACGTATGATGTGTGATCACATGGATGTAAATGAATGGTTTTAACGAAAGAAAAGTATGTTTTATTATAAAACTAGAACTCACTCAGCAACGCTGACTTTTATGTGTTTCCAGTTGGCAGGTAATGGTTGCTGAGGATGGCACGAGGCGGCTACTCAGCTCTTTTGGATGGCATCCATATTTATAATGCTTTTGCGATGTAATGCAACTTGGGTTTTGAAATTGAATTACGATGTATTATTTTGTAAAAGCTATTATATTGAAATGGAATGTTTTGTTCGAATGTTTCCGTTGCAACATTTTATGTAATATGATGAAAATATATGTTTTATGTGCAATGATTTACCAGCTGTAAGCGTCCCGGGAACGGGGCCTTACAGTCGTGATCCTAGTCACTACGGAGCAGGATAGACGAGAAATCGCGCCAGCTCATCTTTATAAACATTAATATAATTACATTAATCAATATTTTTTAAATCACACCACCAATTCATCACAGTTAAATAAGTGTAGTCTAATTAGGATGATAACCTTTATTCTCTGGTTTTAAATCCAAACGCTTCAATCTTATTTTACTTTATTTTAACTATTGTTTTTAAACCCTAAAAATCTTATCAATGCAACTTATCATTTTCTCAAACAAAAACCAAATCTGATAGTCAAACATCAAAGTTGTTGAGTAGGCTAGGTGTGTCTACGGATTGGTACGCGGTTCTTACCAACACTATATTATCACACGACAGGTACACTTGCCTTTTGTGTGTGTGGTTTAGTATTTGTAATAATCAATTAAAACTGAATCTGTGCGAAAAATCTTTATCAAAATATATGCACTCCGCATCGCATCAATATGTATATGTATATATATATATATATAGAGAGATGAGATATATAGAGATATATATATAGAGAGATAGAGAGAGAGAGATAGAGAGAGATAGAGAGAGAGAGAGAGAGATAGAGATATAGAGATATAGAGAGATATATATAGATATATATATATATATATATAGATATATATATATATATAGATGTATATATATATAGATAATGTATAGATATATATAGAGGATATAGATATAGAGATAGATATAGAGATATATAGATATATATATATATATATATATATATATATATAGTATATATATATATATGTATATATATATATATATGTATATATATATATATATGTATATATATATATATATGTATATATATATATATATGTATATATATATATATATATATGTATATATATATATATATATATATATATATATATGTATATATATATATATGGGAGGGATTAAATGAGAATCACTTTTTTGTAAGAACTCTAGGAACCAATGTGAGCTACTACTTTATAATGATAAAATATTAATTAATTAAAACATAATAAAAACAAATTATAAAATAAAAAATAACATAAAAATAAAAAAATAAAAACATAAAAATATTTTTCTCATTTCCCTCTTGCATATAAAAAATTTTAAATAAAAAAACTCATTTTTTACGAAATTTGTTTTAAACATGTGTAATACGGGATTTACACATATGTAAATAGCAGGTGGAAGATTGGTTTTTAAAAAATATTACAATATGGTAGGCGTTTGAAAGGTAAACAAAATACTCAAATGTGTGAATTCTTTTTGAAACAATAATGTCATGAATAAAAGTTTTAATTTTTAAGAAAAGGTGAAAATTCCATTTGACTTGCATTTGATTAAAATGTGTTGCTGATATTGGTTAATAGAGTACACACAAAAAAATGATGGTTCTTTATATATGTATACATATATAGATATATAGAGAGGGAGGGAGGGAGGAATGATCAAATGAAAACTATATTTATAACTCTAAACAATGAAAATCAATTTCAACCAATCATATATTCGTGTTTAAAGTAAGGGGTGTTTATGTAATTTTAAATTTGATCTAGTTTTGATATATTCTTAAATATTGACTAAATAGGTTAGATACCCATATTTTACACGGGTGGAAAAAAATAACAAAAACATAAAGTTATAAAAACTTATCATTAGTATAGCTCATATTATTACACATGACAATCCAAAATGAAAACTCATTACAACAGATTTTAATACGTGGATTTAAATTCAAATTCAAAAATTATATTAATCAATAGATTTGTTCCATATATAAAAGTTAATATTATTATAAGATGACTAAAATTCAAAAAATGGCTATAATATAGAAATCTCATTCATTTAATTTACACTATTATAAAAAAAACATTTGAAAACAGTTACAAAACCCAAAAATTAAATGATTTAAAATAGCAATGTTATGTGGCTATAAGAGACTGACATGTGACGAAACAACTCTTAAAAAGTGATAGGTAGCAAAGTTTATTTTGATTTATTAGAGTAGATTTTAACTTATTTTTTCTGAAATCAATTTTGAATTATTAGTTCTGATCTTATATTTTATATTCGAATCCTCTAAAATTTAATTTTATTATTCCATCCTTTTCCTATCACTATGTATACATTATAGTTTTTCTATTTATTCTTTTTATTATATGTGATGTTTACATATGATATGTAACCTTATAAATCTTTCTACATATGTTCTTAGGAGCATTTAATAAAAAAAGGAGGCATAGATATACTTAACTATCATTGATTATATAGTTCAACATATGTAACAAATATATATATATATATATATATATATATATATATATATATATATATATATATATATATATATATATATACATATATATATATATATATATATATATATATATATATATATATGTGTGTGTGTGTGTGTATGTGTGTAACGCCCGGAAATTTTCTTTGAAGCCGACAAAAAGAAGAAAAAGAAATAAAGTCCAAAGTCGAGAGTCCAAACTCTCCAACGAGAGAAACTTCAATGAATGGGAGTATACAAGGGAGAGCACCCCTTTCTTGCCATTTTTCAACCAAGAAGAGAAGGAGAAAAAGAGGAGAAAAGCTTAGTTCGTGTGGATTCGAGCATGGAAATCGTCGTGTAGCGGGTCAAATCGAAGCTCTACTCAACGGAATCGTTTGTGTGAGTTCTAGGACCCCTCTTTTACATGTTTTCAACTGATATTGGAGCTGGAACACATCTGAAAACCCTTTTTTGAGTTTTTGGGTGTAAACCCGTTTTTATGCATGTGTGTACGTGTTTGATGCGTTTGGGGCTTGATTTCTTGCTTGGTTATGCTTGAATGAGGTCGTGGTATGTTTCCCTAAGGTTTAGGATGGTGGATTTGAGCTTAAAAGAGGTTTGGAAGAGGTTGGAGGCCGAAAACCGTCGGCTGCAGTCGGGATGAACTGCATTCTGCATCAGCTAGGGCTAGGCGACCGACTGGAGTGCGATTGGAGGCCATACGGCCGATTGGCGTGCGACTGAGGTCCATGCGCACGATTGCCATGCGATTGAGGTCCATACGCATGATGGTCATGCGACTGAAGTTCATGTGTCTGTAAGGCATGCGATTGAAGGAGTGTGCGACTGAGGTCCTTCGAGTGCAACCGCCCTATTCGGGCGTATGGACACCCTTCAGTCGCATGGCCTCCATGCGACTGAACATCATGCGATTGGACTCATGCAGATGAACGTCTATGCGAATGAACACCTAATCGTGCGTATGGACCTTATGCGGATGGAACTAATGCGAATGAGCACCTATGCGACTGACCTCATGCGAATAGACTCATGCGACTAAGCACCTATGCGACTGGACTCTCAGTCGTATGACTCCCCATGCGACTGGACTCCCAATCGTACGAATGAAACATTAGTCGTGCGAATGAACCCTCAATCGTGCGAATGAATCTCAATCGTGCGAATGAACTTCAATCGCCTCTCAATCGGCCGTATGGCCTCCATTCGGTCGCCTAGCCCTATCTGATGCAGAATGGAGTTCATCCCGAACCCAATCTCCCATTTTCGGCCTCCAAGCTCATCTAAACCCATTCTAAGCCTAAATCAACCATCTTAGACCTTAGGAATACATACCACAACACCATACAAGCACACACAAGCCCGAAAACAAACTCTAAACGCATCACAAGCAACACACCCAAA
The DNA here is from genome assembly GCA_025215565.1 of Flaveria ramosissima. NCBI lineage: Eukaryota > Viridiplantae > Streptophyta > Magnoliopsida > Asterales > Asteraceae > Flaveria > Flaveria ramosissima. The sequence continues at coordinate 14,976,656 of CM046045.1, forward strand.
TGGGTCCAACACATACACATATAAAAACGGGTTTTCTATGCTTTCCAGCCCCAAAATCGTTTGAAAACAAGTAAAAGTGGGGTCCTAGAACTCACATGAACGAGCAAAACGACAAGGGCTTCGATTTGACTCGCTCCTCAACGATTTTGGCCACTCGAACCAACCCGAATCGACACTTTCCTCTCTTCTTGGCTGATTTGTGAGTGTGTGGGGGAGAGGGTATGGGCTGCCCTCTCCCTTATAAGCTCCCACTCACCCGACTTTCTTTCGATGGCGAGTTTGGTCCCTCGACTTTGGACTTTATTTCTTTTTCTTCCTTCGTCGGCTTCAAAATAATAAATAACCGGGTGTTACAAGTCCACCCCCCTTAAATAGGTTTCGTCCCCGAAACCTGTTATTCTTCGAACAAACGTGGATAATGCTGTCTCATTTCTTCCTCAGTCTCCCATGTTGACTCGGATCCCTTCCTGTGCTTCCAATGTACACGCACAAGAGGAGCCACTTTATTTCTTAGTCTTTTCTCTTTTCTATCGATGATTGCCACTGGTTGCTCCACGTAATTGAGCATTTCATCTACTTTGATATCTTCCAATGGAACAATCATATCTTCATCTGCCAAGCACTTTCTTAGATGAGATACATGGGATGTCGGGTGAATTCCACTTAACTCATCCGGTAACTCCAGTCTATAGGCCACCTCTCCTACTCGAGCGATGATTCGGAAAGGGCCTATATACCTTGGGGTCAACTTGCCCCGCTTCCTAAATCGGATAATACCCTTCCAAGGTGAGACCTTCAACATAACCCGGTCACCCACCTTGAACTCAATCAGTCTGCGTCGTTTATCAGCATACGACGTCTGTCTGTCTTTGGCTGCCTTCCTGAAGGCTTTAATCTTCTCAAGCTTCTCAGTTGTAGCCTCGATTACCTCGACGCTCCCCAATTCCTTCTGACCAATATCACCCCAGCAAACGGGTGTTCTGCATCTCCTACCGTATAGCATCTCATATGGTGGCATACCAATGCTGGCATGATAGTTGTTGTTGTATGAGAATTCGGCTAACGGTAGGTGGTCATCCTAACTTCCCCCAAAATCAATCATACATGCCCGAAGCATGTCTTCCAGTGTCTGAATGGTCATTTCTGACTGACCATCAGTCTGCGGATGATAAGCCGTGCTAATATGTAACCTCGTCCCCATAGTGTCATGGAATTTCTTCCAAAATTTAGATGTAAACTGAGTGTCGCGATCCGACACAATAGACACCGGCACACCATGACGAGTTACAATTTCCTTGATGAACAGATCAGCGAACCTCTCAGATGAATATGTCTCGCGGATCGGTAGAAAGTGAGCACTCTTCGTCAAACGATCAACTATCAGCCATATGGCATCATACCCCTTCGGGGTACGCGACAGCTTTGTAATGAAATCCATGGTGATGTGCTCCCACTTCCATTCCGGTGTATCCAACGGTTGGATCTTCCCATACGGCTTCTGATGCTCGGCCTTCACCTGTAATCAAGTAAGGCACTTACTCACATACTCCACCACGTCGCGCTTCATACCCGGCCACCAATAATCTTTCTTCATATCATGGTACATTTTCGTGGCACCAGGATGAATGGAGTATCGAGTCTTGTGAGCTTCATCCATTATCTTCACCGTAGATCCCCAAAACGAGGAATCCACACACGACCGAATCGGGTTCTAACACCGAGTGTGTTTTCACCCATTCCCACCAGACCTCTCATTCTTTCAGAGTTAAGATGATCTTCTTTTAGTGCCTCATCTTGAAACTCTTTGACTTGCTTCATTACATCAGAGGTCATGATCAGTTGATATGCTTTCACCCGAATCGGCTCGGGCCTCTCTTTCCGGCTAAGGGCATCAGCCACCAGATTGACCTTGCCGGATGGTAGTGGATCTCACAATTATAATCCTTTAAAAGTTCCAACCACCGTCTCTGCCTCATGTTCAAATCCTTCTGCTCGAAGAAGTACTTCAGGCTCTTGTGGTCAGTGAATATGGTGCACTTCGTCCCGTAAAGATAGTGCCTCCAAATCTTTAACGCAAAGACCACGGCTGCCAGCTCCAAGTCATGAGTGGGGTAATTGACCTCATGAACCTTCAACGGTCGGGATGCATAGGCTATGACCTTTTCTCTCTACATTAACACACACCCCAACCCCGATAGGAAGCATCAGAATAAACCACCAAATCTTCACTTCCATCGGGTAATGACAGAACTGGAGCTTGAGTCAACCTCGCCTTCAGTTCCTCAAACGCCTTCTCTTGAGCCTGACCCCATACAAACTTTACATCTTTCCGGGTCAACTTAGTCAGTGGAGAAGCAATCTTAGAGAAGTCTTGGATAAATCTTTTGTAGTAGCCCGCCAAACCCAAGAAGCTACGAATCTCGGATAACCGCCTCCACCTTTGCCGGGTCCACCATAATCCCGTCAGGATTCACCACGTGACCCAAGAACTGAACTTCGCACAACCAGAACGCGCACTTGGAGAATTTAGCATACAACTTCTCCCTCCTCAGCGTCTCCAGAACCTCCCGAATGTGACCGGCATGCTCAATCTCGCTCCTCTAATAAATCAGGATATCATCAATAAACACAATCACTAATTTATCCAGCATCGGCAGACACACACGATTCATCAAATCCATAAAAGCAGCTGGCGCATTGGTCAAACCAAAGGACATGACAAGAAACTTGTAGTGACCATAGCGCGTACGGAAAGCTGTTTTAGGAATATCTTGCTCCTTCACCTTTAACTGATGATAACCAGATCGAAGATCTATCCTCGAAAACCAACTAGCACCCTGAAGCTGATTGAACAAATCATCTATCCTCGGTAAGGGGTATCGGTTCTTTACCGTCAACTTGTTCAGCTCACGGTAGTCAATACACATCCTCATACTACCGTCTTTCTTCTTCACAAACAGGACCGGAGCACCCCAAGGAGAGATACTCGGTCTAATGAACCCCTTATCAAGCAACTCTTGCAACTGCTCCATCAACTCTTTCATCTTTGTCGGAGCCAACCGATACGGTGCCTTGGCAACAGGTTGGGCACCCGGTATCAGATCAATCTGAAACTCGATCTCTCTGTCAGGTGGCACTCCTGATAAGTCTTCTGGGAAAACATCTGGAAAGTCACACACAACCGGTACATCGACTAGTTGTGGTGTTCGCAAATCCACATCCTTTACATAGGCCAAGTAAGCGCTACATCCACGCCTCATACACTTTCCCGCCACCGCCATCGAGATCACTTTCGGAATCGTAGTAACCCGAGCACCATAAACCGTCACTGAACTACCGTCAGGCGCTGTCAAACGAATCATCTTCTTGCGACACACAATGTTCGCCTCGAAGTCTGCCAACCAATCCATCCCAAGAACCACATCGAAACTACCTAAGGTCATCACGAACGGTCTAACAAGAAACTTATGACCCTCAAGCTCCACATCACAGTTCTCTATCATCTCAGAAATCCTGGTAGACTTACCTATGGCAGTTTCTACATCAAAGGGCGCATCAACACGTCTACTACTAACAGGCAGCTTAGCACAGAAAGCAGCAGAAATAAAACTTTTACTGGCACCCGAATCAAATAACACAGAAGCTAAAGTTTGGTTCACCAGATACATACCGAACACGACATCAGGGTCCGTCCTAGGTTCCTCCTGTGTCATGGTGAATGCCCTGGCGCTCGCCCTCGGTCCTTCACCTCCCACCTTCTTCGCCCTGGAGCTCTCAGCCCTCAGCTTCTTACAATCCCTGCTCATATGACCCTCTTCACCACAGTTATAGAACCGGACTATACGACAGTCCTTTGCCATGTGCCCCGCCTTCCCACATTTGAAGCACAAGTTCGACCCAAACCTGCACTCCCCACTATGCTCCCTTCCACACTTGCCACACCTTCTCGATCCCGCACTCGACGTGACCACACGGCGGTCATCCACCCGTGCCTTCTTATTACCCGTCGAGACATCACCCCGACCAAACCTCTTCCTCCGCCAGTTTCGATCACCACCGCTCTTCTTGCCACCTTCAGTCACCACCACGTTCTCTCATCATACAGTCTCCCCGCCAAATCCACCGCCGACCTAAACGTGCTCGGCGGGCAGCGATCATGTGCCTGCGAATATCTGCTGGCACACCCTGAATATACGTATTGATCTTTCAGGACATAGGTGTCACCTGATCCGGCACCAGACGTGCCATCTCGTTGAATTTTGTGGTGTACTGTTGGTGTGTTATGGTTCCCGCCTCCCGTTGCAAGAACTCCCTTTCGACCTTGTTCATTTCCCGATGAGGACAAAACTCCTCAATCACCAACTTTTTCAGCTCAGAGCATCTCATCCTCCCAATGACCCTGCTACCCTTGGCTTGGACAATGTTGTCCCACTAACACAGAGCCGAATCCACAAAAGAGTGGGTAGCGAACTTCACCTTCTGGTCTTCACGGCATTCGCTGATATCAAGAACATCCTCCATTCCCTCACCCACCGGTGAGCAGCAGCAGCAGTGCCGTTTCCATCAAAAGTTGGGGGCTTGCATCTCATAAACGCCCCGTAGTTACAGCCTCGTACCACCTCTTGCATAGGCTCATCTTCTTCCTCTTCCTCATTATCAGAGAAAATCGTTTCAGGCTCCGGTTGCTCCCGCACCCCCGAGGCCCTATTTCTCTCCTTTCTTTCTCCCTCTTTCACAGCCTTGATGACTTCGGTCACCACAGACGGTAAGATTGTCTGCATGACCTGATGTACTTCTTCAACAACAGCCTCCTTTACCGAGGCCCTCAAGTTTGCACTCTCATCCCCCAGCCTCCGATGAGGGGTCTCAGGTTCTTCAGGAACCACCTTCTCCACTCTAGGCCTTCCTCTTTTAGGTCGCAGATCAGCATCAGGCCCACCACGACCTCCACCCCTAGAAGCTTTAGAGGATCTACCGCCAGCCATTCTCTATATCACACTAAAAGATTCAAACACCAACACGGTCATTCAAGGGGACAGCTCAGTTTATGTCAAGTATAGTAAGTCCCTAATTACAGTGGCCAGTTGTGATTAGCCACTTACTTTACTCTTCATACCCCAAGCATAACCTATCCTAACTACATCAGTATTTAAATCTACATACAACACATAACCACATACCATCCGCACATAAAACCGGTTAACTTTACGAAAATACCTGATGGCACGCAGCTACTCAGATTGGCATCCCATTCCCTTTTTCGTCCCATTCTCAGCTTAAGTTAAGGTTTATTTTGCAAAATTTACCCGTTTTACTTAAACTTTAGCTCTGATACCAACTTGTAAAGCCCCGTTCCTGGGACGCCTACAGTTGGTCATTCATCGCACATAAAACATATATTTACATTCATATTTCATAAGCATCGCAGCATAACATTAAAATAAGCTTTCATTTCTATATAAATGCTTTTGCAAGTTAATACAACATTCATTACAAAACAGTTTGTTCGCATTACAATGCAAAAACATTAATCAACAGAATGCCATCCCAAAAGAGCCGAGTAGCCTCACGGTGCCATCCTCAGAAATCATTACCTGCCAACTAGAAAACATATAAAAAGTCAGCGTTGCTGAGTGAGTTCTAGTTTTATAGTAAAGCATACTTTACTTTCATTAAAACTATTCCTTTTGTCATGCAACCATTCATCATACATAGCACAGATATTATCATTATTATCTTTCATTACATTCGTTAACTTTCGTTCGTTTCATACGTTCGTTCTTCCGAGCCTGTTGCGACGACAGGGTCGCTCACCTCATTAGCAATCTCAACGATTGCACGCTATCCGAGTGTGTTGCAACCATAGGGTTGCTCACCTCATTCCTAATCTCAACGATAGCACGCTATCCGAGTCTCTTGCAACAACAGGGTTGCTCACCTCATGGCAACATCAACGATAGCACGCTATCCGAGTCTCTCGCAACAACAGGGTTGTTCACCTCATGGGCAATCTCAACGATTGCACGCTATCCGACTCTCTTGCAACAACAAAGTTGCTCACCTCATATATGTGCTTGCAAGCCTTTCCTTCGTTCATTCATCATTCATTAATGCATGCATTCTTACTTCATGTTCCTCTTTCGTTATCTTTCACTTTACGTTACAAAATACTTCATTCATTCATTAACACGACACGTAAAGCCACAAGAAAGATAAACATACATCAGAATAAGGAACATATCATACACAGTCATCATCATCATACAGGGCAACATCATACATACATAATATGCATAAACATGCAACATCATCATCATCATGCCCAACATGCTCCCTAAGGTCATAACAGTCATCTTACATGCTCTTACGGGAACCTTTACGTCAAAAACTTACATCTGCACTTTCCCCCAAAAGTTAGAAGTCGAACTACACTTTCCTTCGAGTGCAACCGCCCTATTCGGGCGTATGGACACCCTTCAGTCGCATGGCCTCCATGCGACTAAACATCATGTGATTAGACTCATGCGGATGAACATCTATGCGAATGAACACCCAATCGTGCGTATGGACCTTATACGGATGGAACTAATGCGAATGAGCACCTATGCGACTGACCTCATGCGAATGGACTCATGCGACTAAGCACCTATGCGACTGGACTCTTAGTCGTATGACTCCCCATGCGACTGGACTCCCAATCGTACGAATGAAACCTTAGTCGTGCGAATGAACCCTCAATCGTGCGAATGAATCTTAATCGTGCGAATGAACCTCAATCGCCTCTCAATCGGCTCTATGGCCTCCATTCGGTCGCCTAGCCCTATCTGATGCAGAATGGAGTTCATCCCGAACCCAATCTGCCATTTTCGGCCTCCAAGCTCATCCAAACCCATTCTAAGCCTAAATCAACCATCTTAGACCTTAGGAATGCATACCACAACACCATACAAGCACAAACAAGCCCGAAAACAAACTCTAAACGCATCACAAGCAACACACCCAAATGGGTCAAACACATACACATACAAAAACGGGTTTTCTATGCTTTCCAGCCCTAAAATCGTTTGAAAACAAGTAAAAGTGGGGTCCTAGAACTCACACGAACGAGCACAACGACAAGGGCTTCGATTTGACTCGCTCCTCAACGATTTTGGCCACTCGAACCAACCCGAACCGACACTTTTCATCTTTTCTTCTTATTTCTCCCTTCTTGGCTGATTTGTGAGTGTGTGGGGGAGAGGGTAAGGGCTGCCCTCACCCTTATAAACTCCCACTCACCCGACTTTCTTTCGATGGCGAGTTTGGTCCCTCGACTTTGGACTTTATTTCTTTTTTTTTCCTTCGTCGGCTTCAAAATAATAAATAACCGGGTGTTACACTTTCTAGGTATGTTAATGTTTATGTTCCTGTTGTGTATATGTATCTTCCCATGGCTTTACGTCGAATGTTAATGAATGAAACGAAAGTATTATGTAACGTAAAGTGAAAGATAATGAAAAGAGGAACATGATAAATGAATGAATGCATGCATTAATGAACGAATGAAAGTATGAAAGGCTTGTAAGCATTATGAACAGGGGTACACGCGAGGGTTCCAGTGTTTGTGACTGACCAACGTTGTGGTACGTAGTATAGTGAATACCCACCTCGGTGCTGGTGCCAGGCTATGTGCAGTGTGGAAGTCATTTATGAACTTCGGCCCAGTACTCGAGTTATGCATATCGTTGGGGGTGGAGTAGTGATTACTCACCTCGGTGTTGCTACCAAAGGTGTTGGGCACCGTGAATGAAGGTCCACGATGGACTTAGGCCCAGTATCATGAGCATGAAGGGTAAAGTTCATGGTTTTAATGGAAAGAAAAGATGTAATAATTAATGAACGAATGAAAGTAAGAATGAACGAACGAATGGAAGTTTATGGATGAATAAAGTTAACGAACGTAACGATGAAGATAATAATTACATTATCTATGTGTATGTATGTTGTGTGATCGCTTATGAAAGTAACGAAAGGTTTTATAAAGGATGTAAAGTATATTTTATTATAAAACTAGAACTCACTCAGCAACGCTGACTTTGATGTGTTTCCAGTTGGCAGGTATGTTGCTGAGGATGGCACGGGGCGGCTACTCAGCTTATTTTGGATGGCATCCAATGTTATAATGCTTTTGTAATGAAATTGTGTAATGAACGGTCGTAGTATTTTGTAAAAGTATTTTGACGAAATGAAAATATTGATTTTATTGTTTCCGCTGTAACGTTTTATGAAAGTGAAATGTAATAATATGTTTATTGTGCGATGAGGATCCAACGGTAAGCGTCCCGGGAACAGGGCCTTACAAGTTGGTATCAGAGCCAAAGTTTAAGTGAAATGGGTAAATTTTCAAAATATACCTTAACTTAAACTGAGAATGGGACGGAAAAGGGAATGTGATGCCAATCTGAGTAGCTGCGTGCCATCAGGTATTTTCGTAATGTTAACTGGTATTATGTGCGCATGTTATATGGTTTATGTGTTGCTGGTAGATTTAGATACTGATGTAGTCAGGATAGGTAATGCTTGGGGTATGAAGAGTAAAGTAAGTGGCTAATCACAACTGGCCACTGTAATTAGGGACTTACTATACTTGACATAAACTGAGTTGTTCCTTGAATGACTGTGTTAGTGTTAGGATCTTTCAGTATGTGTTTTGAGGATGGCCGGTGGTAGATCGTCTAAAGCTTCTTGTGGTGGAGGTGGTGGTGGACGTGGTGCTGAACCACGGGTCACGAGAGGAAGACCCAGAGCTGAAGAGGTGGCTCATGAAGAGCCCGATACCCCTCATCCGGAGGCTGGTGATGAGAGTGCGAATTTGAAGGCCTCAATGAAAGAGGCAGTTGCAGAGGAGGTTCATCAGGTCATGCAGACGATCCTACCGTCTGTGGTGACCCAAGTGATTAAGGCTGTAAAGGAAGGAGAAAGGAAAGAGAGAAACAGGTCCTCGGGAGGACGGGAGCAACCGGAGCCTGAAACGGTTCTCTCCGATGATGAAGAAGAAGAAGAAGAGCCTGCGCCGGAAGCGGCACGAGCCTGTAACTATGGGGCGTTTCAACGATGCAAGCCCCCTACTTTTGATGGTAAAGGCACTGCTGTTGCTGCTGCTGCTCACCGATGGGTGAGAGAAATGGAAGCTGTTCTGAATTTTAGCGAGTACCGGGAGGATCAGAAGGTAAAGTTTGCTGCCCGTTCTTTCGTGGACTCAGCTTTATGCTGGTGGGACAATATTGTCCAAGCTGAGGGTAGTCAGGCTATTGGGAGGATGAGATGGTCCGAACTGAAGAAGTTGGTGACTGAGGAGTTCTGTCCTTACAGAGAAATGGACAAAGTTGAGAGAGAGTTCCTGCAGCTGGAGGCGGGAACCATGACACATCAGCAGTATACCACCAAGTTCAACGAAATGTCACGTCTGGTGCCGGATCAGGTGACGCCTCTGTCGCGGAAGATTAAGAGGTGTATTCAGGGCTTGCCAGCGGAAATCCGCAAGCACATGATCGCTGCCTGACCAAGCACGTTTAGGTCGGCAGTGGACTTGGCGGGGAGGTTGTACGATGAAAGGACTGCAATGGCGGAGGTGAGTAGGAAGGATGATGGAGACCGGAACTGGAGTGGGAAGAGGACTGGACGGGGTGGTGTCCTGGCGAATAACAAGCACGCACGGGGGGATGACCGCGGTGTGGTCACACCTGGTGCGGGGTCGGATAGATGTGGTAAATGTGGGATGGAGCATTCGGGAGAATGCAAAAGGGGACCGAATATTTGCTTCAAGTGTGGGAAGCCTGGTCATGTGGCTAGAGAATGTGGGGTTGTGAGGTGTTACAATTGTGGAGAAATTGACCACATGAGCAGGGACTGTAAAAAGCCAAGGGCATAAGGTTCGGGGGTGAAGAAGACCGGAGGAGGCTAGGAAGGACCCCGATGTTGTGTCAGGTACGTTTCTAGTAAATCAACCTTTAACCTTTGTGTCGTTCGATTCTGGCGCTAGTAAAAGTTTTATTCCTGCTACTATCTGTACTATATCGCCTGTTAGTAATAAGAATATAGATACGCCCTTCGATTTGGTTCTCGGGATGGATTGGTTAGCGGACTTTAAGGCGAACATTGTGTGTCGCAAGAAGATGATACGGTTGACAGCGCCTGACGAGGTCACGGTGACGGTTTAAGGTGATCGAGGCTACGACTAAGAAGCTCGAGAGGATCAAGGCCTTCATGAAGGCAGCCAAAGATAGACAGAAGTTGTATGCTGATAAACGACGCAGACTGATTGAGTTTAAGGTGGGTGACCGGGTTATGTTGAAGGTCTCACCTTGGAAGGGGATCATCCGATCAGAAAGCGGGGCAAGTTGAGCCCAAGGTATATAGGGCCTTTCCGAATCCTTGCTCGAGTAGAAGAGGTGGCCTATAGACTGGAATTACCAGATGAGTTAAATGGAATTCACCCGACATTCCACGTATCTCATCTAAAGAAATGTTTGGCAGACGAGGATATGGTTTTACCAGTTAATGATATCGAAGTGGGATGAACGGCTCAATTATGTGGAGCAACCAAAGACAATCATCGATCGAAAACAGAAGAGGCTAAGGATCAAAGTGGTTCCTCTTGTGCGTGTACAGTGGAAGCATAGACGGGGATCTGAGTCTACGTGAGAGACGGAAGAAGAGATGAGACAATATAACCCACGTTCGTTCGAGGAATAACAGGTTTCGGGGACGAAACCTAAATAAGGGGGTGGACTTGTAACGCCCGGAAATTTTCTTTGAAGCTGGCGAAAAGAAGAAAAAGAAATAAAGTCCAAAGTCGAGGGACCAAACTCGCCAATGAGAGAAACTTCGATGAATGGGAGTATAAAAGGAGGAGAGCACCCCTTTCTTGCCATTTTTCAGCCAAGAAGAGAGGAGAGGAGAAGAGAAGGAGAAAAAGAGGAGAAAAGCTTGGTTCAGGTGGATTCGAGCATGGAAATCGTCGTGTAGCGGGTCAAATCGAAGCTCTACTCGACGGGAACGTTTGTGTGAGTTCTAGGACCCCTCTTTTACACGTTTTCAACTGATTTCGGGGCTGGAAAACATCTGAAAACCCTTTTTTGAGTTTTTGGGTGTAAACCCGTTTTTATGCATGTGTGTATGTGTTTGATGCGTTTGGGGCTTGATTTCTTGCTTGGTTATGCTTGAATGAGGTCGTGGTATGTTTCCCTAAGGTTTAGGATGGTTGATTTGAGCTTAAAAGAGGTTTGGAAGAGGTTGGAGGCCGAAAACCGTCGGCTGCAGTCGGGATAAACTGCATTCTGCATCAGCTAGGGCTAGGCGACCGACTGGAGTGCGATTGGAGGCCATACGGCCAATTGGCGTGCGACTGAGGTCCATGCGCACGATTGCCATGCAACTGAGGTCCATACGCATGATAGTCATGCGACTGAAGTGCATGTGTCTGTAAGGCATGCGATTGAAGGAGTGTATGACTGAGGTTCATTCGCACGAACGTTATGCGACTGAAGTCCATGCGCTTGGAGGCCATGCGACTGAGGTTCATTCGCACGAAGGGCATGCGACTGAAGCCCATGCGCCTGAGGTGATGCGACTGAAGGCCATACGCGTGAAAGCTATGCGACTGAGAGTCCATACGCATAAATGTCCATTCGCCCATAGTCCATTCGCATAGGGTCCATTCGCCTGATGTCCATTCACCTAAGTGTTCAGTCGCCCGGAAGGCCATGCGACTGGAGGGTGTCCATACGCCCAAGTAGGGTTCGTACGCCCGAAAGAATGACGGGTTATCATATGACTTTCGAGGGAATGTGCAGTTATGGGTTTTGACTCGGGAGGTACCCGTAGGCTCGTGTAAGTTGACTTTCGAGGTCAAAGACGTGATGTCGGGCAAGGGTGTGATGTTAATGATGTGATGTGTGATTGGTTCGTGTGTATGATTGATGCGTATATTTATGATGATGCCCTGTATGGTGATGTGTGTATGTTTATGTTTATGTTCCTGTTGTGTATATGTATCTTACCATGGCTTTACGTCGAATGTTAATGAATGAAACGAAAATATTATGTAACGTAAAGTGAAAGATAATGAAAAGAGGAACATGATAAATGAATGCATACATGCATTAATGAATGAATGAAAGCATGAAAGGCTTGTAAGCATTATGAACAGGGGTACACGCGGGGGTTCCAGTCTTTGTGACTGACCAACGTTGTGGTACGTAGTATAGTGAAGACCCACCTCGGTGCTGGTGCCAGGCTATGTGCAGTGTGGAAGTCATTTATGAACTTCGGCCAGTACTCGAGTTATGCATATCGTTGGGGGTGGAGTAGTGATTACTCACTCTCGGTGTTGGTGCCAGGCTATGTGCAGTATGGAAGTCATTTATGGACTTCGGCCCAGTACTCGATTTATGCATATCGTTGGGAGTTTAGTATGTGGATGGGATCTTGTCGCTCACCTCGGTGCTGGTGCCAGGCTATGTGCAGTGTGGAAGTCATTTATGATCTTCGTCCCAGTACTCGAGTTATCGTTTACCCCGGTGTTGGTGCCAGGCTACGTGCAGTGTGGAAGTCATTTATGATATTCGGCCCAGTAGCCATATTGTTTGGGGTATAGCTGTGGACACTGATTCAGTACGTGATGATGTAACAGATGTAATGATCCTGAACATTACCTTAGGTACTGTGACCACGAGGTGCGATGCACCGTTATAAAAGGTCTATGATAGGCCTAGGTCCAGAACCATGAACAGAAAGGTATTGCGTAGTACACTCAAACTTTACCTTAGGTGCTGTGACCATGAGGTGTTGTGCACCGTTATAGAAGGTCTATAATAGGACTAGGTCCAGTACCATGAACATGAAGGGTAAAGTTCATGGTGTTGTTAAATGGAAAAGATGTAATGATCCTAAACCTTATCCTAGGTACTGTGGCCAAAGGTGCTGGGCACCGTGAATGAAGGTCCACGATGGACTTAGGCCCAGTATCATGAGGATGAAGGGTAAAGTTCATGGTTTTAATGGAAAGAAAAGATGTAATAATTAACGAACGAATAAAAGTAAGAATGAACGAACGAATGGAAGTTTATGGATGAATAAAGTTAACGAACGTAACGATGAAGATATAATTACATTATCTATGGTATGTATGTTGTGTGATCGCTTATGAAGTAACGAAAGGGTTTATAAAGGATGTAAAGTATGTTTTATTATAAAACTAGAACTCACTCAGCAACGCTGACTTTGATGTGTTTCTAGTTGGCAGGTATGTTGCTGAGGATGGCACGGGGCGGCTACTCAGCTTATTTTGGATGTCATCCAATGTTATAATGCTTTTGTAATGAAATTGTGTAATGAACGGTTGTAATACTTTGCAAAAGTATTTTGATGAAACGAAAATGTTGATTTAATTGTTTCCGCTGCAACGTTTTATGAAAGTGAAATGTAATAATATGTTTATTGTGACGATGAGTATCCAACTGTAAGTGTCCCGGGAACGTGGCCTTACAGTGTGTGCGCGCGCATAATTATATTAATCTTCCTAAAGGTGATATTTACATACACACATGTAACTTTTTATTTCATTATATATATATATATATATATATATAATATATAGGGAAGGGTTCAAATGAGAACCACCTTTTTTTGTGAGAACTCTAGGAACCAATCTCAGTCACTCATTTTTTATCACATCCAATCACATGCAATTTCCCCTTTTCTTTAAAACATTCATAACTTTTTTTCACGACATCATTTTTTCAAAAAAAATTCACCATAAAATTCAGTATTTTTTATCTTTCCAACGCCTACCATATTGATATACTTTTCTAAAAAAAACCGTACATCCGTTGTCTACATATGTGTAAATCTCGTTATACACATGTGTAGTACTGGATTTACACATGTGTAAATCCGATATTACACATGTGTAAAATGAATTTCGTTAAAAAAACGGAAATTTTTTTTATTTTTTATATAAAATTTTTATTTTTTCTTATGAAAGAGGGAAAGTAGAGGGAACATTTTTGTGTTTTTATTTTTTTTATTTTTATGTTATTTTTTCTTTATAAATTTTTTAAATATTTTTGTTAATTACAATTTACCATTGAGAACAATGGTTGAGATTGGTTCCTAGAGTGTTCTCACAAAAAAAGCTAGTTCTCATTTGATCCCTCCCATATAAATATATATATATATATATATATATATATATATATATATATATATATATATATATATCTCTATATATCTATTCTATATATATATCTCTATATATATATTATAGTCTATCTATACTATATAGTATCTCTATATCTCTATATCGATCTCTATATCTCTCTCTATCTCTCCCTCTACTATCTCTCCCTCTACATATCCCTCTATCTCGCTATCTAGATATCCAGCTCTCTCATATATATCATCTCTCAGCCTCTCTCTATCTCTATACATCTAGATAATATCCATCCTCTCTCTCTATCTCTCTCTCTCTCTCTCTCTCTCTCCGCTTCTATCTCTCTCTATCTCTCTCTCTCCTCTCGCTCTCTCTTCTCTGTCTATCTCTCTCTCCTCTCTCTCTCTCCATCTCTCTCCCCCTCTCTCTCTCTCCCTCTCTATACTCTCTCTCCCCTCTCTCTCTCTCTCTCTCTATCTCTATCTCTATCTATATATATTATGACATCCGTCCCACCAGCCCGTCAAGTAACGTGGATTCCGTTAACTTTTCTTCGCTCGATCATTCCTCATCTTTATAAACTATTCGTGTGGATAGTATACTTGCTTTATCATCCTTGTGTTTGTGCTTTCATTATGAATGTATGCTATTCTTAAAACCTTTAAAACTTTCATCATCGTGACCGTTAAATATACCGTTTTTATATAATATTAACGTCACTAATAAAACCATTTTTAAGTTACAAATACCATTAAATGCATTTTTATCATTAATATAACTAATCTAATAAAGTCGTTTTCAACCGAAACAAAATTGGGAAACTCGGGGGTTAAGTGTAGGGACTAAAATCGACATTTTTCAAACTTGTGATAGGTATAAAAACCCCATTTTCCAGCCCTAGCCCATTCATTTCATCTCCTTCTTCTTCTTCTTCTTCACCTATCTTCCTCCTCCTTGCACCAAAACCGCCCCGTTTGGTCTCGTTTTCGTCGTCTAGACTTCATCTACAACCGAGTCTACTCCATTCTAGCAGGTAGATGACCTTGGTTGCCCTTTTTCTTGTTTATTCACGGCTGTCCAAACTAGGGTTTCGGGTGTTCGGGTTCAACCCGAGCACGAGCACGTGAGTGGTCTGTGAGGTGTCTTCTTCTGCGTGTGCTTCATGTTTGTGTATGTTTGTAGTGTGTTTATGGAAGTCCTTGTTGTGTAAAACCCGTGCTCGGAGCAGCCGGAGGCTGGTCAGCCCCTTAACAGTCGCGATTCTGTTGTTCAGGCGAGTGGGTCTGTCATGCGATTGAGCCGTGCGACTGGGTGTGTTGGACCAAAAGAACCAATGAGCCGGATCAGAAAAACCTTTAAGTCCCACAGACGTCACAACAACTACTGAAGTCCACAACAGCTGAAGATAACACCTGAAGACAAAGTCTAAACACAAGTGCTGAAGACAAGTCTGAAGACAAGTACTGAAGACAAGTCTGAAGACAAGTGCTGAAGACAAAGTCTGAAGACACAAGTGCTGAAGACCAAATATCAGATGTTGTCATAACAGTTGAAGAGGACTTCTTCAGTAGTTGTGACGGTTTACTTATCAATAGTGTTATGTTTTATCTTTTCATTTTCAGTAGTTTTGTAAAACGACTGAAGAGTTTGTTCTTTAGTCGTTGTAGTTTCAGTAGTTTCTTATCAGTAGTTATGTTTTATTATACTTAGCACTCTGATATGTCTCAGTAGTTGTGAACATTTCAGTAGTTTGTAAGTTTAGTTATTTTTTGTAAGATAGATCTGCCAGTTGTTACAATCCCGTGATAACAGCAGTGATTACACTCTATATAAGGAGTGTCAACCTTATTGTATGTGTGAATGATGAGCAATAATATTTGGTATTATTTAAACATTCCTTATCACAGAAATATATTCTCTCGTATTTGTTTACAAATATCAAACTCTTGCTATAATTTGTCTAATTCTTGATCTTATTCCGCTGCATTAGTCTCTAATACATCAAACTTGTGATCGCTGATCCTGTCAAATGTATCAGAGCTGGTTAATCATTGATCGTCTCATAATTGATCATTTAAACTGCTCTTCAAGATCCAAGTTTGATTGAATTAGCATTTTTGCAAGAAACGGTTATAGAGATTGAATTTTCGTGTTTTTGGTCATTCATCCTGAGATTTACTCTTGGTTTTCTTGAGTTTGTTGTGGTCTGTCTAAAATCTTTAAAAGCTTGAATAATTGTTTTTGGACCCCAAATTCTAATCCTTCCAATGATCCTCACAATACTGGTTCCTCACCAAGCCTCCAATGCTGGTTAGGAAATGATATAACATATGGCACGACGTATGCCCATCACCCTGTCTGTTAACAGCTCAGGTTGTTGGACATCAGTGGTACATGGTCCCACAAGCCTATAGTGAATAACCCGGAAACCAATCAAATGGTTCCGAAGAGGAAGGATCAATACTCAGATGAGGATAAGAAATTGTTTGAGATTGATGCAAAAGCCCATGGAATTCTGGCCATGTCACTACCCAATGAAATCTATTCTGGGCTAATGCATTATGAATCTGCCCATGACCTCTGGAATGCCTTGAAAGAACAATTTGGAGGAACAGATGAGGTCTTGGCAAATAATAGAGAGATCCTTGCCCAACAATATGAGACATTCTCTCATAGGAAGGGTGAGACACTGACTTAACAGTTTGAGCGGTTCTCTTGTTTGATCTCTGAATTAAAAATGGTCAAACATGAGTACACTAATATCCAGATGAATAACAGATTTCTCAGATCACTGCCTGAGAGATGGGACACATATACCATTGTCCTACGCTCCAGTGCAAATTTGGACAAACTATCTCTCACCCAACTCCATGGGAATTGCTCACATTTGAGAGAGAGATAGAACAAAAACGAAAACTTTGTCTTCATCTGGTAAGCTCACTGAAGACTTTGTACCAGGCAACACTGCCTGGTTAGTCATGAGTCAGAATATGCTTCATCTGAATGCCAGTATGATGAGCATATTGATTTCTCTTCAACATTTCTGATTCAGCATTTGTGAGTGTTGATAGTCAGTTTACTGGGTGTAATAATGACAATCTATGCTTCATCATGGATGATCTCAAGGGGATTGCTGATGATGACTTAGAAGAGATGGATATTTTGAGCCAAATGGCCTTGATAAATATCAGATCTCAGAAGTTCTACAAAAGAACTGGAAGAAAGTTCCCAGGACTCTCTGGCAAACCAAAGTTGGTTTTGACAAGAGTAAGTTAGGTGTCACAAATGCCAAAGGCTTGGACACTTTGCTAGAGAATGTAGATCATCTGGATCTAATTCCTCTGCACCTTTTGTGACTTTCCCTAGCAATAGTCAACAAACAAAGGGCAACATCCTGTCAATTCTAGTCATCATTCTCACCACAATCTCCTGCATATTTTGTTCCTCAGGGTCAAATGCCATACCCTTACCCTTGTTATTACATGCCACAAACCAGTCAAGTTCAAGATCCTATGGTACCACAACCTCATGCACTTCCAGAACCTCAACCATCTCATCTCATCAACCTCCTCAACCTCACAACATAGCTTCTTCACCCCTGAAGTTGTTGACTGGAGCAGTTTGCCAGATGACATGTCTGGTCATGAACAACTGTTCACAGGTGCTGTTCACACATGGTGGTGATAGTCCTTTTGGGAATCTGGCACTTATGGCTCTGGAGTCTACTGAGGTTTCTGCTCAAATGCATCATCTTCACAGGTAACTCAGGTATCTTCAGAGGCTAAAGCCAAGTTATGTTCTGAATCATGCATAGTTGCCTTTGTCTCTATTAGAGAGGCAAATGTAGCATTAATAAATCAAAAACTTGCGGTTGAGAAAACCATTTCCAAAAGACAAGCTGAGTATGAGTCTGCTCTTAATAGTAAAAATGATGAGATTTATAAGCTTAAATGCCAATTAAATGATGAAAAGGCCAAGCTAGAGGTTATTCTGGAAGACCAGAGAAGTCTCAAAGAAACCCTTGCAGTCACCCAAGTAGAGTGTGATCGATGGGTACAATCATGCAAAGGTTTTGAAATGCTTCTTAGTAAGCAATCAGCTTCCAATGTGAAGTTTGGCATTGGTTATAATCACACTGCTCCTCCTATAGATTTTGCTCCAAGAGTAGAAGTGAAATCTGATGGAGAAAGCAATAACCAATCCACCTCATCATGTGATTCACTTTTTGATAGAGCATCATCAAAAGTAGAAGTCAGCACTAAGCCCTCTCAGAACCTATCAGCTGATGTTGATGGTTCAATTGCTGACACTCACATGATCAAAGAGTTGATCAACTCAGGAGTTATTTCTGAAAGTCCTGAAAGGACTGGAGAGCAAGATTTAACACCTGAAGTTCAAACTCCAACTACTGTCAGCACTGAAAAAAAGAAAACTGTCAGTAGAAAGAGTTTGAAGACTACTAAAGAGGAAGTCAAGAAAGCAAATAATGCTTCCAAAGTACTGAAGAGCAAGTCTTCAGTAGTTTCATCCTCTTTAGTTGATGATCAACATAAGATGAAAAAGAAACCATGTGAAGTATGTGGTTTGTTTAATCATCTTACAGATGATTGTTGGTACAAAAGAGGATCCAAACTCAAACATAAAGAGGAAATTAAAGAGAAAATGGTTAAAATGAAAAATGAGTTTGAAGCCACATTTGTACCAGCAACATCAAATCCTGTAACCCTCAAGTCCAAAAAGAAATCCAAAAAGGAAGGGGTTAAACAGGTAACAGCAGAGATTGCTCAAAAGAAGAAGGTGCAACATAAGAACTTATCAAACTCAATGCTAATGTGTCTGAAGAGCTGAAAGCTTTATCACAAAATCAGACACAGCTGGTTATGATGGTTCAACATCTATTGGGAAGAGTTAACCAATTAGATGTTCCTATGTTGAAACCACAGAAAAGGAGGTCCAAGCCAAAGGATTCCTCTTCTTCACCGTCTTCTTCCTCTCAGGCTGTTGTTTCAAACAAACCTGTTAGTTTACCATCTGTTGATGTGAACAGGCCCAAACCAAAAAGGTTTGGGTCTCAAAATCTAACTAATTTGTTTTGTTATGCAGGGTTCTTCAACATGCACAGAGGCATCTGGTATGTAGACAGTGGAGGATCCATGCATATGACAGGAAACAGATCACTTCTTAATGACTACTCTCAAGAAAGGAAGGGGTTTGTGTATTTTGGAAATGATGCAAAGGGTTACATCATCGGAAAAGGCTTTGTTTCCAATGGGGAAATAAAGTTTGATGATGTTAACCATGTGGAAAATCTCAAGTACAACCTCTTGAGTGTCAGTCAAATGTGTGACAAAGGCCATGTTGCTCTTTTCACAAGTCAGAACTGCCGGATTCTGTCATCCAAAGTTCTAAGTTTGATTGATAAGGTGTTGGATGAATACACTCTCCTTAAGGCCAACAGGACAGGAAGAGTGTATGCCTTAGATCTTTCCAAGAAAATAGATCTCAAAGGCTATCCTTGCCTATTTTCCAAGGCTTCCCCTCAAGAATCTATACTATGGCATAGAAGGCTGGGTCATGTTAATCTCAAAAACATAAATCAGCTGATAAACCATGGTTTAGTAAGGGGATTGCCTATGAAGGAGTTCAAATGTGAAGATGACTGCACTGCTTGTTTAAAAGGAAAACAACACAAAGCCTCATTTCCCTCCATAGAAGAACCTAAGTCCAATGCCTGCTTACAGCTTCTTCACATGGATCTCTTTGGTCCTGTGAGAGTGATGAGTATGGCTAAGAAGAAATATTGTCTGGTAATTGTGGATGATTACTCCAGATTTGTATGGACTTTCTTCTTGCATTCAAAGGATGAAGCAGCTCAGAAGATTATCAATTTTGTGTTGTATGTTGAGAAGCAGTATTCCCTCTCAGTAAAGTGTATTAGAAGTGATAATGGAACAGAATTTAGAAACAATACACTTGATGAGTTCTACCTCTCAAAGGGAATCAGGAGGCATTTTAGCATTCCAAGAACTCCTGAACAAAATGGAGTAGTGGAGAGAAAGAACAGGACCCTTATTGAAGCTGCAAGGTCCATGTTGGCTGACTCTGGACTGCCAATGACTTTTTGGGCTGAAGCTATCAATACAGCTTGCTATGTACAAAATAGAGCTCTAGTAAAAAGAGGTTGATGAAAACTCCATATGAAGTTCTTCATCATTTGGCCCCTCTAATTTCATTTTTCAGAGCTTTTGGATGTCCTTGTTTCATTCTCAACACACGGGATCAACTCCAAAAATTTAATTCTAAGGTGGATGCAGGGTACTTTGTTGGTTATTCATCAACTTGCAAAGCATACAGAGTCTTCAACTGTAGAACAAAGATGGTTGAAGAGACTCTACATGTTAAGTTTAATGAATCTCCAAAGGACAAGATTCCACAAAGCCCTGTGGAGATATTTGATTTGGACATACTGCAATATGTTCCTTATCAAACTCCTGCTGTTGTTCCTGTCAATAGTTCACCACCTGGTGGTACTACTGGTGGTGATGATGATGATAGTAGTACTCACCTCTTCAAGTTTAGTGATCAACTGCCTGATTCAGCTAGACCTGATGTTCCTGTAGCTCCAGCAGCACAATCCACAACAAATGCTGATGAGATTTCTACAACTTCAACTTCCTTTGAATTACTATCTACTGATTGGTTTCAAGGAAATACTTCACCATCACCATCTGTTGTTGCTGAGCCTGCTACAAACACTTGTACTGATCTCATTGTGTACCAAGATCTGAAGAATCACCCTATGTAATCATTGGTGATATCACTGCTGGAGTATCAACAAGAAGTCAATTGTCAAATTTCTGCTTCTATGCTCTCTTCATCAGTCAGCAAGAGCCAAAGAATTATCACATTGCTTTAAAGGACAATGGATGGGTTGATGCCATGCAGCTTGAGCTTCTTCAGTTCAAGAAACAGCAAGTGTGGGAACTGGTTCCTCTACCTCCAGGTAAGTGTGCAATAGGCACTAAATGGGTGTTTAGGAACAAACTGATGAAAATGGGCTTATTGTTAAGAACAAGGCCAGACTGGTTGTTCAGGGGTTTGCACAAGAAGAAGGTATTGATTATGATGAAACCTTTGCCCCTGTAGCCAGACTGGAAGCAATTAGATTGTTTTTAGCTTATGTTGCTTATCAAAATCTTAAAGTTTTTCAAATGGATGTCAAAAGTGCATTTTTGTATGGGAAAATTAAAGAAGAGGTTTATGTATGTCAACCACCGGGTTTTGAGGACAATAACATCCTAATTGGGTGTATAAGCTTGATAAGGCTCTTTATGGGTTGAAACAAGCTCCTAGAGCCTGGTATGAGACATTATCAAACTTTCTTCTTGAAAATAATTTCACTAGAGGTTCCATAGATAAAACTTTATTCATTAAGAAAGCTGGGCATCATAATCTACTTGTTCAAATTTATGTCGATGATATTATTTTTGCATCCTCTGATCCACAGTTGTGTGATGCCTTTACAAAGTTGATGCAACAAAAGTTTGAAATGAGTG
This sequence comes from Flaveria ramosissima, assembly GCA_025215565.1. Lineage (NCBI taxonomy): Eukaryota > Viridiplantae > Streptophyta > Magnoliopsida > Asterales > Asteraceae > Flaveria > Flaveria ramosissima. The sequence continues at coordinate 14,998,406 of CM046045.1, forward strand.
CCATGGGGGAATTACAATTCTTTCTGGGATTGCAAATCAAACAAAAGGCTGATGGAATTTTCATTCATCAGTCCAAATACACAAAAAATCTTTTGGAAAAGTTTGATTTACAAAATTGTAAACCCTGTTCTACTCCCATGTGCAACACCACACAACTGGATACAGATCAGAAAGGTAAAGTGGTTGATGAAACACTTTACAGATGTATGATTGGGTCCTTGATGTACTTAACAGCTTCTAGACCAGATATTATGTTTGCTACATGTGTTTGTGCTAGATTTCAGGCTGCACCTAAGGAGTCTCATCTGATTGCAGTCAAGAGGATCTTTAGATATCTGCAAGGCACTCCATCTCTAGGTTTATGGTATTCTACTAGACATTCTGGTAAATTAGTTGCTTTTTCTGACAGTGACTATGCAGGGTGTAAGTTGACCAGGAAATCAACTTCTGGTGGATGTCAATTCCTAGGCAACTGTTTGATTTCTTGGCAGAGTAAGAAACAAACCTCAGTTGCTACATCAACTGCTGAAGCCGAGTACATTGCTGCTGCAAGCTGTACATCTCAGCTGATGTAGTTACAACAGCTGATGAAATCACAACAGCTGATGTAGCTACAACTACTGATGTCAGAAATGCAGATAAGTACTGATGACCAATGAAACCTCTGAAACTCAGATTTAAGTCTGATAAGTGTGGAGGTCAGACTGAAACAGCTGAAAAGCTATGAATTGACGAAAACAGCTGATGAGTAATTTCTCTTCAGTTGTTTCTACAACTGCTGTTTCTAAACAACTGAAGCCAAACCTATGTCTTCAGTAGTTTACAACTACTGAAGACTAACACCAAGTCTTCAGCTGTTTACACCAACTGATGACAAAACCAATGTCTTCAGTAGTTTCACAACTACTGATGACAAACACCATGTCCTCAGTTGTTTCACCACTTGAAGTCAAAACTGTCTTCAGTAGTTTTATAACTATTGATGACTAAATCAGAGACTTCAGTTGTTTCAACGTCTGACGGTTAAAACCAAGTCTTCAGTTGTTTTATAACAACTGATGATCACACCAATACGGTCAGTCATTTCAAACCTCTGAAAGTTAATGCTACGTCATCAGTAGTTTCAACAAATGATGACTAACACCAAAACCCTTCAGTCGCTTCATAACCCTACCTTATAAATACCTTATCCCACCTTCAGAGTTTTTCTCACCTCTCCTCTCAAACCTAACGTTCAAAAACTCTGTAACCTCTCTTCATCCATGGCGACCATGCAACTAAAACCACGACACAACTGTGTCGCTCACCTCACCAAATCGCCATACTGGACCAAGTTTCACAACGCCATTGATTTAATGGTCCAGTCACCTTACCAAACAGCTTTTCTGTTAAACCCCACCATATATGCCGAATCTCTTAGCCAATTCTGGACAAACGTCACTCTTGTCTCTGAGGAGAATGACACAGAGTCTCTCCAATCGTTTGTCCATAACCAAAAGGTGGTCATTACTCCAGACATTCTTCGCCAAACCCTCAATCTGGATGATGCGGCCTTCCCAACTGGTTATCCAAAGGGCACAACAGATCTGTCATTTGCCCACCATGGATACGAAGGTAACCTGAGTGCCTCTACCATATTGAAGAAACATTTCCAGGATGCTGAACGGCTCATCTTTCATATGGTAAATGTCTGCCTGGCCCCCAAGACTTCATCATGGGATCAAATGTCCACAAGGTGGCAACAGGTAATGTACTCCATCCTTGAGCAACAACCTTTAAATTTTTCTGAAATACTATTTTTAGAGCTCAAGGATATGGCCCAAAAACAACTTGCTAACCGTTGGATATTATATCCTCGGTTCATAATGGCCATAATTGAAAACCAGCTTCAAGCTGAGGGACTTGTTGGCCTGGGAGTCCCTGCTATGGCTGTATTGCCTGAAGTATACTCCCGGCACAACTCTGACCAATCACTGAAAATGGCTGCCAAGTTGCGCAAACCCACGCAGCTGGAACCCACAGCCACCACCACCAAATCCAGAGTCCCCACCAAACCAAAAACAAAATGACCCAAAACAGCTATTCAGGGAGATGAGTCCCCTGAAGATGCTCCTGTACCACCAAGGCAGGATATACTTGCTGGTGTAAACCCCCAGCAGTATCAAAGACTCTACCAGCCACAGCCGCTCAGGATTCCTCTCAAAAGGAGCCTGAAGCAACCAAAGAAGGGGTAACCACAAATCTGGAATCTTCCTCATTTGAGGAGATTGCCATTGAAACGCACCATTCTCCCCAGGTGCATACTGATTTTACCCTATCTCCCCATGAAAATGCCCCCCAAAGTCCAACACTTATAATTGCAAAACGTGCTGACTCAGCTGCATGCCTCTCCTCCTCCCCAACAACCACCAAAGGGGAAAACCACAGATATTGAGGAATAGGATCAACATGCTTCTGACAACCCACAGCACAGGGATTTAAATGTTCTGTCTCCTGGTGTAGATAAGGAGATCAGAATATCTGGTGAGGCTGCCACCTCTTCTGCATCAGCACATGATCAGACTGAGGCTGGTAACATTGCTAAGACCTCATTAGAGGCAACAGCTGATGAAGGACATCGTCATGAGGCTGGAAGTCCCCAGTTCCAAGAAAAAGGGGCACATGCTACAACTGGTCTACACCCAGGGCATGTATATCCTACTACAAGCAGGAGGTCAGGTGATTCAGCATTTGCTGATGATGACCTGGGCTTCTTTTATGATGTTCTAGCCCAGAACACAATTCTTGAGGAAGAAGTCTGTAGACTATAAAGCCTACTTGACCAATTCTCTCAGGAAGCAAGTCCATCTGACACCAACATAAACCCACAGATGGCACCTTCACCTGAAGGTCTCCCATACACTCAGCCACTCAAAACTTTCAACCCACCAGCCTCTACTTCTGGCACTGCTTCTCAGGGACAGAACCCCTCTGAGCAAACAGCTGCTATCTTCCAGAAATCCCTACCTCTCATCACCCCAATGATCACAGATATTGTGATCAAAACCATGGATGAGAGGCTTCCCTCAATCATACAACCCCTGGTGGAGGAGACTGTGAGCACAAGGATTTCTATTACTCAAACCCTTGCAACCAATGCAACCAAAAAGGGGGAAAGTCAGTTAGTGAAAGCAAAGGGGAAGAGCATACTGAAAGAACAGGAGATTGAGAAGGAAGAGGAGGTTGTGAAGGAGACTGAGAAGGAAGAAGAGTATGTGAAGGGAGCTGACATTGATCAAGTGAGTGAAAGTCACAAAGACTTTCATATCACATATAAGAAGAGGAAGATTGAAAGAAAAGAAAAAGAACCCCAAAAAGAACTCAAACTGGATGAGATGATCAAAATGGCGGATGCTACACATAGTAAATCTATGGACTCCATTATTGATTAACTGTATAGACAAGGGTTCGATACTGCACAGCTTGACTCAGAGATTAGAAGACTTGAAGTTGAAGAAATTAACTCAAGATGGGCAAGTTATGATGCATTAGAAAGAGAAAGACTGGAGATCATGATCAGATTCATTGCAAAGTATCTTGGGAGATCATTGATAGAGATCAAGTCATGGACCGGGGACAGTATCTTGGCAATAACCACCAAGATCTGTACGTCTGAAGCATACACTAAGGGACTGGTGATTGAAGCACTAACTGAGGCAGGTGCTGGGAATAGAAATGAATTAGCAAAACACTCCAAAGCGTCACTCACTACAAGAATGCTAGAACAACCTGCAAAACCTACCACTTCAAAATCACCACTACCACAACCCATTAAACTAATTCCTTTACCCTCAAAACCAACAGCCGATGATGCATCCAAGAAGAAGAAGAGAAGGATGTTGAGGCTAGAAGAAGAAGAAGAAGAGGATGATGAGGAAGAAGATAGGCTGCCTCTTTCCGCAGTCCTAACTTTTCCTAAAGCCAAATCTATGCCCATCACTCCCACCTCACAGATGGAAACAGTGAGAGTTAAGATAGAAGAAGAACAGCAGCAAAGGCTTCATGATGAGGAAATGCTGAAAAGCATAGACAAAACTTATGCTGCTTCTTCATCAATAATAAGTATGAAGAAAGAAGCTCTGAGACTGTACACCCTTGCCAACACATTTCAATATCAAAAGGAAAAGGTGAGGATATGGCCTGATCCTAGGGTGGCTCATAGAATTGTGAAGAAAGATATTCCTGCGAGATACAAGGGCCAGATAAAAAGGATCGTAGATGAAGAGATCACAGTGGTCCTTGTAGTATCACCCTGGGAAATTGTAGAAGACTTCAAGAAGGCTTATGAGACTAAACAGTCACCCCAAAAGATGTTAGAGAACAGAGTTATTAAAAAGGGGTTAGTCTACAAGAAGCTTGAGAACTTCAAACAAAATGAGCTCAGTCTGTTACTTGAAGGTACTCACCCAGATGAGTTTGCATACAGACAGATTACAACAGTTGAGCTCAAAAATGGCAAACAGGCCAAGTACATCTCAGAGCTGTATGGGCGTGAAGGATTGTTTGATGGTGAACCAGAGAATCTTACCATGGAAGAACAAATCATGTTTCTCAGAGCATACACCAGAGAATCCTACAGGCTTATACATGGGAAGTGAGTCTCATGGATGGGGGAACAGCTCAGTGTCCAATTCCCTAATACAGAGCTCCCATCCATACTTTGCCAACCAAATCATCAGAGACTTATTTCCAGGCCAGTGCTTATATGGGTCATCTTCTCAACTGATCAAGAAGGAAAAAGACCAACCATTTTGCCAACAATAAGTGGGACCTCAATAAAGCTAAAGGTTTTGGCTGCATTGGTTCAGGGGGAGTTTGTTAGACCAAAAGAACCAATGAGCCGGATCAGAAAAACCTTTAAGTCCCACAGACGTCACAACAACTACTGAAGTCCACAACAGCTGAAGATAACACCTGAAGACAAAGTCTAAACACAAGTGCTGAAGACAAAGTCTGAAGACAAGTACTGAAGACAAAGTCTGAAGACAAGTGCTGAAGACAAAGTCTGAAGACACAAGTGCTGAAGACCAAATATCAGATGTTGTCATAACAACTGAAGAGGACTTCTTCAGTAGTTGTGACGGTTTACTTATCAGTAGTTTTATGTTTTATCTTTTCAGTAGTTTTGTAAAACGACTGAAGAGTTTGTTCTTCAGTCGTTGTAGTTTCAGTAGTTTCTTATCAGTAGTTTTATGTTTTATACTTAGCACTCTGATATGTTCTCAGTAGTTGTGAACATTTCAGTAGTTTGTTAAGTGTTAGTTATTTTTGTAATAGATCTGCCAGTTGTCACAATCCCGTGATAACAGCAGTGATTACACTCTATATAAGGAGTGTCAACCTTATTGTAATGTGTGAATGATTGAGCAATAATATTTGGTATTATTGAAACATTCCTTATCACAGAAATATATTCTCTCGTATTTGTTTACAAATATCAAACTCTTGCTATAATTTGTCTAATTCTTGATCTTATTCCGCTGCATTAGTCTCTAATACATCAAACTTGTGATCGCTGATCCTGTCAGGGTGAGTCGTGCGACTGAATCATGCGTCTGAGTCAATCGTGCGACTGAGTTGTGCGACTAGGTGTCTCGTGCGACTATGTGGGTGTGTGCGATTGAGTCATGCGAGCGAATGAATGTGTGCGATTGTGAGCGTATCGCACGATTGAATGCCAGTCGCACGAATGAAGGTTCAATCGTATGAATGTAGCTGATTCGTACGAATGAAGGTTGATTCGTGCGTATGGAAGTTGAGTCGTGCGATTGGGTGTTGTGTGGTACGACTGAATGCCAGTCGTACGAATGAAGGTTCAATCATACGAATGTAGCTGATTCGTACGATTGAGGGTTGATTCGTGCGAATGGAGAGTTGAGTCGTGCGTCTGGTCTTGTCGTGTGACTGAAGTTGTTGTGGTGTGCATTCCTCCTTGTGTGTGGTGTGTGTATGTCGTGTGATGTTGAGGTAACATTAACACGGTTGCCATTGCTCAACCACAAAGATTAAAGTCAACGCTATCAAGCCTACAAATACTACTCCAAACTAAATCAACTTAACATTTTACAATTATCAACAGCCGATTTGTAACTACTAATATTTAACAAACACTTTTCTCATAACAACGGAACTTTTATACAAATATCATCAACAATGGCAACGATATCTAGTACTTGGATCAACATAAGATCTAATACGTGAGTCTGTTTGTGTGTGTTACACGCGACCCAACCGATACAACCCGAATCGACCGAACATTATTATACGTTGTATACATATCATTAATGCTTAACAATATCTGTCAATAGGTGTTTGACCGTTCATTTGCATACAACATTTGGATACTTTGATCATACATACTTACCACTTAACAAGTGAGTTTCGTGGCCCCTTTTTATGCTTACAATATTTCAATCATTTACAAACATGGGGGAAAAGTATCCTCACCCATTTTCAATGTTGTACAATTTACATACTTGGAATCAACGTGATACTGTTTTGCAAGTACTTATCTGATACATGCTTAGGTCTGCTATGTGGTTCCTTCTTTGCAACTATTTAATTCCACTGTGGGAACCGACGGATAGGTATTGGTAGTACCACTGGGTTGACACCCCCACCCTTGTTTGTTGGTATACTAGTTAGTACCATCAGTGGCCAGGAACGGGCCCTTGGGTGAATATATTCCGACAATATCTTTGTGTACGTTGCTAGGTTTGGTTGCAAAGCTCATTGTCATGTGATTTTACTTACTTATAACTGTATTCACGGTATTCCATATCATTTACTATACAGCATCAATTACTTATTTACTATTTAAACCTGCGAGCTCACCAACAAATTTTGTTGACCATTTTGAGCATATCTTTTCAGGTGATCATGCAAATTGAGGATCTAGGTGTGCTGCCTTAGTGGAGACCCTAGGATGCATTTTTGAGAACTAAACATATTTGACAAACAATCATTTTGATACAATGTTGTATTCTGATTAAACAATTACATTCTTTTGATACTTGTTCCCGGGTTGTGGGAATTTACTTTACAATGTTATCATCTTGTCTATGTGAATCAATTAACATGTTTATGCTTATGGCTATGTTGTCGTGAATATTGAGCAAACACGACACAAGTCCCCTTGTTGTCGGGTGTCGTCATGACACGCTTGTCATCATTTATTATATTGCATCTCTATCGCTTACCATGTGTTATGACGATCCCGATCTCGTTACATCCCCGTGTTTCCGCTTTTAGTGGGGGTGTGACAGATTGGTATCAGAGCTATTGGTTATAGAGAATTAGGCAATGCGCTTGACCTAGACTATAACCTAGGAACCTTCATGTAGATTTGCATGCTAGGATCTGTATGCATATTATATCTCGTGTATGTGTTCCTCTTTACTTGATTCGTTTATCTATCTGTTATATGATCTTTTCACCCTATGAGAGAGCCCTTGTGCTCACTCCTTATGGGATGCTTCTATTGGATCTTCCGTTCCCTCTGCGCGTCGAGTTGGTTTATCAAATCCGGGTACTAAACCCGAAAAGATCTTCACAGATCATGTTATTGCGCTTGACCTCGGACATCGAGATTAACCCTGAGGAGGTTATGTCTGAAACCTCGAAAGAGGAAGAGATAGACAACCTTCGCTAGACTAAACGTGATTATATACATGGATTTACAATTGATATGATGGACCATTGTTGAGACATTACCAATTCATGGTGTGAGAACTACACGACTTGCATACGATATGTGATGACTATAAGTGTGATATTAACTTGGAATGCTAGACTTTGATGAACGATGTGGACAATATAATTTGAAATGGTTTAAACTTACGTGTTTACTACTTTTATGATTAGAAAATGCCGCCTCGAAGAGTTACCCGCAGCAACAGTGGCGGGAGTGAAGCCCCAAGGGGTAGAGGCAGAGGCAGAGGTAGAGCACCAAGAACAAGTAATTGTCCTACCAATAACAATCAGGAAACAGGAAACTCTGAGATGGCAGCTCTAATCGCTCAACAGTTGGCCGTACTGATTCCTACTATCGTGGCCCAAGTGAGCGATGCACTCCAGCAACACCGCCCCCACGGGGATGGTGGCAATGATAATGAAGATAATGGAGAAAGAGGTCAAGGTGGGATCAAAACTGAAGTGGGAAATGGAAACCCAACTGGGAACGAAAGTAATCAGGAGACCGGGAATGGTGGAACAGCCGGTATTGAGACTGGGGTTGTTAATGCTAGACGGGGGTGTTCATACAAGGAGTTTGTGGCCTGCAAACCGAGAGAATTTGATGGGAAAGGTGGGGCGATAGCCCTAACCAAATGGCTTGAGAAGATGGAGGCAGTGATTGACATCAGTGAGTGCCTCGACAGCCAGAGAATCAAATATGCCACATGTTCACTGTAGGGCAAGACCCTAACCTGGTGGAACACCCAGGTTCAAGCTAGAGGAAGAGAATCAGCGATGCAAATGTCATGGGATGAATTCAAAGCTTTGATCACCGAGGAATACTGCCCCTCAAAGAGATGCAGAAATTGGAGCATGAATTCTGGAATCATGCTATGGTGGGGGTCGGGCACGCAGCTTACACTGATCGATTCCATGAGTTGGCAAGATTGGTTCCGCATCTGGTCACGCCGGAATCAAAGAGAATCGAGAGATATATTTGGGGACTTGCGCCTCAAATCCGAGCAATGGTAACAGCAGCTGCTCCTCCTACGATCCAGAGCGCAATTCTGGAGGCTGGCGCTCTAACTGATGAGATGGTGAGAACAGAGGTTTTGGGTAGAGGAGCAGAGAAAAGGAAGGATGTTGGGGAAACGAGCCGGTCGAGTGCCGGGAAGTTTGACAAGAGGGCCAAGACAACCAGAAATTTTGTGGCCGTGACTCAGGGCAAAAGAGAGTATGTTGGGCCGCACCCCAAATGTGACAGGTGCAACTATCATCATCCCCCAGGAACGCAGTGTCGGGTGTGCGCAAACTGTAGACCCCCGGGGCATTTAGCGAGAGACTGCAGAACAGCGTCGAATCTAGTGGCTCCGGTCAACGCGGTTAACCCCGCCGGGAATGCCAGGGTCTGTTATGAGTGTGGAGGCCCTGATCACTACAAAAACATGTGCCCCAGATTGAATCGGGCGCCAGGTCAACAAGGGAACAACCAGCAGCAGGTGATGGCCATAGCTGGAAATCAAGGCCCGACAAATCAAGGGAATGCAGCTCGGGGACGTGCATTCATCATTGGAGCCAACGATGCCCGTCAGGACCCGAATGTTGTCACGGGTACGCACTTACTCAATCATCACTTCGCATCTATATTATTTGATACTGGAGCAGACAATAGCTTTATATCTTCTGAGTTTGTGCAATTGCTTGATTTGAGTCCTAGTAGGCTAGAAACTAGCTACTCTGTAGAAATGGCCAATGGTAGAGTTGTTCAGGCCGATGAGATCATTAGGAAGTGCTCGATAATATTGGAGGACCATGCCTTCGATATAGACTTGATACCCTTTGAGCTAGGAAGTTTTGACGTGATTATGGGTATGGATTGGTTGTCGCAAAACGGAGCTGAGATTGTCAGTCGGGACAAAGTAGTACGAATCCCCATGTCAAACGGGGAGGTACTCGAGATTCAAGGAGAATGACCGGGAAGGAACTTAAAGCTTATCTCATGCATGAAAGCACGCCGAAGTTTACGAAAGCAGTGCTACGCTTTTCTGGCTCATGTGGTAGAAAAGAAGGATGAAGAGAGGAAATTAGTAGATATTCCAGTGGTACGGGACTACCCAGATGTATTTCCTGATAACCTGTCTGGTTTGCCTCCTCCACGACAGGTAGAATTTCGCATAGAGTTGGTTCCTGGTGCTACACCGGTAGCAAAAACGCCATATCGGTTAGCACCATTTGAAATGCAAGAACTATCTAGTCAGTTGCAAGAACTACTGGAGAAGGGTTTTATTCGACTGAGTCATTCACCGTGGGGAGCACCGGTATTATTTGTCAAGAAGAAGGATGGGTCGTTCCGCATGTGTATCGATTACCGTGAGCTGAACAAGTTAACCGTGAAGAATCGATATCCTCTCCCCAGGATCGATGATTTGTATGATCAGCTGCAAGGAGCTGCATATTTCTCAAAGATCGACCTTCGTTCTAGATATCATCAACTAAGGGTTTTCGAGGACGACATACCGAAAACAGCGTTTAGAACTCGATATGGGCACTATGAGTTCTTGGTCATGCACTTCGGGCTGACTAACGCTCAAGCTGTGTTTATGGACCTAATGAATCGGGTGTGTAAACCTTACTTGGATAAGTTTGTGATTGTATTCATAGACGATATACTTATCTACTCCCAATCGAAAGAGGATCATGAAGAACACTTTCGGGCAATACTGGAACTGTTACGGGAAGAGAAACTTTTCGCCAAGTTCTCAAAGTGTGAATTCTGGTTGCAGAAAGTGAAGTTTTTGGGTCATGTGGTTAACGAAGATGGGTTTCATGTAGATCCCGGCAAGATCGAAGCGGTGAAGAAATGGGATGCGCCCCAGACACCATCAGAGATACGGAAATTCTTAGGATTGGCCGGTTACTATCGTCACTTCATCGCGAATTTTTCAAAGATCGCGCAACCATTAACATTGTTGACTCAGAAAGACAAGAAGTTTGACTAGGGACATGCACAAGAACAAGCGTTCTAAACGTTGAAAGAGAAGTTGTGCAACGCACCGATATTGTCCCTCCCAGACGGAACTGATGATTTTGTGGTATACTGCGATGCGTCACATCAAGGATTGGGATGTGTACTAATGCAGAAGGATAAGGTGATTGCCTACGTTTCGCGACAACTTAAGGTGCACGAAAAGAACTATACAACTCATGACCTTGAGTTGGGCGCAGTAGTATTTGCACTTAAGATTTGGAGGCATTACCTGTATGGAACCAAATGCATCATCTACACAGATCATAAGAGCCTCCAACATATCCTGGATCAGAAGGAACTTAATATGCGACAACGACGTTGGGTAGAGCTTCTTAGTGACTACGATTGTGAAATCCGGTATCACTCGGGGAAAGCTAACGTAGTGGCTGATCTTTAAGCCGTAAAGAACGCGTGAAACCACTACGTGCTCGAGCGTTGGGATTGACTATTCAAACGAATTTGAAAGCCCAGATCCAAATTGCACAAAGTGAAGCGTTGAAAGAAGAAAACCTTGCGGGAGAAGAATTCCGAGGGTTAGATAAACAGATGATTTGCAAGGATGATGGTATACAATACTTCATGGATCGTATATGGGTACCTAGATGGGGAGGTGTACGTACCTTGGTCATGGATGAAGCACACAAGACATAATATTCTATTCATCCTGGTGCAGACAAGATGTACCACGATCTCAAAGATCTGTACTGGTGGCCAGACATGAAGAAAGACATTTCCATGTACGTAAGCAGATGCTTAACATGCTCGAAAGTCAAAGCTGAACATCAGAAACCATCGGGATTATTACAGCAACCTAAAATTCCCGAGTGGAAATGGGAGAATATAGCTATGGATTTTATTACGAAAATCCCTAGAACAAGCAGCGGGCATGACTCGATATGGGTCGTAGTGGATCGAATGACGAAGTCAGCTCATTTCTTGCCGATCCGAGAAGACTACAAAATAGATAAGTTGGCGAGATTGTACATCAAGGAGGTCGTGACAAGACACGGAGTACCAGTGTCAATCATATCCGACCGTGACAGCCGATTTACTTCACGATTTTGGCAGACATTGCAGAAAGCGATGGGCACTCGATTAGATATGAGTACCGCCTATCACCCTCAGACAGACGGCCAAAGTGAACGAACTATACAGACGCTAGAAGATATGTTGAGGGCGTGTGTAATCGACTTTGTTGGTAGTTGGGATGCTCATCTACCGTTGATCGAGTTCTCTTACAACAACAGCTACCATACAAGCATTGGATGTGCTCCGTTCGAAGCGTTGTATGGAAGAAAATGCAGATCACCCGTTTGTTGGGCCGAGATTGGTGAAAGTCAGCTAACGGGCCCAGAGATCATTCAAGAAACAACCGACAAGATTTTCCAAATCAAAGACCAACTGAAAGCTGCTAGAGATCGCCAAAAGAGCTATGCCGACAACCGTCGGAAGCCTCTAGAATTCAACATTAGGGATCGAGTTTTACTTAAAGTCTCTCCTTGGAAAGGAATCGTTCGGTTTGGAAAGAAAGGGAAGTTAGCCCCAAGATATGTTGGACCATTCGAGATTACAGAAAGAATCGGTCCAGTGGCTTACCGATTAAGGTTGCCACAAGAACTCAGCGGTGTACATGATACTTTCCACGTGTCGAACCTCAAGAAGTGTTTGGCAGACGAATCTCTTCACGTACCAATTGAGGAAATCAAGATTGATGAAAAGCTTCATTTTGTTGAGGAACCCATTGAGATCATGGATCGAAAGGTCAAGCAATTAAAGCGCAATAGAATACCAATTGTCCGTGTAAGATGGAATTCGAAACGAGGGCCAGAGTTTACATGGGAACGGGAAGATCAGATGAAACTCAAATATCCACATCTATTCGAGGATGACACTCCTGGACCTAACTCCAGCTGAATTTCGGGAAGAAATTCTCTCAACTGGGGGATACTGTGACATCTGTCATCAAAAGGTTCGTCAACTAACATGGATTCTGTTAACTTTTCTTCGCTCGATCATTCCTCATCTTTATAAACTATTCGTGTGGATATTATACTTGCTTTATCATCCTTGTGCTTGTGCTTTCATTGTGAACGTATGCTATCCATAAAACTTTTAAAACTTTTATCATCGTTACCGTTAAATATACCGTTTTTATATAATATTAACGTCACTAATAAAACCATTTTTAAGTTACAAATACCATTAAATGCATTTTTATCATTAATATAACTAACCTAATAAAATCGTTTTCAACCGAAACAAAATTGGGAAACTCGGGGGTTAAGTGCAGGGACTAAAATCGACATTTTTTAAACTTGTGATGGGTATAAAAACCCAATTTTCCAGCCCTAGCCCATTCATTTCATCTCCTTCTTCTTCTTCTTCTTCACCTATCTTCCTCCTCCTTGCACCAAAATCGCCCCGTTTGGTCTCGTTTTCGTCGTCTAGACTTTATCTACAACCGAGTCTACTCCATTCTAGCAGGTAGACGACCTTGGTTGCCCTTTTTCTTGTTTATTCACGGCTGTCCAAACTAGGGTTTCGGGTGTTCGGGTTCAACCCGAGCACATGAGGTCGTGTGGGTGCGTGTGAGGTCTTTCTACGTGTGCTTCATGTTTGTGTATGTTTGTACTGTGTTTCTGGAAGTCTTTGTTGTGTAAAACCCGTGCTCGGAGAAGCCGGAGGCTGCTCAGCCCCTCAACAGTCGTGATTCTGCTGTTCAAGCGACTGGGTCTGTCATGCGATTGAGCCGTGCGACTGGGTGAGTTGTGCGACTGAATCATGCGTCTGAGTCAATCGTGCGATTGAGTTGTGCGACTGGGTGTGTCGTGCGACTGAGTCGTGCGACTGTGTGGGTGTGTGCGATTGAGTCATGCGAGCGAATGAATGTGTGCGGTTGAGTCATGCGAGCGAATGAATGTGTGCGATTGTGCGTGTATCGCACGATTGAATGCAGTCGCACGAATGAAGGTTCAATCGTACGAATGCAGCTGATTCGTACGATTGAGGGTTGATTCGTGCGAATGGAGAGTTGAGTCGTGCGTCTGGTCTTGTCGTGTGACTGAAGTTATTGTGTGTGCATTCCTCCTTGTGTGTGGTGTGTGTATGTCGTGTGATGTTGAGGTAACATTAACACGGTTGCCTTTGCACAACCACAAAAATTAAAGTCAACGCTATCAAGCCTACAAATACTACTCCAAACTAAATCAACTTAACATTTTACAATTATCAACAACCGATTTGTAACTACTAATATTTAACAAATACTTTTCTCATAACAACGGAACTTTTATACAAATATCATCAACAATGGCAACGATATCTAGTACTTGGATCTACATAAGATCTAATACGTGAGTCTATTTGTGTGTGTGTTACACACGACCCAACCGATACAACCCGAATCGACCGAACATTATTATACGCTGTATACATATCATTAATGCTTAACAATATCTGTCAATAGGTGTTTGACCGTTCATTTGCATATAACATTTGGATACTTTGATCATACATACTTACCACTTAACAAGTGAGTTTCGTGGCCCCTTTTTATGCTTACAATATTTCAATCATTTACAAACATGGGGGAAAAGTATCCTCACCCATTTTCAATGTTGTACAATTTACATACAATTTACATACTTATTATCAACGTGATACTGTTTTGCAAGTACTTATCTGATACATGCTTGGGTCTGCTGTGTGGTTCCTTCTTTGCAATTATTTAATTCCACTGTGGGAACCGACGGATAGGTATTGGTAGTACCACTGGGTTGACACCCCCACCCTTGTTTGTTGGTATACTAGTTAGTACCATCAGTGGCCAGGAACGGGCCCTTGGGTGAATATATTCCGACAATATCTTTGTGTACGTCGCTAGGTTTGGTTGCAAAGCTCATTGTCATGTGATTTTACTTACTTATAACTGTATTCACGGTATTCCACATCATTTACTATACAGCATCAATTACTTATTTACTATTTAAACCTGCGAGCTCACCAACAAATTTTGTTGACCATTTTGAGCATATCTTTTCAGGTGATCATACAAATTGAGGATCTAGGTGTGCTGCCTTAGTGGAGACCCTAGGATGCATTTTTGAGAACTAAACATATTTGACAAACAATCATTTTGATACAATGTTGTAGTCTGATTAAACAATTACATTCTTTTGATACTTGTTCCCGGGTTGTGGGAATTTACTTTACAATGTTATCATCTTGTCTATGTGAATCAATTAACATGTTTATGCTTATGGCTATGTTGTCGTGAATATTGACCAAACACGACACAAGTCCCCTTGTTGTCGGGTGTCGTCATGACACGCTTGTCATCATTTATTATATTGCATCTCTATCGCTTACCATGTGTTATGACGATCCCGATCTCGTTACATCCCCGTGTTTCCGCTTTTAGCGGGGGTGTGACATATATATATATATATATATATATATATATATATATATATATATATATATATATATATATATATATATATATATATATATATATATATATATATATATATATATATGTGTGTGTGTGTGTGTGTGTGTGTGTGTGTGTGTGTGTGTACATACATGTACATAATAACATATATCTTACCAAAAGTGATATTTACACACGTATATGTAACTATTCATTTCATTCAATATACGAATTTATATTCCAATAGACATATGTCCATCCTGTTACATATATGTATGCAATTTTTATAAATACGTAACTATGTTTGTACATATTTGGAACACATATGCATGTACGTATGAATTCGGTTAAATATACGAACCATGCTAATAAAATTACATACAATTCTTTTACATATGTAAGAAAATGTTTACTATGTCTAAAGTTTATCTATATTACGTAGCTACAATATGTAATATAATATAACTTTTTAAGTCATCAAATTGTATTTTATTTATTCAAACTATAATGTTATAGCTGTAATAATACATACTAGCAGTTCACCTTATCGTAATCTCTACTTTTATTCCCATCACTAAGCACAATTCTAGTAACATAATCATTCTTAATTTATATTTGATTACTCATTTTTTACTTTTTTTCGTTATGTGTTTCCCTATTTCATTAACAATCATCATCGTGAGCAAAATAGAGTTAGTAGTATCATTGGCAAACTACTACTATAGATAATATCGTCTAATATGTCATAGTTTAAATTTTTAAAATTCAATTTGCTACTAAGTAATTTAAAAGTTAAATATGAGATGATGATTCATGACTTTGCCACCTTGTAACATTGGTGATAGTGTCCCATAAAATGATGTGGGTTTCTTCATATACATGTTAATTAGATAATATTTCTGAGTGAAAAATAGATGTTAAATAATTATTGACGATTTTATTCCATCGGTATCAAATCATTTGATATATTTAATCATTATATTTACTTATATTTAAAGAAGCAAGGTTAGTGGGGTTGTCACCGGCCTTGCCACGTGTCAATCTCTTGTTTGTTGGTTGTTTGTTAATTTGTTTCTTTTATTTTATTTATCAGGTTTTAACTGAATATAGATAAATAACTTATGGAACATTTCATAAAGACATTGTTGGCAGGGTGGTTTAATGCAATCTCCACCAATTTTCAATTCTCAAGCGCCCTTCCTTTGGTGCTTCAGTTTTAACTTTTTTGTTCTTTTGTTCCTTTTGCTTTTTTTTTCTTTTATGAATTACCTTTTTCATTTTTTTCCAAAAATGATTATTTTATTTGCTACTACTTTTTAACAGGTTTGTCGTTCAGTTTTAAGTTCTGATTACATAGCGAAGTATGAAACATAATACCCTTTTTTTTATCTATGTTTTGATATCCAAAACCAAGCCACACAACTTCATACATTTCTTACAATGCGCGTAACAAAAATCACAAATGTGTTCTTAGCAACGTTATTCTGAAAGAAGAAATAGTGTTTGAATATAATTAAAGTAAATGTTTTTTTAGAATTAAGTTATGTATATTATCAACGTCACGCATGTTTGTGCAAATGTTTTTGTTGGGTCCTATTTACATTGCAACATGCGAGACATAATATTCTTTTATATCTATGTTTCCATCTATAGAACTAAGCCGTCACAACTTTATAAGCTTTTTTATATACGTAACCACGTTAGTGTCACCGATGTAACGCGCATAACGATGTTCGCAAACACGCCGCAATGCGCGGGCTTGATGTCTAGTATATACTTAAAATTGAAGATCGGTGAGACTTTATTATTTTTTTATTAATTTGAAGTCAAATCTACATATTTAGCATCAAAATTCACTACATGGTTTCGAAACATCTGGCTGGCAATTTTTTATGTTTTTTTGTTTTGGTTTAGAAAATCTTTTGACAGATTTTATTTTCATTGCTTCTAAAACGCTTGACTTGATATTAAATTTCAGTAATGATGTAATTAGTTTTTAAGGTTGTTTTTTAAGGTGTGATATTCGAAAGTATGTAATAAGGTGGTGATTGTAAGAGTGGTTAGTTCAATAGACTTTAAACATGTTTTGGGTTTAAATCCTACGAGTGCATATTTTTATTTTTATACTTTATTTGGTTTTTTTTATTTTTTTATAAATTTCCCGGTTACTGAACGATTGTAATTTCGTATTTTCCTATTATGTAATTAACCATATTAATGTTCTTTACGCACACTCATGCATAACAAAGTTTATAAATGCGCAGCATCACACGAGGGTTTAATTTCTAGTTTGATCTTAAAATCATAGAATTCTTTCCAAATTTACTACTTCGTGACAAAAAGTACAACTATAGTATCTAAATCACAACATATAAATTTCTGTGACATTCTTTAATATTTAAACAATACTATTTTACAACTATTTGTATATTATTAAAAATAATACTAATTATCAATTTGTAAATGTATTAATTATTATACCATATGTAAAATAGGTTATATATATCTTTTTTTTTTCTTTTTTTTTTTGTTATAAACCTAATACTTTTACATATTTCACAATTTAACCTTTATATTTTTTTACTTTCAACTTTAGTCCCCTATAGTTTTCATTTATTTACAAATGTTTCGATTTACGGCCTAAATTTTGAGAGTCAACATGTCGTAACGTGCATGTATGATTCAACGTTATAGTGGATTCCCACCGAATTCCAAGTAGTATTCTCTTTCTATGCGGCTTTCTTTATAAGGATCTTGTCGGCACGGTACTCCGTTTCCAGCAAGTTCGTTTTACCTAAAATATCACCTATTACGCTTATTAATCCTATTTAACATCCCTGTAACGTATGGGTCCTTGGTCGATTTACTTATGTTTTTAATGTTTTACATTTCACGTGTGTGGTTTTACTTTCTGTTTGGTTTTATATTTTCGTAATTATTTATTTTAATACGAGTTTTTCTGATGTTGATGGTCGACAATGATATGACATTCGTGATACTTGACACGGATTTACGCCTCTTGTCACGGACGACTTAATACTAGTTTTTCTTTATGTTACATCACACTAAAATATCTTAAACAGTTTTGGACCATGACCTTAGTTTGAAATGTCACCAACCTCCTATCCACTCACGGGTGTTTTTTACTACTCAATTGTCAGTAAACATTAATTTTGCTTGTGACGGGGTAATAAAAACAAAATATCTCATTTCATCAAAGAAAGAAAGGATATTTATATACTGAAAAGGATTATGCTACACCTATGATAAAATATCTTATGAGTATGATATACAAAATAGTATTATTTATTAAAAAAAAGTAAATAATGACATTACTTGTTACAATTCTGTAAAAACATATTTATTTTTGACTTCTTATTTCTCGTTTAATAAATAAGTTTGTTTATCGTTTGTTTTTTATATAATCTAAATTTTTGTTACTATGATTTGTTTTTCTTGCTTCTTTTCCTTCACCAAACATAAAATTTTGTTTTTATTATTGTTCTTCGTTCCTAAATCTTCATTACTAATTGCTTAATATTTTTTATTTAATGCTTATTAGTAAAAAGTAAGAAAGTTTTTAATACTAATATTACACTATGAATATTTATTTATAAGGTCTTTCCATAATAACAAAAGTATTCCTTTTTCAATATCCTTTAGGTTAGACCTGAAAATGTATCATCTCGTAGTAACCTAGATTTTTATAACTATCTTTTTTATTACTAAAGGGTTACTGGTTCATGCGATTATCTTCATTACTCGAGTATGAAACACTGATGCTCTAGGTTGACACGTCCCCAAATAAAAGCTCGTATTTCAATCTGTACCCATTAATCTTAACCTTAAAACCACCCTCAATGGTAACTCGCCTTATATAAGAAAACCCCTAGGTAGCCCAGCCAGAAACCATTTTTTTAGCATAGATGAGACTTGAAGCTTTTTTATAAATATAAAACTAGTTACCTTAGCTTAACCACGGATAGGAATCATTGGTACCGGTAACCTGGATATATACTTTGTTACTAAAGTGATTTAAACTATTTCCAAGTAAAAAGACCACTCTTTATATTATTCCGGCATTGTGAATCCTTTTAATAAATATTTAAATTAAGTCACGTAAAAAGAATTATTATTATTATTATTATTATTATTATTAGTGATTACTTTATTTCAATTTTAACATGTATTGGAGACGATTATGAAATAAAATAGTTATTAAATAAAGAACAAGTTTTATAATTCTTTTATATATTTAAAAAGAAAAGGCATATTATACTGAACTTTAAAAACAAAGGTCGGTGGGGCCTACCACGTGTCTTCATTCTATTGGTCTGCAAAAATAGTTTTTTTCTTTTTTTATTTTTTGTTTTTTCTGAATTTAGTTTCACATAAATATATCATTCTGGAAAAATAAATACAATAATGTGATGCAAGTGGTTAGTTCCCCTTCCTTTTACCAAAGCGACCAGAGTTTGAATCTCTCAACTTGCTTTTCTTTTAGGTTTTTTGCTATTTTTTTGTTTTTGTCTTTTATTTTCATTTAAATTACTTTTTAATCTATGTTTAAATCTTCAAAATCGATCTGTCGCGACTTCTGTCATCATCACAAAGCAACCAGAGTTCGAATCTCTCAACTGCACCGCCACCACCTGCACGCCACCGCCTGCAACGCCACCAGCGTTTGTTACATCGCAGTTCAGTCGGCTGGTCGTCGTTGTGTGTATTACGATTTGGGTGCGGGTGTGTAGTCGCCCACTGGCATCACTGGTGGCGGTTTGGTGGCAAACGACGGTGTGTGAGTGGCGGAGATGAGGTTTTGGAGGTAGAGATTGCTGCCACCGTTACATGCAAACGCATCGCCAGCGAGGCTCTTTTATTCCGACCACCCATATGTGCCCTGTTTTGCGTAGATTTGGGGATGGATATTGTGATAGGTGATAGTCGTCGACCATTGTCATGGTGGCGGCATAGCCGCCGCTTGGCCTCCAGTTTGCGGTTGAGGTCGAGCTCGCAGTTGTATCAGAGTGTTGAAGTGATAGGGTTTTCGGATCTACCTTTAGTCTAATAATGATCTCTTATGGTTTTATCTGAATGGATGTTCTTATGTTATGTATATGAGAATATATGATTGGCTGATTAGTTATGTTGATGATGCTGAGGATTACCTCATTTGAGAGTTTTTTGTTTGATGATTTGTAATGTCCATGACGATGGGGGGTTCCTTGTCTAAGGTTGTTGCTTTGGTGTTCATTTCGGTTTAGGGGTTCTATTTGGTATTCATGTGTGTTGCCTTGATTCTGTTGTTGGGAAAATCGTTTTATCAAGTATTGTTGAGAAACACAACTACCTATTTCAGGGTGATGATGATGATGTTTGTTCATCCAAGACATGTCACTGTTCCTTTCGTTGATATGTTTTTGTATAGTATAATATCGGGTTGTGATGATAAACAACAATGGTGTCGGTTGCTTTGGCATGGCAGTCGTTTACGATTGCAAGCGCACTGAGAGCCTCTTCTGAGCCTAGTTTATAACACGCGCACTACCCGATTCTGGAACCTGTGATCCTTTCATTGGTATGTGCACATATTTGATAGATAAACAATAGTATCATCGTTTCCTTTTGCATGACAACAAACATTCTAAACCTAGTCTATAATATGTGCATCACGCGTGGTGGATACCACCTAGTTATTCATTAAAGTCTGAGCAATTATAAGATTTTTGTATCAGTAAAATAATATTAAAACTTAAATGATTTTAATTACTATAAATTTTACTGTTGTTAATATAATATGAATGCTTAGTTACCAGTTTATAATCTTTATGTCTTATTGATCTTACAACTATTATATATACTTTAAAATTAATAAAACTAAATGAACAACAGTGTGCGTATTTTTATGCGGTATTTACAAAGTGTTAGTACAAATGCATATTCTGATGCTTTGTGTACAAAATTTTGGTGTGTTATATTAATTACACATATAAACAAAATAAAAAGTTGATTATTTCATTTATAATTACGCCTCATCATGCTTTCCTTCTTAAGTTTCTAAAAATATAGTCGATGCATTTTGGGAAAGACATTCGCATTCATCATCATAATTCTCTAATCTAATTCATTCATTTTACAATCTTCATATTTCCAGCTTCAATCCTTAACTTTTCTGCCTTAAACCACAATCCTTTCATCTTCAAGATGTAGTTTTCCTCTCATTTGCCTTGTCAACCTCCATCTTTTCAGCTTTAGAACGATAATACCTTATCTCTTGAGTGTGTGACTCCTCCAAAAATGTGTACTAAGTTAGATAATTTACTTGGCTTACCTACCTTGGGCTTTTCGTTTTCCTTTTTTAGTTTTCATGCCCATTGGTCGGTCTAATTCGATAAATTCATTTTTATGTCATTTTACGTTAGGGAAGGGGTTGTGGTCAAGGTCGTGGATAGGGATGGGACCCTGTTGTTTTTTTCTTTAAGACATCCTTTCTAGGGTGTGAAATTAACTTAGGTTGGTCTTTTAATAGATGCTAACAATACTCGAGCTGAAGGTTACACTTCTCTAGTTATTGGTTTCAAACTAGCTTTGAAACAAATGAATATACATATTAGTGCAATCAAACGTATTAGATCACCATGAAACATATTATAGCACCATACATACCTTTACTTCAACTACTACTAATGGAAGTTTCATCAAATCAATGAGACTAGTTAACAGTTGAGCATTAAATCTAACTTAACTATCAAACTATATATTGTTAATGTGTTTTACAAACACTTCCTACATATATTTTGTATGCCATAATAGTTGCATTGCACCAAACATCACATATTCACTTCTGCATAGCATTGATAGCCTGGTATGGTAGTAAATCCATCTAGAAGTGTATATAACTTATGCTAGGCATGAAAAAAAGTTATTTGATCTACCTTGACATGCTCGATCATACCATTTTGATTTAATGTTTTTACGTAAGTTAGGCATGAAGAAAAGTTATTTATAGCACTTTGAATACACAACATCGATTTGCTAAAAACCTGCTTGTGCGCTCCGTTGTAGTTTCTTTATATTGCTGAAAATACTTAAAGATTTTTTCCCTAAATTGATCATGTTTCTGATCCATATCTTGAACTGCATCAAGGCTACAATGTAGCCATGTAGAGACAAGTAATTACCTTCTTCAATGCTAAAGTTCATACTTCTTGTGGACTTCCTAACATTCGTTGCATATTGAAGGATACGTGTGGAGAGTTTGTTGGATCTAGAAAGGCTGGTCAACCAAAATCAAACACTTAAACAATTTTAGTGCAACTAATAAAGGACTTCCGAAGCTAAGTGTGGAACTTCTGAAGGCAAATGGAGTTCTTCCGAAGACAAGTACAAGATCAACTTCCGAAGGAAAACTCCAACTTCCGAAGGAAAACTCAAACTTCCGAAGACAAAGTCTTCTCTTCCGAAGTTCAACACTTAGAAGAATCCAAAGACAATGACTTCCGAAGTAGAAGTCCCCAAGCCTTGGAAGAAGCGGTCTCTTTCAAAGTATAAATGGCCTCGAAAGAACTTGTTCTTTTTAAGCCAATTAACCTTCGGAAGACACTGCTATGAACCAGTGGAAATAAGTATGGTCCCTTTGACACTCTGTTGCAGACCTTTGATATACTGCATGGCGTTTTCTTAAAACCCATGTGTTAACCATACTTTATTCCACTGTTCACCTTTATCAGTTAGTACAGTTGCCAACTTTAGTTGGTGACAAAAGGTAAGTCATGGACATGCCATGACTACCAAATCTTAGATAAGACATTATCTAAGATACCTTAACTTTAGCTTTATAGTATTTGTTTTAGTTATAGGTTTCCAGCTGGTATTAAAGTATATCCGGCTGTAGGTGATAGTATATATAGTTTCTCATTGTAACTCTTGTAACATGCTTGTAAGAGTCTTGTAATATTTTGATTTGAGAAATAATATATACAAGTACCTTGAAAATTATTTCCTTGTGTTCTTGGTTACTTACTATATTATTATCAACTCTTAAAAGAGATTTTGCTTCATCTATAAAAAAAATCGTGTGTCATTAAGTGAGTTTGAGAGAAAACCAAGTGTTTAGTGACAAACATCGATCCTGCAATTGGTATCAGAGCATTTTAGGCTCTTGATTGTGAGATCTTACCATCCAAATCAACCTGTTTTTCATTCCTCCTTTCACCACACTCAAAAATAGCCCTCAACCAAAAGTCTGAAGTTGAGATGGGGACGATGACCAAAGCACCTATCATCACCCCTAAAAACTTTAGATCATGGAGTAGACGCATAGAAGGCTTCATCAGGTATCAAGATGGGAAAATGTGGCAATCTATTGTAAGCGATCCTTACAGACCAAAGGTTGCAGCACCAGGTGGAAACGGTACCATGATAGAGAAAGCCGTTAAAGACTACTCTGATGAAGACCGGAAAAAGTTGGACATTGATAGCAATGTTATGACTGTTCTCATGACTGCTATACCCAACTCCATCATAGTGGGGTTTGAGCACTACAAGTCATCCAAAGAACTGTTTGATGCATTGTCTCAAATGTACTCTAGCTCCAATGACTCAAAGAAAGATTCACTAAAGCAGCAATTTGAAATCTTCACTTACATTGTTGGAGAGACCCTTAGCCAGCAATACTTTAGGTATACGGATCTTATCTCTTCCCTTCAGTCTGTGGGAATTGCCTTTGAATTGAGAGATCTCACTCGAAAATTCATGAGTGCCCTCCCAAATGAGTGGATGTTCTACTGTGTCTCTATCAAGAGGATAAAAAATCTGAACTCCCTCACAATGACTGAACTATATGGCATCCTTGATGGATATCGTGTAGAGATGGACAACAAGAAAGACCATCAGATGAGCAGACCTTCAAGCCTTCTTGCTAGCAACGCTTTAATGGTTGCTGAAGGCTCAGGACCCCCAACCTCAGCAGGACCTGACATATTCTCAGCAGCCATCCTGCTCTTCAGGACCCTACATCATATTCCCTGAGACTCCAAGGTCTCAACAGGCTCAGCAAGGTTCTTTTCAGGATAGATGTGCCTTTGTCTCAAATAGTGGGTACTCTAGTGATCATTAGTATTGCTTTGATGATCTAGAGTGCTTCAGTCCAGATGATGTGGAGTATGTGGATATAGCCCAACAAATGGCTCTGTTCTACCGAGCAAAGAAGTTCTTCAAAAAAGCTAGAAAGCAGTTCCCTCACAACCCAACTAGCAGCAAGTTTGGGTTTGACAAAACAAAGGCCAAATGTTACAACTGTAACCAACTTGGTCACTTTGCAAGGGAATGTAAGGCTCCCAAGTCAAATCCAGGAACCTCACATGCCTCCTCACATCCCTCTACACCTAAAGCCACTGGGAAGTCAAATGAAACAGTTGTTGTGGCTCAAGAAGTTTACTGGAGCTTCATGGTACAGGATGTGACTCATTCTCAAGCACTCATGGTTGGAACGGATGACAACAAGGTATATGAACATCTCTGTACTCCAGCTTGTATTGCCAAGGTTAAGTTATATCAGGACTACAATATGGAAATTAAATTTGATATTGAGTCTTTAAATATCTTAAAATATGATTTTAACAGGGCAGAATCTGACAATCAAAAGAAAATTTAGGAGTTAGAGAAAATTGTGTCCTTGTTAAAATATGAACATAGCAACTACAAGACTCAAATCAAGGATTTAATATCCAAATTGACTGAGGCTCAAGCCCAGCTTGTCGCAATTGAGGCTCAAGCCAGGAAGCATGCTATCTCAGAGCAAAACTTCCAAGCCATTCTTGCATCATCCTCTCACTCAAAACTTTGTTATCAAAACAAAGGTGGGTTGGGAACCAATGAAATTGCCCCACCACATTCTTATGAGTCTATAAGACAACCAAGGTGTGGTACTAAAGAGTAAGAGGTTCCATCTGCTGACCCATCTTCAAATGAGTCAAAAAGTGATGCAACTTTACAGACCATCACAGGGAAGAACCAGGTAAACCAAACCCCTCTTACCAGTGATGACCAACCCCTAACCACCAAAGCCAGAAGAAGCCGGGCTAAAGTAACAAGAAAAACTGCCAAGAAAGTGGCTAAATCTAAGCTGAAGATTGACCCAAAACAAAAGGGTGTGTTCATCTCAGCTGGATTTCAGGTGCTGGGAACTTCTAATCCTGGAAAAGTGTGTAGTACCGGCACACCTATCCAACAAAAGGATCAGAATACAAAAGGAAGAGCTGTTGATGAAGACAAGAAGAACAAGAAACAGCAACCTTCAAGTTCCCAGAAGACTAACATTGTCTGCATAATGTGTGGTCTGCAAAACCACATGGCCAAAGATTGTTATTACAATCCTTCTAGCACATATTATGCAAACAATGTTAAAAGAGAAGGAGTCAGGAAAGGTTTCTCATTTGGACATTATCATATGGTTCAAGTGATGAAGAAGGGAAAGCTTGTTTCTAAAGCAAGGTTGCTTTCGAAAGAAAGTCCTTCTTCCGAAGGGAAAATGGCTTCGGAAGTTAAAGCTGTTAAGACTCAAAAGAACAAGAGAGTCCCTTGAAACCATCCCAGAAGAAGACTGCTTCGGAAGAAAAGGTGGTGAAGACTTCTTCCGAAAAGAAAGAAGCTTCGGAAGAATGTCATGCTGCTCAAGCTTCATCGAGCTCATCCTCAATGATTAACCAAGGGATGGAATGGAAGATCAAAGAAGATGTTGCAGCCCAAGCCTCTTCTTCACAAACACCTATTAAACCCCCATGCATAAATTTTGGTTCAATATCATCCTCGACATTGGAAAAGCCCAAGACCAACAAGGCTTGGATTTCTAAAAAAAACTAACTTTTTCACCTTATGTGCAGGGACATCCATATGACAAGAACAATAATGTGGGGATTGTAGATAGTGGATGCTCCAGGAACATGATAGGGAACAGATCTCTCCTTCAACATTTCAACATTTTGATAGAGGTCCTGTTCAATTTGGAGGTGAAGCTGGAGGATACATTTGTGGCAGAGGGAGTGTATCCAACGGCAAGTTAAAAGTTGACAAAGTACACTTTGTCAAACAGCTTGAACACAACCTATTAAGTGTTTCTCAATTCTGTGATCAAAAGCATCAAATGCTTTTCACAGAACATGGGTGCATTATCCTCAAACCCGGGATGACCATTCCTCATAAATTGGTGCTTCTTAGATGTCACACCCCCGCTAAAAGCGGAAACACGGGGATGTAACGAGACCGGGATCGTCATAACACATGGTAAGCGATAGAGAGCAATATAAATAAATGATGACTTGCGTGTCATGACGACACCCGACAACAAGGGGACTTGTGTCGTGTTTAGTCAATGTTCACGACACATAGCCATAAGCAACAAGATAATGATAACACATATACACATATGATGAAAATGTAAATGTTAATTCCCACAACCCGGGAACAAGTTTCAAAAGTTGATAATTGTTTACATGCGATAACATTGTTCAAAAGGATTGTTTATCAAACATGAGCTAAGTCCCAAAAATGCATCCTAGGGTCTCCACTAAGGCAGCACACCTAGATTCCTGGACTTGCATGATCACCTGAAAAGATATGCTTAAAACGGTCAACATAATTGTTGGTGAGCTCGTAGGTTTATGTAATAAAAATGTAAGTGATGCTGTAATAAATAGCGCGTCGGAATACCGTGAATACAGTTATTACACAAGTAAATATCACATGACATGAGCTTTGCAACCAAACCTAGCGACGTACACAAAGAAATTGTCGGCATATATTCACCCAAGGGCCCGTTCCTGGCCACTGATGGTACCAACTAGTATACCATCGAACGAGGGTGGGGGTGTCAACCCAGTAGTACTACCAATACCTAACCGTCGGTTCCCACACTGGAATTAAATAGTTGCAAAGATAGAACCACACAGCAGACCCAAGCATGTATCAAATAGTACTTGCAACACAATATCACGTTGATTCCTTGTATGTAAAATGTATGTAAGTTGTACAGCATAAAAATGTGTAAGCATACTTTTCCCCCAATTTGTAAATGATTGAAATATTGTATAAGCGGAAAAAAGGGCCACGAAACTCACTTGTTAGGTGGTAAGTATGTATGATCGATGTATCCCAAATGTTGAATGCAAATAAACAGTCAAACACCTATTGACAGTTATTGTATAGCATTAATGATATGATACATGTATAAGCGCGCAATAATGATGGGTCGGTTCGGGTCGTATCGGATGGGTCGCGCACAGCACACACAGACTGACACACGTACTAGACCTTATGTAGATCCAAGTACAAGACATTGTCGCCACTAATGATGATGTTTAAATAAAAGTCTCGTTGTTTATTGAAGAAGCATTGAATAAGTGTCAATAGTTATAAGTCAATTTGGACGTTGTAAAGCGTTAGTTAAATTTGTTCAAAATAGTTTCTGTGCCCTTTCTCGCGTTGACTTTAATATTTGTGGTCAAACAATGGCATTATTGTGTTAGTGTTACCTCGACACCACACGACATACTCACACTACACACAAGGGGTCAAACACAACAATTTCAGTCGCATAACAAGGTCAGACGCACGACTCAACCTCCATTCGTGCGAATCAACCCTCAATCGTGCGAATCAGCTTCATTCGTACGATTGAGCCTTCATTCGTATGATTGGCCTTCAGTCGTACCACACAACACCCAATCGCACGACTCAACTTCCATGCGCACGAATCAACCTTCAATCGTGCGAATTAGCTACTTTCGTACGACTGAACCTTCATTCGTGCGATTGGACTCCAGTCGTGCGAATCACATTCATTCGCACACATTCAGTCGGTCACCTGACTCAATCGCACACAAACACTCAATCACATGACTCATTCGCATACACTCAATCGCACGCATGACTCAATCGCACACAGACACTCAGTCGCACAACTCAGTCGCACGACATGCCTAGTCGCACAACTCAGTCGCGCGATTGACTCAGACGCATGATCCAGTCGCACGACCCACTCAGTCGCACGGCTCAATCGCATGGATGACCCAGTCGCCTGATCTGCAGAATCGCGACTGTGGTCGGGAGGAGCAGCCCCCGAGCTGCTCTAAACACGGGTTTTACACCACAAGGACCTCCAGAAACCCTCAACAAACATACACAAGCATAAAACACAAGCAAAGAGACCTCTCACGCACCCATACGACCTTGTGTGTTCGGGTTGAACCCGAACACCCGAAACCCTAGTTTGGACAGCCGTGAAAAGGCTCGAAAATGGACAACCAAAGACAACTACCTGCTAAGGAGGGGTAGTCTAAGCTGTAGACGGTGTCAAGACGAAGAAAACAAGACCTCTCGGGTTGGATTTGGTGCTAAAATGGAGATTTTGTGTGTGAAGAGGAGATGAGGATGAAGAAGATGGTGAAATGAGGATTAGGGCTGGTAAGGGGGTATTTATACCCAGCCCAAGTTTGTAAAATTACAAGTTTAGTCCCTGCACTTAACCCCCGAGTTTTCCCAAATTTTGTTCGGTTGAAAAACGACTTCGTTAGGTTTTTATATTAATTGTAAAAGTTCATTTAATGTTATTATGACTTAAGAAATGGTTATATTAAAACATTTATTATATTTATAAAATGATATATTTAGCGTTTTCAAAAATGAAAGTTTTAAAGGTCTTTTTAAGGTCTTCACACGGTTATAACGAATGCACACACAACGATAATATTGCACACATGATATCCACATAAAGAGTCAAATAAAGATGAGGAATGACCAAACTTAGAATAGATGACGGACAAACACGTTAAAGTGACGGACCTTAAAGTGACGGACCTTAAAATAACTTGGTACATGGTTTGCCTAAAACGAAATTTTTCTGCAAAGATAACTATGCACCATGCCTGAAAGGGAAGCAGCACAGGGCATCTCATAAATCCAAAGTTGTTAACTCTATCACCACTCCATTACACTTATTGCACATGGATCTATTTGGTCCCACAAGTATAATGAGCACTGGAAGGAAATCATAATGCCTTGTGATCGTTGATGATTTTTACAAGATTTACATGGGTATTCTTTTTAAGAACTACGGATGAAACTGCTGAAACGTTAAGATCTTTTATTCTTAGAATTGAAAATCAAATTGATTACAAGGTTAAGATAATTAGAAGTGATCAAGGGACTGAGTTTAAGAATCACGTTCTTGACTCATTCTGTAACTCAAAAGGGATTGCCAGACAATATAGTGCTCCTAGAACTCCTCAACAAAACGGTGTTGCTGAGAAGGGGAACAGGACACTGGTTGAGGCTGCTCGGATCATGTTGGCTGATTCAAAGCTACCTCTAACATTCTGGGCAGAGGCAGTCAACAATGCATGTTATGTGCAGAACAGGGTTCTTGTAGTTAAGCCACATGGAAAAACCCCTTATGAGCTATGGAACAAGAGGCTACCGTTCATTGGCTTTATAAGCTCCTTTGCCACCAGGTGTACCATACTTAACACAAAGGACAATTTGGTAAAATTTGCTGAAAAGTCAGATGATGCTATCTTTGTTGGATATTCCTCCAACTCTATTGCTTATAGAGTGTACAACATCAAAAATCAACAATTTGAGGAATCATCCAACATTATTGTCAATGAGCCCACTCATTATGTTAGGGGGAATGGCCCTGATCATATTTTTGACTTATAATTGTTTCCCAACTATTCTAAACCATCTTGTGAGAATGTTTCAGCGGGAAAAGGTACTCAAAGTGATTCTGATGATGATCAACTGTTTGAGTTACCCAGACCTCGTTTAAGTTCTCCAAGAGTAGCTGAAGATCAGGCTCCTACTATCTTAAGATCTGATAGTATGACTATTTCAAGAGATAGTGGAGCTTCAACCAGTGGTCCACCTTATGAGCCTCAAAACTCATCTGGTGACACTGCACAACACCAAGCTGATAAAAGTAGCATTTTGAAGGAACAGACAACTGTTAATGCTGCCTCCCAGCCAACGGATGATGAGGATGTTTCCCATTCATTCAATCAGTCCTCATTGAATGAGTTTGAAACATCAGCTGGTCCAAGTGTTCAAGCTTTTGAGCAAAATATGTCCAACCTGGATCTATCTTTACAACTGAAGGTGATTCCCAGGCTTAGGATTCATAACACTCATCCAGCTGAGAACATCATAGGAGAAGTCTCTGAAGGTGTGAGAACAAGGGGACAAACTCATAATAGGAATGTCTGGCTGTACTCATGTTTTTTGTCTTAGATGGAACCCAAGAAAGTAGAAGAAGCCTTAAAGGATAGTAACTGGGTTGAGTCAATAAAAGAGGAATTGCTTCAATTCAAAAGACAAAAGGTTTGGAACCTAAGTCCACTACCATCTGGTCAAGTACTGATAGGCACCAAATGGGTTTTCAGAAACAAGAGAGATGATAAAGGCTTGATAATCAAGAACAAGGCAAGACTGGTAGTTCAAGGATACACCCAAGAGGAAGGAATTGATTACACTGATGTCTTTGCACCAGTTTCAAGACTTGAGGCAGTGAGGATCTTTCTTGCTTATGCTGCATCCAAGAATTTTACTGTCTACCAACTTGATATCAAGTGTGCCTTTCTATATGGGGATATAAATAGGGAAGTCTATGTGTGTCAACCTCCAGAATTTGAAGATCCACAGCACCCTAACTATGTGGGCAAGTTGGATAAAGCTCTATATGGGCTCCACCAAGCACCTAAGTTGTGGTATGAGACTTTGTCTCAATGTCTCTTGAAGAATGGCTACACTAGAGGCACCATTGATAAGACTCTTTTCATAAAGAAGTCTAGGAAAGACATTTTGCTTGTCTAAGTCTATGTTGATGATATCATATTTGGTTCCTCAAATGACCAAATGTGCAGAGACTTTGAGAGTATCATGAAGAAGAAATTTGAGATGAATTGCATGGGTAAAATGGATTTTTTCCTTGGAATTCAGGTAAAACAGATGAAGGAGGGTTCTTTATCAATCAGTCTAAGTATGTGTCTGACATCTTAGAAAGATTTGATATGAAGGATTGTAAGCCAGCCAAGACACCCATACCCAGAAACCACAATCTATGTCCTGACTTTGAGGGGTAGGATACTGATCAGCATTTGTATAGGGCAATCATTGGGTCTCTGATGTATCTCACAGCAAGTAGACCTGATATCATGTTTGCAACATGCATTTGTGCAAGATATTAGGCTGCTCCAAAGGTGTCTCACCTAGTTGCTGCCAAGATAATCCTTAAATACCTCAAAGGAGCACCTAAACTAGGTCTCTGGTACCCAAGAAACAGCAATTTCAATCTCTATGGCTACTCAGATAGTGACTATAGTGGCTGCAACATCAACACGAAATCCACATTAGGAGGATTTTAATTTCTTGGTGGAAGGATCATCTCATGTCAATGCAAGAAACAATCATGTGTCTCTATATCTACTGCTGAAGCTGAATACATCGCTGCTGCAAGTTGTTGTGCTCAGCTGTTGTGATACAGAATCAGATGCTAGACTATGGATTTAACTTCATGAGCACTCCTATCCATATTGACAACAATAGTGCTATCTCAATTATTGAAAATCCAGTGAAGCACTCCAAGACAAAGCATATCGACATCAGGTATCATTTCATAAGAGATATTCATGAAAAGAATCTGATTAAACTGATCAAAGTTGATTCAAATGAACAATATGCTGATTTATTCACCAAAGCCTTTGATAAACAAAGATTTAAATATCTCATTACAGCTATTGGGATGATAAACATTGATTAGTCTGTCTCCTTTGAAAACCTTTTCAAATGTACAATGTCTTTTGTCAAAACAATCTAAGCCCTGTTACAAAAGGTTTTCTCAGAAATTTTTCTAAGTATAGATTCTTCCGAAGAGAAATTAACCCTCAGAAGATGTTTCACATATCTTCCGAAGCAAAATTTCTCCAAGGGAAATCTTCTTCTCGGAAGAGTTTTTAGTCTCGGAAGAAGCGATTGATAATTTATCAGATCTACTTCCGAAGCTTATAAATTCTTCCTTCAGAAACCACTTTACTCTCAGAAGTAAGAAATTACCTTTGGAAGTTAAGTTGACTTCGGAAGAAGATTACCTTCGGAAATCTTTTATACTCGGAAGAAGACCTTGTTGTGTAAAGAAAATCTTTGGGCCCCACAACTGTAAAAGGTAAAGATTTTCTTAATGATATTGGAATATTTTAAAGGGATTTAACCTTACCGCCCTTCTCACATCATACCCAAACCATCACTTCACCTTATCCATCCGCCACTTTCACCCATTTAAATATTTCGACTTACCCATTTTAATCTTTTTACCGATTTCACTGTCCAAAGCTCTTTTTATCCTGAATTTACCAAATCAAGCTCATTTCTCTGTTCTTTCTCAATGGCACTTAACCCCCTGCACAATCAAGATGCATTCTTGGATTCGTCCATGGATGTTGACTTCTTTGAGATCATCTCCTTTCTGACCCAATCTACTTACTTCATAGCCCTAACTGTAAACCCTTCCATGTATTCAAACCACATGGGTGATTTTTGGGGGAATGCACAGATCATAACCCAGAATGGGGTTAGGGTTTTGAGGTCCAACATTTGTGACCAAGAGTTGATCATATCCGAACAGCTCATCAAGGAGCATCTCGAGCTCCATGAAAGTTCACCAACAGAGTTCCCCAAGACTGAGTTGACGAAACATATACCTTGATGGGATATGGTGGTGATGTCAGCAGGTCCACTATCTACAAGTTTAACTTCTCATACCAGTGGAAATTCTTGTTGCACATTGTCCTTCACTGCTTGTCAAACAAGTCAGGGGGATGGGATCAAATCCCATATGAACTAGGTTGTCTAGTTCATGGGTTGGTAGGAGGCATCCGCTTTAACTACTCAAGATTTTATGCTGACCAATCTGATGGGCAACCTTCAAAGGGGGACATTCTATATGTATCCCAGGTTCATCCAGCAATTCATCAACTTTGAGTTGGACCAAAGCAAGCTTGTCTGTGCAGCTGCTCTGCAGAGTCATCACGAATTCAAGTAGGTCTCCACTAAGAAGGTTCATAAAGTACATTTCCCTGTGTCGTGAATATGTTTCTTGAAAATCCATATCTACTTTTTATAGTGATTGATTAATTAGGGTTCTTATACCTATTAGAGAAAACAAATTGTGACACCCTACATATATCCCACATCGGTCGTGGACAGTAAAGATTCCTAGTTCATAAGGAATGCTCTACCTCTAATATCCCCAACGCGTTTAGGGCCTATTAGTTATGGATGAGAGGAGAACTCTATAATTAAGCGTGCTCAGGTGGTAGCAATCCAGGGATGGGTGACCTCCTTGGGAAGTTTTCACATGGGCAACCAAAAGCAAATCCTTGAGCTCCTCATAGGCAAAGTGGAGAATGTTGGTGGTATGAGAGGCCAAGTGTTATAGAATGATATTAGAGCCACTCCTGTGTCATTCGGGATGGTGGGACAAACCTTAGAGGGATGGTGAGTTCTCAGGCTCATCAAGGACAATGAGTCCAAAGGGGGGGGTGATTGTGACATTCTACATATATCCCACATTGGTCGTGGACAGGAGAGATTCCTAGTTCATAAGGAAAACTCTACCTCTAATATTACCAACGTGTTTTGGGCGTATTGGCTGTGGATGAGAGGAGAAATCAATAATTAAGTGTGCTCAGGTGGCAGTAATCCAGGGTTGGGTGACCTCCCTCGGAAGTTTTCACCTGGGCAATCAGAAAGTAAATCCGTGAGCTACTCGTGAGCATATGTAAGACCCCGTTCCTGGGACACCTACAGTTAGTCATTCATTGCACATAAAACATATAATTACATTTAACTTTCATAAAACATCACAGTGGAATTATCAAAATAGACATCTCATTTCATTATAAAAGCTTTTGCCAAATAATACATCGTTAACTAGTTACAAAATATATTGTTGCATTACATCACAAAACCCTTATATAAATGGATGCCATCCTAAAAGAGCTGAGTAGCCTCGCAGCGCCATCCTCAGCAACATTACCTGCCAACTGAAAACACATAAAAAGTCAGCGTTGCTGAGTGAGTTCTAGTATTAAAATAAAACATACTTTTCTTTCGTTAAAACCGTACTTTACTTTCATGCGGTCATGCATCATACGTACATATAGATAATATCATTATTATCTTCATCATTCATTCATTAACTTCCATTCTTTCATTCATCATTTCTTACTTTCATTCGTTCGTTCATCATTACATCTTTTCCTTTCGTCAACACCATGAACTTTACCCTTCATGCTCATGATACTGGGCCTAAGCCTATCATAGACCTTTATTCACGGTGCCCAGCACCTCTGGCCATAGTACCTAGGATAAAGTTCAGGTATACCATTGTCATGTGCTATACCCTTCATGCTTATGGTACTGGACCTAAGCCTATCATAGACCTTCATTCATTGTGCCCAGCACCTCTGACCATAGTACCTAAGGCAAGCAAAAATGGTTCCATACAAATGGTCAATCACAAAGAAAGACCCCAATGTGCATCCTCCCGGGGTAGCGAACCCGCACACCGTTAGGCTAACACCTTATAATTGGCGTGTCCCGATATCCAATGCTTGCAAGACTTTTATTACATTCCATCGTTTATTAATGCATGCATTCATTCATCATGTTCCTCTTTTATTATCTTCCACTTTACGTTACATAATACTTTCATTTAACATAACACGTAAAGCCACAGGAAAGATAAACATTCATCAAAATCAGGAACATCAACATACACAGTCATCGTCATCATACAGAGCAACATCATACATACATAACATACATCATGCATAAATATGCAACATCATCATCATCATGCCCAACATACCCTCTAAGGCCTCAACAGTCATCTTACATGAACTTACGGAATTTCCATGTCAAAATTTACATCTGCACTTTCCCCCGAATGTCAGTAATTAAACTACACATTTCCCCGGGTACAACAACCCAACTTGGGCGTATGGACACCCTTCAGTCGCATGGCCTCCAGGCGACTGAACATCATGCGATTGGACTCATGTGGATGAACATCTAGGCGAATGGACTCCCAGTCGTTCGTATGGAGCTCATGCGGATGGAACTAATGCGAATGAGCACCTATGCGACTGACCTCATGTGAATGGACTCAATGCGAATGAGTCCCATGCGATTGGAACTAAAGCGACTAAGCACCTATGCGACTGGGCCCTCAGTCGCATGACTCCCCATGCGACTGGACCCCAATCGTACGAATGAATCCTTAATCATGCGAATGAACCCTCAATCGTGCGAATGAACCTCAATCGCACCTCAGTAGGTCGTATGGCCTCAAGTCGGTCACCTAGCCCTAGCTGATGCAGAAAGGAGTTCATCCCGAACCCAATCTGCCATTTTCGGCCTCCTAGCTCATCCAAACTCATTCTAAGCCTAAATCAACCATCCTAAACCTTAGAAATGCATACCACAACACAATAAAAGCACACACAAGCCCGGAAACAAACTCCAAACGCATCACACGCAACACACCCAAATGGGTCAAACACACACACATACACACATACAAAAACGGGTTTTCTATGCTTTCCAGCCCCAAAATCGTTTAAAAACAAGTAAAAGAGGGCTCCTAGAACTCATACAAACGACCACAACGAGAGGAGTTTCGATTGGACTCGCTACACGACGAGTTTGCCCGCTCAAATCTATAGGCCACCTCTCCTACTCGAGCAATGATTCAGAAAGGGTCTATGTACCTCGGGCTCAATTTGCCCCGCTTTCGGAAACAAATGATGCCCTTCCAAGGTGAGACCTTTAACATAACCCGGTCACCCACCTAGAACTCAATCGGTCTGCGTCGTTTATCAGTATACGACTTCTGTCTATCTTTGGCTGCCTTCATGTAGGCTTTGATCTTTTCAAGCTTCTCAGTCGTAGCCTCGATCACCTCGACGCTCCCTAACTCCTTCTGACCAACATCACCCCAACAAACGGGTGTTCTGCATCTCCTACCGTATAGCATCTCATATAGGGGCATACCAATGCTGGCATGATAACTGTTGTACGAGAATTCAGCTAACGGTAAGTGGTCATCCCAACTTCCTCCAAAATCGATAACACATGCCCGAAACATGTCCTCCAATGTCTGAATGGTCCTTTTTGACTGACCATCAGTCTGGGGATGATAAGTCGTACTAATATGTAACCTCATCCCCATAGCGTCGTGGAATTTCTTCCAAAATTTAGATGTAAACCGGGTGTCACGATCAGACACAATAGACACCGGCACACCATGACGAGTTACAATTTCCTTGATGAACAGATCAGCCAACCTCTCAGATGAATATGTCTCGCGGATCGGTAGAAAGTGAGCACTCTTCGTTAAATGGTCAACTATCACCCAGATGGCATCATACCCTTTCGGGGTACGCGGTAACTTTGTAATGAAATCCATGGTGATGTGCTCCCACTTCCATTCCGGTATATCCAAAGGTTGGATCTTTCCGTACGGCTTCTGATGCTGAGCCTTCACCTGTAGACAAGTGAGGCATTTACTCAAATACTCCACCACATCACGTTGCATACCCGGCCACCAATAATCTTTCTTCATGTCTTGGTACATCTTTGTGGCACCGGGATGAATGGAGTATCGAGTCTTGTGAGCTTCATCCATAATTTTCACGCGTAGATCCCCAAAACGAGGAATTCACACACGACTGAACCGGGTTCTAACACCGAGTGTGTTTTCACCCAACTCTGCGACCAGACCTCTCATTCTTTCAGAGTTAAGATGATCTTCTCGCAATGCTTCATCTTGAAACTCCTTGACTTGCTTCATTACATTAGAGGTCATGATCAGCTGATAAGCTTTCACCCGAATCGGCTCGGGTCTCTCCTTTCGGCTAAGGGCATCCGCCACCACGTTGGCTTTGCCCGAATGGTACTGGATCTCACAATCATAGTCTTTTATGAGCTCCAACCATCTTCTCTGCCTCATGTTCAGGTCCTTCTGCTCAAAGAAGTACTTCAAGCTTTTGTGGTCAGTGAATATGGTGCACTTCATCCCGTAAAGATAGTGCCTCCAAATCTTTAACGCAAAGACAACGGCTGCTAGCTCCAAGTCATGAGTGGGATAATTGACCTCATGAACCTTCAACTGTCGGGATGCATAGGCTATAACCTTTCCCCTCTGCATCAACACGCACCCCAAGCCCGAGTAGGAAGCATCAGAATAAACCACCAGATCTTCACTTCCATCGGGTAATGACAGAACTGGAGCTTGAGTCAACCTCGTCTTCAATTCCTCGAACGCCTTCTCCTGAGCCAGACCCCATACAAACTTCACATCTTTTCGGGTCAACTTAGTTAATGGAGAAGCGATCTTACAAAAGTCTTGGATGAATCTTCTGTAGTAGCCCGCCAAACCCAAGAAGCTACGAATCTCGGAAGGCGTCTTTGGTGACTTCCATTGCATAACCGCCTCCACCTTTTCCGGGTCCACCATAATCCCGTCAGGAATCACCACATGACCCAAGAACTGAACTTCGCGCAACCAGAACGCGCACTTAGAGAACTTGGCGTACAGCTTCTCCCTTCTCAACATCTCCAAAACCTCCCGAATGTGACCGGCGTGCTCGATTTCGCTCTTCGAATAAATCAGAATATCATCAATAAACACAATCACTGATTTATCCAACATCGGCCGACACACTCGATTCATCATATCCATAAAAGCAGCTGGCGCGATGGTCAGACCAAAAGACATGACAAGAAACTCGTAGTGACCATATCGCGTGCGGAAAGCTGTTTTAGGGATATCCTGCTCTTTCACCTTCAACTGATGGTAGCCCGATCGAAGATCTATCCTTGAAAACCAACTGGCACCTTGAAGCTGATCAAACAAATCATCAATCCTTGGTAACGGGTATCGGTTCTTCACTGTCAACTTGTTCAACTCACAGTCAATACACATCCTCATACTACCGTCTTTCTTCTTCACGAACGGTACCGGAGCACCCCAAGGAGAGATACTCGGTCTAATGAACCCCTTATCAAGCAGGTCTTGCAACTGCTCCATCAACTCTTTCATCTCCGTCGGAGCCAGTCGATACGGTGCCTTGGCAACAGGTTGGGCACCCGGTAGCAGATCAATCTGAAACTCGATCTCTCGATTAGGTGGCACTCCTGGTAAGTCTTCTGGGAACACGCCTGGAAAGTCACACACAACCGGTACATCGGCTAATTGTGGTGTTGGCGTATCCACATCCTTTACATAGACCAAGTAGGCACTACATCCACGCCTCATACACTTTCCCGCCACCGCCATCGAAATTACTTTCGGAATCGTCGTGACCCGATCACCATAAACCGTCACCGAACTCCCGTCAGGCACTGTCAACCGAATCATCTTCTTGCAACACACAATGTTCGCCTCGTAGTCCGCTAACCAATCCATCCCAAGAACCAAATCGAAACCACCTAAGGTCATCACAAACGGTCTAACAAGAAACTTATGACCCTCTAGCTCCACATCGCAGTTCTCTATCATCTCAGAAATCCTGGTAGACTTACCTATAGCAGTTTCTACATCAAAGGGCGCATCGACACGGCTACTACTAACAGGCAGCTTAGCACAGAAAGCAGCAGAAATAAAACTTTTACTAGCACCAGAATCAAATAACACAGAAGCTAAAGTTTGGTTCACTAGAAACGTACCGGACACAACATCAGGGTCCGTCCTAGCTTCCTCATGTGTCATAGTGAATGCCCTGGCGCTTGCCCTCGGTCCTTCACTTCCCGTCTTCTTCACCCCGGAACCCTCAGCCCTCGGCTTCTTACAATCCTTACTTATGTGACCCTCTTCACCACAGTTAAAGCACCGGACCGTACGACAGTCCCTTGCCATGTGCCCTGCCTTTCCACATTTAAAGCACAAGTTCGACCCAAACCTACACTCCCCACTATGCTCTCTCCCACACCTGCCGCACTTCTTCATACCTGCCCCCGATGTGACCACACGACGGTCGTCCACCCATGCCTTCTTCTTACCCGTCGAGGCATCACCTCGACCAAACCTCTTCCCCTGCCAGTTTCGATCACCTCCACCCTTCCTGCCACCTTCAGCCACCACCACCACAGCCCTCTCATCATACAATCTCCCTGCTAAATCCACCACCGACCTAAACGTGCTCGGTCAAGCGGCGATCATGTGCCTGCGAATATCTGCCGGCAAGCCCTGGATATACCTCTTGATCATTCGAGACAGAGGTGTCACCTGATCCGGCACCAGACGTGCCATCTCGTTGAACTTTGTGGTGTACTGCTGGTGTGTCATGGTCCCCGCCTCCAGATGCAGGAACTCTCTCTCGACTTTATCCATTTCTCTATGAGGACAGAACTCCTCAATCACCATCTTCTTCAGTTCGGGCCATCTCATTCTCCCGATTGCCCGACTACCCTCAGCTTGGACAATATTGTCCCACCAGCATAAAGCTGAGTCCACAAACGAGTGGGTAGCAAACTTCACCTTCTGGACCTTCTGACGCTCACTAATATCAAGAACAGCCTCTATTTCCCTCACCCACCGGTGAGCAGCAGCAGCAGTGTCGTTACCATCGAAAGTAGGGGGCTTGCATCTCATAAACGCCCCATAGTTACAGCCTCGTGCCGCCTCCGGCGCAGGCTCTTCTTCTTCCTCTTCCTGATTATCAGAGAAAATCGTTTCAGGCTCCGGTTGCTCCCGTTCCCCCGAGGCCCTGTTTCTCTCCTTTCTTTCTCCCTCCTTTACTGCCTTGATAACTTCGGTCACCACAGACGTAAGATTGTCTGCATGACCTGATGCACTTCTTCAACAACAGCCTCCTTTACCGAGGCCCTCAGGTTAACACTCTCATCCCCAGCCTCCAGATGAAGGGTCTCAGGTTCTTCAGGAACTACCTTTTCAACTGTAGGCCTTCATCTTTTGGGTCGCGGTTCAGCACCAGGCCCACCATGACCTCCACCCCTCGAAGCTTTAGAAGATCTACCACCAGCCATTCTCTATCACAATGAAAGATTCAAACACCAACACGGTTATTCAAGGGAACAGCTCAGTTCATGTCAAGTATAGTAAGTCCCTAATTACAGTGGCCAGTTGTGATTAGCCACTTACTTTACTCTTTATACCCCGAACATTACCTATCCTGACTACATCAGTATCTAAATCTACATACAACATATAAACCACATAACATGTGCATATAATATCGGTTATCATTAAGAAAATACCTGATGGCACGCAGCTACTCAGATTGGCATCCTATTCCCATTCCGTCCTATTTTCAGTTTAAGTTAAGGTTTATTTTGAAAATTTACCCATTTCACTTAAACTTTAGCTCTGATACCAACTTGTAAGGCCCCGTTCCCGGGACACCTACAGTTGGTCATTCATCGAATATAAAACATATAATTACATTTAACTTTCATAAAACATCGCAGCGGAATTATCAAAATAAACATCTCATTTCATTATAAAAGCTTTTGCCAAATAATACATCGTTAACCAGTTACAAAATATATTATTGCATTACATCCCAAAAGCCTTATATAAATGGATGCCATCCCAAAAGAGCTAAGTAGCCTCGCAGCGCAATCCTCAGCAACATAACCTGCCAACTTGAAACACATAAAAAGTCAGCGTTGTTGAGTGAGTTCTAGTTTTAAAATAAAACATACTTTTCTTTTGTTAAAATCGTACTTTACTTTCATGCGGTCATGCATCATACGTACATATAGATAATATCATTATTATCTTCATCATTCATTCATTAACTTCCATTCGTTTATTCATCATTTCTTACTTTCATTCGTTCGTTCATCATTACATCTTTTCCTTTCGTCAACACCATGAACTTTACCCTTCATGCTCATGATACTGGGCCTAAGCCTATCATAGACCTTCATTCACGGTGCCCAACACCTGTGGCCACAGTACCTAGGATAAAGTTCAGGTATACCATTGTCATATGATATGCCCTTCATGCTCATGGTACTGGACCTAAGCCTATCATAGACCTTCATTCATGGTGCCCAGCACCTCTGGCCACAGTACCTAAGGCAAGCAACACTGGTTCCATACAAATGGTCAATCACAAAGAAAGACCCCAATGTGCATCCTCCCGGGGTAGCAAACCCGCACACCGTTGGGCTAACACCTTATAATTAGCGTGTCCCGATATCCAATGCTTGCAAGAGTTTTATTACATTCCATCGTTTATTAATGCATGCATTCATTCATCATGTTCCTCTTTTATTATCTTCCACTTTACGTTACATAATACCTTCATTTCATTCATTAACATAACACGTAAAGCCACAGGAAAGATAAACATTCATCAAAATCAGGAACATCAACATACACAGTCATCGTCATCATACAGAGCAACATCATACATACATAACATACATCATGCATAAATATGCAATATCATCATCATCATGCCCAACATACCCTCTAAGGCCTCAACAGTCATCTTACATGAACTTACGAGAATTTCCATGTCAAAACTTACATCTGCACTTTCCCCCGAAAGTCAGTAATTAAACTACACATTTCCCCGGGTACAACAACCCTACTTGGGCGTATGGACACCCTTCAGTCGCATGGCCTCCAGGCGACTGAACATCATGCGATTGGACTCATGCGGATGAACATCTATGCGAATGGACACCTAGTCGTGCGTATGGACCTCATGCGGATGGAACTAATGCGAATGAGCACCTATGTGACTGACCTTATGTGAATGGACTCAATGAGAATAAGTCCCATGCGATTGGAACTAATGCGACTGTGCACCTATGCGACTGGGCCCTCAGTCACATGACTCCCCATGCGACTGGACCCCAATCGTACGAATGAATCCTTAATCGTGCGAATGAACCTCAATCGTACCTCAGTCGGCCGTATGGCCTCCAGTCGGTCGCCTAGCCCTAGCTTATGCAGAAAGAAGTTCATCCCGAACCCAATCTGCCATTTTCGGCCTCCAAGCTCATCCAAACCCATTCTAAGCCTAAATCAACCATCCTAAACCTTAGGAATGCATACCACAACACCATACAAGCACACAAAAGCCCGGAAACAAACTTTAAACGCATCAAACGCAACACACCCAAATGGGTCAAACACACACACATACAAAAACGGGTTTTCTATGCTTTCCAGCCTCAAAATCGTTTGAAAACAAGTAAAAGAAGGGTCCTAAAACTCACACAAACGACCACAACGAGAAGAGCTTCGATTGGACTCGCTACACGACGATTTTGCCCGCTCGAATCTACACGAACCAACCCTTTTCTCTCTTTTCTCCCTTCTTTCTCTCCTCTCTTTCTCTTGGCGGAAATATGGGTGTGGGGAGAGGGTAAGGGATGCCCTCTCCCTTTAAATACCACCACATATCTCAACTTTCTCTCGTTGGCGAGTTTGGTCCCTCGACTTTGGACTTTATTTCTTTTTCTTCATTCGTCGGCTTCAAAATAAATAAATAACCGGGTGTTACAGCATAGCAGACAATATTTATGGCATGAGGGGTCGGGTGTTACACAAATGCACAATCATGTGTTTATGTGTAAGACAATGAAGTCTCTTGAACATATCAAACAAAATAACAATCATAGTCTTGTATAACTTTGTGCATTCTATTTTATAATCTATACAACTTACTATCTCAAATGAACACACGAAATAGCTAAATTATGTTTTGATAGTAAAAAGCAAAAAGTAAATGAGTATAATATATGGTAAGAAACCATTGTTAAGTAGAAGGTAGTATCTCATGGCAGCTATTAGGTTATCGAAATAAGTATGAGGTAAGACCCCAGTAAAACTGGTCAAAATCTACTAATCGCTAGTTAAGATAGATTTATTCAATCAAGACTTATGTAATTATCGAATAAAACAAAGAACAC
Organism: Flaveria ramosissima; assembly: GCA_025215565.1. NCBI lineage: Eukaryota > Viridiplantae > Streptophyta > Magnoliopsida > Asterales > Asteraceae > Flaveria > Flaveria ramosissima. The sequence continues at coordinate 15,041,584 of CM046045.1, forward strand.
CTAAAAATTGATATCAAAACTGAACTGAAGTTTGCTTCTTGATTCATACCTCATTGGTGAAAATCAACGTTAAGGAACCAAAAGAAGATGTGATGAAGTAGTGACGATGAAAGCAACGATGATGAACCGACCATGATGAACTAGCAAATTGAAAGGGAAGAATAATCAATAAAGGAACGTCTATAGGGTTTAGAAATTTGGAAGGGAAGTGAAACAGAATTTATGGGATCCATGAGGGAGTAACCCTAAATGTCATGGAGTATTGTGCTTTTCTATAAATATCTAGTTTTGGCGAAAATGAAAGATGGGTTATGTAATGTAAGAGCTTGTTAACGTTAATTTTCATGTATCCCTTAAAATTTGGAGATTGGATGGATATAGGAAACCTATTATCAATCCTATTAGAGCATTCACAATTCATTTATCATCTTCATCTCTATAACTTTCAAATAAAAAAAATATTTTTTAAATTTACCTATCTTTTTTTTATAAAACCTCACATCATTCCACATATCTATCCTTAGCTCAATGAAATATTATTTATTTATTATATGTTATAAACAATTATATTTTTTTCTACTCACATCCATTTATAAAATTTTGGATTTGGATTTTTTGAACTATTCTAAATTTTATATATATATATATATATATATATATATATATATATATATATATATATATATATATATATATATATATATATATATATATATATATATATATATATATATATATATATATTGTAGTTTATTTTAATTAAAATAAAAGTTATATATATATCAATAACTTTTTACTATTTAATTGTTTTAACTATACGTATCCAAAATTTCATATAAGACGAATTGGGATAATGAAATCAAGAATCCAAAAATTAAATTCTGGATATCCATATTTGAACACCATTAATGTTGTGAAATACAAAACAAAAAGATTTTCTTCATTTATATAACATTTACATATATAACAGAAGCAATAACCCAAAAGTTTTCCAATAGGTTTATAAAATACAAGCTATGGTTCATATCTCTCTCTCCTCACACACACGCACACATATATACATATATTTGTGTGTATATATAGTGGTGTAAGCAACTTTCTTGGGTTCACATTCAATTATCAAGAGGTGCCTCATGTATCTTCGCCTCCTATTTCTCTCTACTTTGAGCTTTCACATATTTTCTGCAGGTTTGTATCTATATCTATTTTAATGTAATATTAGGTGACCAATTGCTATTTTTTCTTTGTTATATTTGAAGGCATCTTAAAATATTAATGTGTGAAAGTCTACATTATATAACGCAGATATGCAGTATGTAACAAGAGCTCGAATATCATCACCAGTAGCCATGGCTGACAATGGAGTTAACATAAGTTTTCAAGGCAATCATGTAAGTGATGTTCCTTAAAATACTTTAATTCTTTATACTAAATTATCTTTTATGTATTTTGTAACCACACACTCACTAAATATATTGTTAACACAATATTGGTCTACAATTAGACTTAAACAATCAAACACTTGATAGAGATATCATTCGAACACTTTCGTAGCGTTAGACTATATGTAATTTAGTATATTATCTGCTATCATTTTGTTATATCGTTTTAGATATTTTTAAACTAGTATTTCACTATTTCTCATTTTTCAATAAAGAATTATTAGTAAAAATAATAATTGTTATAGTTGATAGAAAATAATAGATTGCCAATGTATATTATTGTAGTTGTTAGAAAATAAACTATCATGTTGCCGTAGGAGTGAACCTAAATTTTCAAGAGAATCATGCAAGTGATTTCGCTTAAATCTAATACCTTTTATTATATTATCTGATGAATCACATTCAAAGATTGAAGTATCGTTTTGTTACATCAATTTAAATTTCTTTACCTGTATTTCTCATTTTTAAATATTAATTTATTAGGATTAATGATAATGACTTATTTATGATATTTCTAGTTTGAAAATAATAGATGCAAATGTATATTGTTATAGTTGGTAGAAAATAAACTGTCATGTTTGGCTTTAACAGATCAATAATATAAAGTTATACATTTTGGTAATATTTTGAATTTAATATTTTGAATTTAATATATCGAAAAAACTTAAAGAAGAAGTAATATTGTATAAATATATTAAAAAAACATGTAACAATCATTGAAATTGCTTTCTGTGCTATATATGTCTGCCTTGAGAATGACGAAAGGTTCACGAGCCGGCATTTTTGTGTTTTATATTGTCTAATCAGATAAAAAAGAATTGATGTATTTGGAAAAAATTTTAGTTAGTAAGTTTTCTTCTAAAGGAGGTACGGGTATCAACATGTTTAGAAAATAAATAAGTAGTTCCTATTAAAATAACAACTATCATTTGAAGCAGTGTCGTGCGTTTGCAGTTTAAATAAAAATAAAAAAAATTGCATACAAAAGTTGTATCTTTGGATGATATTTAGATGACTTAATTACAACACAAAGAAGTAAAGCTAATAAGTAAAATAAAAAATAAATTAAATAGATAAATATGTGGAGAAAAATGGTTTAAAACAAGATAAATTAGACCGGTCTAAATCTTGTAATTTTTATGAATAAACTGAACTCAAGGTACATTTAAACATAAATCTCTTGAGACCTTTTAAACACCTTATCACTAGGTTATCTTGTAATAGTAATGTCATCACCATCTTACACTAAGAACAACAAAATATTAGAAATATTTATGTTTTTCTTTTACTATAAAATGCGGACTGACGCATTGCGGCGGGATGGAAAATTGTTAAAAAAACCCATAATCAGCTATGACTGCTTGTAAGTTTATGCAATAATAAATTGTAAAGTACGAAGTACAATTTCACTTTGAATGAAATTTACACTACAACGTAATAAAAATAAGCACGTCGCAACAACATATTTGAAAGTTTGTAAAACATTATATGAGAAAAACAAAAAAAAAGTGCAAGTGTCCCAACAAAACAAATAGATAAATATAAAATATAAAGTGTAGATCTAACTAAACCTAAGAAGGCCAAATGTAATATTCTAGAGACCTTAATTTGAATTACTAATTAAAATGTTACATAGTTCATATGTACATTTGATGCAGTCGGAAATAGAAATATAGATAATTGAACATGTTGATTCAACGAGAATAACAGGAACAATTCTTCTAATTATCGTTGATTCACAAAGAATACCGATAATCAGGGTTCACACTAACACACACTATGATAGAGAGAAAAACAGATTTTTTTCATAAACTTCAATAATATTTCACCCATCTCTTACAAGCATATAAAGAAACAAAGCAAAAGTCGAATGGGCTACAAAACATAAACAGGCCAAAAACTAGGCCAATGTAAAGTCCAACAAAATGTAAAAATAAGACAAAAATAAAAATAACTCATAAAATAAGCCTTTTTGGGCCGAAACGATGACCCAAACCGCCTATGGCGGCATGTGAAAACGTGCTCCTCAGTCCAACGGTCATTTTGACTGGTACAGGCCCAAAACGGAGACTTCTAGCCCAAGTTATGGTCATTTCAGTGAAGCTCCTTTTGATAAGCGATCTTAGGCCTCCAAAAACGCTAAAGCTTGCTCATCCACACTTGGGTTCACATCAACATTATGCTTAAATGACGTGCAATATAGGTGTATCTAAATGAGAAATGTATCAAAATAAATTTTAGTAATTTTTTTAAAACGACAAATCTATCATATTTCTATACTACACCCAATATATATTACACTTACCAAGGTTTAAACCTTGTATCTCCCTTATAATGATTCACCTAAGGGCAAAGCGTGTATCACTGAACCACCAACCCAACCCTAATAATAAATTTTAGTAACTCATCACCTGAAATAGTAAAGTAAAAAAAGGACTAAAAAAGTTGTAGACCTTTATCGTAAAAAGATGTGGAATTTAGAAAGAAAAAAGAAAAAAAGAGTCACTCCGGTGGGTTGTTAAAAGAAGACGTCTCATATGGATTAGTCATTAAAATTTTAAGCTGATCTTGTTTGAAAATACTTACTCCTCAAGTTGGAGTTGACAATAGCTCACTTGTATAAATAATTCAAGTTTATTTGGTTCGAATAATATGGTCGTTGGCTCGTATAAATTTATTTTTTCTGCTTGTTAATAGTTAGTACTATATTATTTAAGACTTATATAGTCTAAAATTGTTATTACTTGTTATTACTTGTTAGTTAAAGCCTTTTTATAAGAAGTAACATCTAAAATTATCACATTTAAGAAAAGCGAACCAACTCATCAAAACACGAGCTAGAGGCAAGCTGAATACAAGCTCAATTTTTGACTTGTTTAGGAATACTAAGTTGAGTTGTCTTGGCTTGTATTCGTCCATTGCTATAGTTGTCAAGAAAGAAAAGTTGTGCAAATCTTCGGTACCAAGAGGTTATGGATGAGTAGAGATGAGTAGGTACGACGGCCTCTGGGAGGGGACAAGCAGATCTTGTCTATGTGTATGCCCCAAGTAGAAGAGGAGATACGTATTCCGAGATCATATATCATAGATTGTAGAAATGACAGGAAAGTTAACAGGAACAAGATGGGAAGACAAGAAAAAGCACGAAGGAAAGAAGATGAACAAGACCGTAAAGGGAGAGAGTCGAAAGGGGGCGACGAGCGAACAACAAGACATAAAGAGGAGTTTTGGGAAGCTATTGAATTGAGGGATATTGAGGAAACCGAAAAAGAAAGAAAAGGAAATGATAGGGAAAAGTGAAGTAGCGCTTAGATTCAAAGCATTAGTTTAGCATCAACTTATAAGTAAAATTATTTGAGGGACCCAACGACTGAGCTATTCTCAACTAGAATTTGGCTTGAATTCTTGAAATTTATAAGAGTCAACTTGGCTAACTAGAAAAATATGTAATATATATACTTATAACAATAATATACTCAAATCATAGAGAGTAAATATTTGATTTTATGATTGTTTTTTGAACGGCCAACGAATACTTTAGGACCTGTCACCCGGGTAACCCATTCCAGAGGAAACCCATCACCTAAAAGCCGACTATGCTAAAACCTCTGACCCACTTGAAGCATATTAGACCAAATGAGACTCGAACAATGACCTACATTTTGAAAAACCATAAGGTGTCTTTCTCAAACCAATTGATTTATGACTCATTGTTTATTTGATTTTATGATATTATATTATTTTAAACTAATGAAGTACGTAAAAGTATTTATGTATAAAAGTAATAAAACTTGATAAAAGTCAACAATAATGAATGTTTTTACCATATTAGTCATAACACACGTCCAATTAATTAAAAAATTGTCATTGTTTTATCTTAACTATTGATTTTTCTTAATTATTTATTCCACTTGGCACACTTTTCATAAATCCAACTATTGATGTAGCCTCTATACACACATATATGATCATGCGTGCAAGAGTGCTAACAAAAAAGTTCATTATTTGACCGCTATTTTTTCAAATATAATAAAATAAAATAAAATAAAAAAGTTGTGTTGTATTTCATACAAAAAATGCTTATTGTAGGTGGTAATGAGTAATGGCATAGTTGAAATCACTATATCAAATCCAGAAGGACATCTTACAGGCATACAGTACAAAGGAATCGACAATTTGCTAGAAGTATTGAATGATGAAACTAATCGTGGGTAAAATGACATATCCGTTATTCTTCTCTACAAATACGTTATTTTGATTCAATATATTTATTTTGGTATTACAACAAATAATATATGATGATAGGTTTTTACTATTTTGTTTTTAATCCTAGGGCCCCGCTAAAGAGCGAAGCTCTCTTGGTCCTTAGAACTACCCAGGGGGCGGTGCTCATTTGAACTCTCTGGTGTGTTGGTGCCTAAAATGATAATAATCTTGAACAAAAGTTTATCTAGAGCTCCTAGCTTGTGTCGCTATTTATTATAATTTCATTCTAGTATTAAAAATCCAGGTGTGCTAAAATAACATTTATGACACTAAAATCACCAACATATTAAGTCATACTCGTTAAATGTAATAATTAATAGATAAAGCAACCACGTATTTATCCACACAAAAGACGAGGTATGACTCTTACCCCTTCTCTCTATGTATACTTGATTTTCACAAACATTATACTCCAACTTGAATTGTGTAGTGTGCCTTTAATATTAACCCATAATCTTAATACCTTCTTAACAACAATGTAAAAAATTAAATAAACTTAAGTATTCAAATACTTAAAAGATAAAAAGAGTTCACTATCACATGACTATATTAAGCCTGACATACAGAATTGTATTTTCATGTAAGGTATAATTTTCATGTAACTTTCCATCAACAAATCAACAATTAAAATTCAAAGCATCTTTCAATGTTTTTTCCACATAGTAATCGAACATTTTCCACTTTGGGCGGGCACCACTCGTTGAATAAGTAGAAAAACCCCTACGAGGTGCTTAACCCCTTGGACCTCACCTGAGGCATTAACCTCGTGTTTTGCTAAAGGGGCTCCCTCAGTCATTGGAACCAGTACTAAGTGGTGTTGCCCCGTTAAACCTTTTGTAGTGCCTAATATAATATTAATAATCTCAAATAAGTGTGTATTCCACATCCTTTAATTTGTATCAATCTTTATTTTAATTTCACTTAAGTATTAGGTAAATCATATTATACTAAAATAACATTGCTCACATTAAAATCACCAACATACTAAATATCATACCCATTAAATGTAATAATTATTAGATTAAGCAACCATGTACCTAATCTACAAGGTATGATTCTTATTGTTTTATCATATATATCTGATTTACACAAACATTATACCCTAACCTAAATTGTGTAGCATGCATTTAACGTTAACCTGTAAGTTTAAGTACATTCTTAACAATAATGTAATCAATTAAATAGAGTTAATGACTTAAAAGAATTTAGGCCTAGCTAAAGGGGTGATGCTCCCTTAGTCCTTGGAACCCTTACCAAGGAGGTGTTGCCCCTCTTGAAGCTTCGGGTTCATTACTTCCTAAAATCATAATAATCTTGAACAAGTGGGCATTTCACATCTCTTAACTCGGATCGATATGTTATAATTTCACTTTTGTTATTAAGTAAATCTAATTATACAGAAATAACATTGTTGATACTAAAATCATCAACATACTAAGTCTCATACCCGTTAAATGTGATAATCAATAGATAGATCAACCATGTACGTAATCTACACACAATACAAGGTACGACTCTTCTCCTTTCATTATATACCTGATTTCACAAACTCATACTCTAACATGGATTGTTTAATGTGTCTTTAGTGTTAACCTATAAGCTCAAGAACCTCCTTAACAACAATATAATCAATCAAATATAATTAATGATTTAAAATACTTGCAAAAAGAATTTACTATCACATGACTATGCTAAGCACGACACACAAGGATTAGTAATTATTCTGTAAGGCACACCAACCACACCACCTGGTCATGCCAAAATATTAGATCTCCATTTAGACATTATGTTGATAAGCCACATGACTTCACACATCCCGGTTGAAGGGTCACAAACTCATAGAAAGGCTTCACATGCTCATAAAAACTATATATACTTTGTTTCTACAAGACCACAAAGGACTCATATGACATGGGTTCCACACATTGTGAGCGATGCACAATCCCACACATTGTGAGGGATGCACAATCATTCCTCATGTTGTATGCATTACAACACGTGATTAATTTCTCATGAATGTACACACTAATGTGCGTATGTGTCATACATCTGTATGCAACCTCTTATCACTCTACGCAATGTTTATCCCAAAAAGATCATAAGGTGCCCCACCCTTGCCATCAATCATATATCCAGACTAAATATATCCTCTTGGTTTATAATAAATATTGAATGTTTATTAGGTGTTTAAAAACAATTCTAGATATGTATCATGTTCATATACCCATGATTCTAAGTGATTGATTAAAACCTCAAGGTTAATCGACAAAAGCATAAAGTCCGTACTAGAATCATGTAGTTTGATTATATATTTGTTGACATGAATAGCTTTCATATTGATTCCTCTTTCCTTATCTTGTTCTAAAACCAACAAAGCTTCCAATCTTTCCTTCTATTCAAAATTTACTTAAAAACGTATAAAGAATTAGGTTTTTCTCAACCCCTAGATACCACTTGTTAGGCTTTAAATGCAACGGAACACCAAACACACACACGACTCTAGAAAATAAAGGGCGCACGAGAATAATAGTGGTTCGGTGTAGGTGGCCTACGTCCACTCTACAACTAGGATTTATATTATTAATGTGTTCAAGAATATGATTACATCATGAGTCTATTTATAATGCTAGACTATGTTAGGCTTCAAGAAATAACAAAAAAACACAGAAGCCTAGGGTCTGCTGTCTTGTTGATTCTGTCGCCAAGACAGACCCGGGCCCGAGCCCAGCCCGACCCAACCAAAGCTTTCATAACCCAACGTTTATCAGGGAGTATTTAATAAAATTCAAATATTTTCCTGCAAAACAACAAATTTAAATATTTGTTTCCATAAAAGAAGAAAGTCAAAATCAATTTTGTACTGTTTCCGCTCGTTTTCTGACTCGGTGAATTACTTTTAGATACTGGGATGTTGTTTGGAGTCCACCAGAAAGTAGTAGAACTAAAGGTACTTTAGAAAGGTATACACATCTCTAGTTTATTTATTTTTATTTTTATAATTTATTTTTTGTTTGTTTTATTCCAAAGTTTTTATTTGCCATCAAATGATACTCTATTTTCAGTTTATTATTTTCACAAATTTTCTAGGCGTTGAAAGTGGTATTTTTTTTATTTTTTTTTCATATATTCACAAACTGTTTTCGACTAATATTTATCCTTTTAAGTTTTTAATATATTTGTGATCGTTTTGCAATCATATCTAAACAGTAATGAAGTATTTTACAACGATTACATTTGGTCACAAAATGGTTGCAAAATTTGCGATCGTTTTTCCGGTCGTAATCTATGATCGTAAATGCCTAGTTTTCTAGTCGTGCTTGCAAAAAACTATCGATTTCTTTAGTAAAATCAGATACCAAATACTGTTTTATGTGTAATAAAAAGGCTTGCAGGAACAAGTTGTGAAGTTATAGTAGAAACCGAAGATCAAGTGGAACTATCCTTTTCAAGAACATGGGATTCTTCCCTTAATGGCATGCTAGTCCCGCTCAAGATCGACAAAAGGTTCTTATTTCGATCAATGCTATGATACCAACATTCGTATAGTTCACTCATCATAGTTATATTTTAGGTATATTATGCTTCGTGGATCATCGGGCTTCTATACGTATGCGATTTATGAACATTTAGAAGAATGGCCAAGTTTCAATCTTGATAACACAAGAGTTGCTTTCAAGCTTAGGAAAGACAAGTAAATACATCCCTAATATCTTTTTTAATAAAATGGTGCTTTTATTTAAATTTTAACCTTTTTTTGTTGACTAGATTTCACTATATGGCGAATTCTGATGACCGGCGTAGGGATATGCCTTTGCCGGATGATCGGTTGCCCGGAAGAGGTGAACAACTAGCCTACCCCGAGGCGGTCCTGCTTGTTAACCCGGTGGAGAGTCAGTTTAAAGGAGAGGTTAATGAATTACTCTTACTCTAGCACCAACACTAAAAATATAATCTAACATAGTAATAAGCATCTGACGATGCTATTTCTATTGGTTTCCTGTTATAACCTCTTAAGCGTAAGCTTTAATTTCAAGGAAAAAAATATTAAAAAAAAAAAAACAAAGTCTATGAAGAGATGGAATGTTTATTTGTTGGTCATTTGAATAGTGTTTTTGATATTTAATGCTAGTTTAAACTCTATAGACTTATGTTTTGGTATAAAACTGAAGTTGGCTAAGATATACATCATTACATCAATTTTGTACCTATAGGTAGACGATAAGTATCAATACGCTGTCGAGTTAAAGGATCTTCGTGTCCACGGATGGATATCTATGGATCCTCCTGTGGGTTTTTGGCAGATTACGCCAAGTAACGAGTTTAGGGTAGGTGGTCCCATCAAATCCGAGTTAAACTCTCATGTTGGACCTACAACTCTTGCTGTAAGTTCCCTTAGTTCCCTTCAACTCAGTAACATCATATTGGTTCATAATCTGCAATATTATCATACACTTCAGGTTTTTGCAAGTACTCATTATGGTGGAAGTGATTTGGTCCTTAAATTTGGTGAAGGTGAGTCGTGGAAGAAAGTATTCGGCCCGATTTTCATATATCTCAATACTGTGACAGACGAAGAAGACCCTCACACGCTTTGGGATGATGCCAAACATCAGGTCTAATACTTTTTTATTTCAAAACATAGATTGCAAAATCAAACTGTTTTCATCGTATATGTGTGTAGATGTCCGAGGAAGTCGAAAGCTGGCCTTATGACTTTGTTGCATCAGATGACTTTCAATCTGCACATCAAAGGGGCAGTGTTAGTGGTAGATTACTAGTCCAAGATAGGTAAAATCTTTGTCGTGTGACTCGTGCCTACGCGATTGACAGGATTCTCTACTAGATTCATTTATAGTTTGATTGTTATCATTTTTGTTTTGGGGTGTAGGTTTGTTGATACCAAAGATTGCATACCGGCAAGTGGTGCTTACGTCGGGTTGGCACCGCCAGGAGATGTAGGATCATGGCAAAGAGAATGCAAGGTGAATCTGAATACGCGAATTATCTACTCTTGGTTATATTTAGGACCATTTAGCTAGATTTATTAAACAAACAAACATACTCAGTAAAACTTTGCTTAGTAAAGGCAAATCTTTTCTCGACCTGAGGAGGTAGAGAGACCGCATTCACCGAGACCGCTGGCTATTTAGCTAGATTTAGTATTAGATCATATCTAGTATCATACTAAACTTCTTGTTTGGTTCGTTAGAAATACCAATTCTGGACTGAAGCAAATGAGGAAGGGTATTTTTCTATACCGAATGTACTTACTGACGAATACAATCTATACGCTTGGGTCCCTGGATTCATAGGCGATTATAAAAATAATACGATCATCAACATTACTTCAGGTTCTAGTTACTAAAAGTTAGTCATTTTTCTGTTCATTGTGTAAAACATACGCTTATCGAAAGCATTTACTAACAGGTGTTAATATTGACATGGGTGATCTTGTATACGAGCCTCCAAGAGACGGTCCAACGTTATGGGAGATTGGCTTTCCCGATCGCTCGGCTGCAGAGTTTTACATTCCTGATCCTGACCCAAGATACGCCAACAGTTTTCTTCTCAAAGATCCTAATAGGTTTCGCACCATTTTAGTTCAATATTTTTTTCATGATGGTAACACATACCTTAACTGTTACTCATTGTACCACAAATTTAACTGTTTTTCATCGAGAATATTGATTTAACAGGTTTAGACAATATGGGTTATGGGATAGATATTCTGAACTGTATCCAGTTGATGATCTAGTATACACAGTTGGGGAGAGTAACTATACAAAAGATTTCTTCTTTGCACATGTTCTTAGGTATGTCATATTGTGTTCAGTTCTTTATGGTTCAATGCAAATTCTTTTATTCGAAAAAAGTTCATTTGGTAGTGACTAAGTTTCCTGTTTGTTATGGTAAAACTACTCAAACACAACTTTTAGTAGGTGTTCAAATCTTATGAAATTTTTTATACAAGTTAGAATTTTTAAATTGTTTTAGACTAAACTTATATGAATTTTGGTTACTATTAGCGATTACTTCTCTAATGTGACTTACCTTAGACGATTAGAAATTTTGTTAATTTATGGAGGATTTTTTTTCTTTTATTATTACCTCCCACTTCAAGTAAAATTTACAAAAATAAACCGCAAATAGTAACTGGAATTTATATATGTTTCATTCGGGTTACATAATTTACCGAAAAATAACATTTATAAAAGAATTTGACAACACTAAAACACGAAAATTAAGTGGTTTTTCCTATAAAAATCTTGAATGACGATAATAGGACTTTAAAAAATTTTGATTGTTATTAGGTGAATTTTTTCAACTTTTTCTCATTGTAACAGGAAAACAAATAATGACACTTATGAAAAGACAACATGGACGATCAAATTTAACCTTCATAACGTCAATGAAAGTGAAAAATATATACTGAGATTAGCACTTGCTTCTGCGCACCAGTCGGATTTGCAGGTACTTGATCAAGAAACTCTATGCATACATTTAAATCATGTTTAACATGTGTATAACTTTCTAGGTGTGCGTTAATGATTTGAACGAGGTCCCTTTGTTTTCGACTGGGAAAATAGGGGGAGACAACGCGATTGCAAGGCATGGAATACATGGCATATATTGGTTGTTGAATATCGAAATACCTGGCACCTATTTATACTCTCAAGGAGAGAATTCAATCTACTTAACACAAGTAAACAATCAAAGTCGTTTTCAAGGGGTAATGTATGACTATATTCGCTTAGAAGGTCCTCAGAGTTTCATTAACAACATAACTCTTAATTGTCAACCTTGAGCTTAGACTTACATTATTAACAAAATACCTTCACTTTAATAATCATAAAGAAATATATTGTTTAGTTTTGATTATTTTTTATTATATTGGCGAGATTAAATAGATGTATTTGTTGAATTATTAATATTATTAATAAATCATTCAATAAATCAATTTATCTAATGGTTGTGAGTTATCATAGATTTATTTGAGTTGTTGTCGGTTACATAAATTACCTATATTTTTAAGGATGTTCCTTGTACTAGATAGCATTAAGATCTCTTATGTTTAATTTTATAAGTTAGTTATGTTGAAGTGATTAACATGTATCTTTTTTGCCATAAAATCATAATCCCAACTATTGTTAATTCCAAACACAACCATTCAAACTCATAAACAAAAAACGAACAAGATTATGAATGATAATGATTTAAACAATACAAAGAGAGCTAGATTCAGATCATCAATATGATGGGTACTGAAATACACACGATTAGACAAATTAGTATCATCTAGAAGAAAATGCATGCCACACATTGATGTCTACAACATTATCATTCACGAGATATATCAACATCATATATGTTTTATTTTCTATATAAACTTGAGGTAAATACTGAGGCTAATTAGGTCAACTGGTCATCAAGGATCCTCCCTAGGTGGGCCGTGAGCCCAGCTGCACATTTCTAGTAACCCAATAAGAGCATTCACAGTCCATGCCTTAAGTTATGTGAGTGTGAGTGTTTAAATTATATGGATGGTTTTGAGTAGTTGTGAGTGGAGGAGAGAGAAAATCTTACTGTTCATCTGTAAATTTAAAGATTCACTGTGCAACCCTTATAAATTTTTAATATTTTGAAAGTGGTTGTGAGCGAAGGAAAGAGAAAAGGTAATAAAAAATGTATAAAAATATATTATTTAATTGAATGGAGAGAGAAGAAGTGATGATTTTTAATGTAATTTATATGGATAAAAATAATGAATGGGATATAAATACTCCTTAAGTCTAACTATTTACCAATTAGTTGCAATCTTTAGCCCAAATTTGACTAGCTAGACCACATCCCTTATCCATAGCATAACATGAAACATAGAACATCTCAAAGTTAACACACAATTTGATAATATGTATTAATTTATGTTTGATATTGAATTAGAATACATATATTTCAACATTCTCACTCAATTCAATAAACAAACACATTCTTATGCTCATTTACCAGGCAATCATTTTAAGAATAATGTTAATCACTCATTGAAATCAACCTTTTTGTTTTTTAAACAAGATCAACAAAAAAAAATTTAAACATTCTCACCAAAAATAGTAAACTAAAAAAACGCAATCGAGTTGAGTTCAATTTTTTAACAGCTAATTGGATCACCGACGAGTCACCGACCCAAATTGAGTTAGAGTTCTAAATCAAGATTTTGCGCTTATCAACCAATGAACTTTTTTTATCAATGAGAAAGAACACATTAAAAATACAACAAGACATACAAGCATTTTTTATGTAATTGTATCGTAGAAGAAAAAATCATATGCCATATCCAATTTAACAAGGAATCATATGATTCAGATACACATATGATGAAATATAAAGCTATGTGACTTTTAAGGCTAAGACATGTCACAATACATAATTAACTTAGTGTAACTACATAGATTTAAAGAAGTCAATAGAATGAATTCTAACACCACAGAAAGAAAGAAGTTAGAAAATTTAACTTTGATAAGACAATGAAAGAATCATACGGTTTTATAAGACTATCAAAAATATATATATGATAAGAAGAGAAAAGTCAATGGCTTTTAAAAACTCAAAAACTTGTATGAAGACAAAAGACTTGTGAAAAACTTAAAGATTAATTAGACTTGATCAAAACTTTTATAACTTTAGAAAAAAAAACATATCAAGAGAACTCATAAAAAACATAAAGACTAATTGATACAAGCAAAAACTTATACAACTCCACAAAAAGATACTGAATCATAAGATTCAAGATACAAGTATGATAATAATAAGAATAATATGATGTATATCGGACAACAAGGATACAAACAAATAGATTTTTTGTTAAATATGAATTCTCATGCTTTGTAATAAAACCAATATCTCTTACACAAGAGAGAATGCACAAGATTGTCATAAAAGTCAAGAATAAACATGAACAAGTATAGTTAGGAACCACACATTTCAGTAACCAAAATAATAACTTTTGGTCTAGACAACATATGACCGACCAAATAGATATATTTTTACACCAAAACGCAACTTACGGTTTTAGATTTAAACAAAAATTAGTTTTGTAATCACTCACACGAGAATTAAGGAAACAACTCAAACTTGTGAAATCACAAATCCAAACAAATAAGAAGTATTTAGAGATACCTCTCGAATGAGAAAATAAAAATGATAATATACATGAGGATCAAATAATAATCATGGTAAACAAATGGTGTTACATTTCAGATTTAAGAATGTTTCTTAAACAATACCTTACTCATAAAAAACTTTAACGAGAAAACAATCACATACTAACAGTATAAAAGTTTTAACACCATCATCATAAAGCTTAACACATTCGTGAATTTGCTAACGAACTATGATATAACAAACTCAGTTAACCAAGAATGATAAATTTTAAAACCTTATCTAAAACGACCAAGATGAATCATCACCAGCTTCTTCAGCATTTGAATCGCTATCACTTGTGGACTCAACCATGCGCTCATAAGGAAAAGTCACATAAACCACTAGAACAACATGTTGAACCAGCTCGTCCTGAGTAGCAGTCAATGGAGATTCAACAAGTTAACGCACAAGAGGCTCATGTCCTTGAACCACAAGTTGTGGTTCTTTAGGAACTAAGGGATCAGGTTAAACATTATGTTCTTATTTAGCCCCTTCTTTGTCTGATCCCTAAACAAGCTCATCAGGATCATAATCAAGAACATTAGGCTCTTGCTTTCCAATGATATTGCCAAACATAAGGATAATGACTCCATCCCATTTGCTCTTTATATGTTTTGACTTTCTTATATGACCACATGCAAGGACGGACCTACATTGATTTGAGGGGTAGCCTCCGCTACCCCTCAACTTTTTACGGGTAGGGCAAAAAATTTCCTTTTTACGGTTTTACGTAAAAAAATTAAAAAAATTATGCTTTTATGTTATCCTGAGAAAATATTATGTTACCCCTAAATTTTTTTAAACTCAACACTTCATAGAAAATTTTAAATTTAATAAAACATTAATCTTATATTTTATAAAAAACATTACATTTTATAAAAGCATAAATAACTAACAAGCTCAAAATACCCATTAGTCCAATACAATAATACTTAACAAGCCCAAAATAAAATAAACCCAAAAAACATTAAACAACTTAAAAAGCATAACTAATTAGCCCAAATACCCATAAGCCAATCAAACATAAAACTTAAAATAAAAAATACCATCCATCGCCCCATGCCTCCATCGACCATTCGTCCCTTCCCACAGGCCACAACCAGTCGGCCACCATCCACCCACAACGCCAATCCCTCCACGTCCCCACTGCCGGTCGTCCGATCGCCGCAGACCGGCCTTGCCACCACCCACATGTGATCTTTTATCAATTCACTGCCTAATTCAATGTAACATTTCTAGTGTTTTTCTCTCTATTAAACTATAAAATTAGGGATTTAGGTTTATGTTTTTCAAGTGTTACTTGTTATAAAAATCAATGGTTATTTTATTCATTTTCTAATATTTAGGGTTTATGCAATTACGTATATGAAATATGGATTTAAAAGATGAATTAAAGATTAAAATATTAAAATTAGATATTTGAATTGTGTTATTTCTAAGTGCAATTTGTAATCTTATTATTTTATTTGTTATAAATTAGGGATTTTAAAGAGAAAAAAAGTCTTATTGGTAAGTTTTATACTAGTTACACTCTACTAGCTAGTGTATAACATATTTAGATAAATGTTTGATTATGCTAGGATTTTTTGCATCATACATTTTTATTTAAATTATACATTTTAGCTAAACTTAACTATGTATAAATTGGAAATAAATTTTCATTTTTACACGTTGTTCTTCT
Source organism: Flaveria ramosissima (assembly GCA_025215565.1). Classification (NCBI taxonomy): domain Eukaryota; kingdom Viridiplantae; phylum Streptophyta; class Magnoliopsida; order Asterales; family Asteraceae; genus Flaveria; species Flaveria ramosissima. The sequence continues at coordinate 15,058,171 of CM046045.1, forward strand.
TCCTAAATCAGTCCTTAGGCTAAGAACCAAAGCATATTACGGTTGGACACCTAACAAATAGTTTTTTTGAAAATAATGGTTTTTCGTTACCTGGATGTTGATAGGATATAATCAAAGGAAGCGGCAAAAACTCCAATACAAGAGAGGAAATAGTTGTCGTAATGTTTGCGTGACATTACTTGGGACAAGAGACACAGTATTTGTCAATCAAATGAATGAAAAATAAATATCAGAAAAACCTCTTGTAAGGATTCCTTTAAGTCTGATGCAAACCAAAACATCCAATGTCTCTCTGCAAGTAATGCACTAAGTACTGAAGAAGAATTGCTTCGGAAGTTTTACACCATACACTAGAAATATTCTAAGTGTAAAATCTTCCGAAGCCAAGACCAATATCTTCCGAAGCCAAATATGAAGTCTTTCGAAGCCTCAGAGACAAAGTCTTCCGAAGCTTCATCCTATGAAGACAGATTTCTTCCGAAGACTTTTAGTAACAAGCTTTATCTGATGTACTGTTCCATAAAGCTGGACACCTTTCCGCTGCATCTCTGTAAAGTCACCAACTTACATGAGTTGGTGAAAAGGTCCATGCTTTTGGTAACTGTACATTGAGGTCTTGAGTCTGTAACTTTTACTTTATGTACTTTATCCTTTTTGTAATAGATAAGGATGTGAGCTATGGCATGTCATAGTCACAAGGTCAAAAGGCAGATATGCATTTTGATTCTACAATTGATTTTGTTTGTGTCTAGTCAATTGTATCCAGCTGGCTTTCAAAGTATAGCCGACTGTAGGTTGTAGTATAAGTATTCCAAGTTCTAGTATCTTTCTTTATGCTTTGTAACACTTGTAATAGAACTTGAGAAAGCAATATACTGCCTCCTTGAAACCCAAATCTCTTGTTCTGTCTCTTTATCATTACTTGTGTTCTTTGTATCAATATCTTGGTTAATCCAGTTTACTGTTTGATCAAGTTTAGTTAATCTCCTCTTTGTGTTGTTGTGTTGTAATTGTTAAGCCCTTAACCGGTCCTGCAATTGGTATCAGAGCATTTCAGGCTCTTGATATGAGATCTCACCATCTTAAGATCCCTCACACACACAAATACTAAACTCTCCAAATGGCGTCCATTTCAAAACTGATATGGAGCTGGAACCATGAACAAATCCCCACTGATCACTCTTGATGACTTTGATACTTGGTGTATGAGAATGGAAGGTTTCATCAGGTCTCTAGACTCAAGAATGTGGGAATCTGTTGAAAATTGGACCTTTCATACCCAGCACTCTTCTGCTACTGGTGCTGGTATGATTCCCAAAGATGTGGCCAACTACTCTGATGAAGATAGGAAAAGAGTAGATTGATAGAAAGGCCATGATTGCTCTTCAAACTGTCCTTCCAAACTCTGTATACAGAGGTTTCAAGAAGTGCAAAACAGCTAAAGAGCTGTGGGATGCACTAAAACTGATGTATGAAGGCTCCTCTGAAGCCAAGGAGAACATGAAGGATCTCCTGAAGCAGCAGTTTGAAAACTTCACCTTCAAAACAGGTGAAACCATGACTCAGCAATACTTTAGGTATGTTGAGATAGTGGATACCCTTGTGGATGGAGGAGTTCCTCTTGAAAACAGAGACATTGTAAGGAAGTTCATGTCCTCACTTCCTAGGCAATGGACACATTACTGTGTGGTGATCAAGAGGACTGAAAATCTCAAAACTCTTACTCTGACAGAGTTATATGGGATTCTCAGTGGCTACCAGATGGAGATGAACATGCAAGGTTCATCTGGCAACTCCAACAATCAAATGGGTTCAGCCCTGCATGTGGTTGAAAGGGATAGCATAGAACCCCAACATCATCTCATATGCTACCCTGACAACTCACCAAAGGGTCCTTTCATCACCTTCCCAGAGACACCTAGGGAGAACTACACTCAAGAAAGCCCATTCCAAGAGACAAGCTCTTCTCAAGCTTTTGTGTCTACTGATGAAAGTTGTGGTAACTCTCTTTTCACTCTTGAAGACCTGGACTGTATCCATCCAGATGACCTGGAATATATGGAAATAGTTCAGCAGATGGCTCTTCTCACTCATAGAGCCAAGAAGTTCTACAAGAGAACTGGAAGGAGGTTTCCAAGCAATGCAACCAGTGGAAAGTTTGGCTTGGATAAAAGCAAAGTCAAGTGTTACAACTGTAACTTGATGGGCCACTAGAGAGATGGGCCACTTTTCTAGAGAGTGTAAGGCACCTAAAACAAATGGTGGCCAAGCACAAACCAGACCAAACTACACTGACAAAGCCCCTCAAAGAGAAGCCAAAGCAACAAGCTGATGTTGCTGTTGAAGAAGGAGGCTTTGACTGGAGCTTTCAGGTGGAAGATGCTTCTCCAAACCAAGCACTAATGGCAGATCATGATGAAGCCAAGGTATTGGAACATCTCTGTACTCCTGAATGCATTGCTAAAGTTAACAAATATAGGTCCTATAACTTGGAAATGAGATCTGATCTTGAGTCCTTAAACATTTTAAAATCTGATTTAGAAAGTCTGAAAATGATTATAAGTTAAAGATAGAGGACTTAGAGAAAACCATTTCAGTACTAAAACATGAACATACAGATTTTAGGACTCAAATCCAAGATCTCATAACTAAGTTGACTGAGTGCCAGGCTGAGCTTGTGATCAGCAAAGCCAGGGCAGAAAAGAGTGTTCTTGAAGAAAGACCTTCAAGAACATGATATCCTCATCCCTGCACAACAAATTGTGTTATCAAAATAGACAGGGACTGGGATCAAATGAGATAGCTCCTCCACACACAATCTTGTCTGTAAGATCTCCTAGGTGTGGAACTTGTGAAGATGAGCTTCCTCTCATAGATCCTATAAGTGAAGAGGATGAAGAAGAGATAGTGAAGAATTCCTCTGAGAAGAGTGAAGAGGAGGATTCTACTAAGGGCCACTATCCTTCTGAGGAGAAGAAATCTACTGTGATGACCAAGTCAAAGAGAAAGAACTTGATCAGGAAGAGCAAAAGAAAGGCAAAGAAGGCTCAAGAGATCAAGGCTACTTTTGACTCTAAGCAGAAACAAGTTTTTATCTCTGCAGGGTTTAAAGTAGTAAAGACTGAAGACATCAACCAAAACTCCTCAGCTAAGAGTTCTGGTTCTTGTTCAAATCATCTCAGTACTAAGAAGAAGACTGATCTGCTGTGTACCACTGCTGCAGCCTGGACCATCAAACTCCAAGAACAGTTCACAGCCCAAAAGAACTGTCTCAGCATCTACAAAGATGAAGTGGAGAAGGGATGTGACCAAAGACAGTCTTGCTCTCATAAGGAGACTCTTTTGAAGAAGAAAATGTTGTGTGTCATGTGTGAAAGTACCTCTCACATTGCTAAGGATTGTCCATACAATCCTAAAAGTACTGTCCATATGACCAATACAAAGACTTCAAAGAGTTTCAAGAAGATTCAAGCTTCGGAAGGAAAATCTGTTTCCTTCGGAAGCTCCAAATCAAAGAAGAAGGTAAATGGAAAATTACCTTCGGAAGAAAAATTGGTCTCGGAAGAAAGGAGTTCTTCCGAAGCACTGAAGTCTGCTGCAGTGACTGCAGAATCTTCGAAGGTTCAGTCATCAAAACTTGTGAAGTCCCAAAAGCTTCCAAGGTTTTGAAGGTCAAGTCCAAGACTCCAAAGGTGGTGTGGAAGTCTAAGAAAGACCAAGTGACTGAAGTTTCTCCATCAACAACAGCTGAAGATCCCCCTAGCACAACCATAGGATCTATTACTGTTGCATTACCTTCTATTATACTTAGTGAGCCCAAGACAAGTAAGGCTTGGGTTTCCAAATGTAACTAATCATTTTCTTTGTGCAGGAACAGCTCAAGACAAACAGGAATGTCTGGATAATTGATAGTGGCTGTTCCAGGCACATGACAGGCAATAGGTCACTACTCCATAACTTTGAGAGAATTGATGGAGGACCAGTTGCTTTTGGAGGAGATGAAGGTGGTTACATTTCAGGAAGGGGCAAGGTCACAAATGGTAAGCTCAGCATTGAAAAGGTAAACTTTGTCAAGGAGCTTGGGTACAATCTTCTGAGTGTATCCCAATTTTGTGATCAGAGTCATAACATGCTCTTTACTGAGCATGAGTGCATTGTTCTCAAGCCTGGAGTGGTCATTCCTCATGAGCATATCCTGCTTAGAGCCCCCAGGAAAGGGAACATCTCCCTCTGGAGAAGTTTCATGCTTTCTATCTAAAGCAAATAGTGATGAGTCTTTCCTATGGCATAAAAGAATGTGCCATGTAAACTTTAAGAACATGAATAAACTAATTAAACATGATTTGGTAACTGGAATGCCAAAGAAAGAGTTTACAAGTGATGATCATTGTGTTGCATGCCTGAAAGGGAAGCAACATAAGGTATCTCACAAGCCTAAGGAAAGGAACTCCATCACTACTCCCCTACACTTATTACATATGGATCTCTTTGGCCCCACCAGTGTAATGAGTCTAGGAAGGACCTCTTATTGTTTAGTGATCACAGATGATTTTACAAGATTCACTTGGGTTTTCTTTCTTAGAACCCTGAGATTCTGAAGAATTTCATCTTAAAAATTGAGAATCAAAGTGATCACAAGGTCAAAACCATAAGATGTGATCAAGGGACTGAATTCAAGAATCAAATCCTTGATACATTTTGTGATGAAAAAGGTATTACAAGACAATATAGTGCTCCCAGGACTCCTCAGCAAAATGGAGTTGCTGAGAGGAGAAACAGGACACTAATTGAAGCTGCAAGAACTATGTTGTCTGACTCTAAACTGCCCATCACCTTCTGGGCAGAGGCAGTAAATACTGCTTGCTATGTGCAAAACAGAGTTTTAGTAGTTAAGACACATGGTAAGACTCCTTATGAACTTTGGCACAAGAGAAAACCTTTCATTGGTTTTCTCAGGTCATTTGGATGTCCCTGCACCATCTTGAATACCAAGGATCAAATTGCCAAGTTTGCTGAGAAATCAGATGATGGACACTTCATTGGATACTCTTCCCAAGCCAAGGCTTATAGAGTATACAATCTCAGAACTAGAATTGTTGAGGAGTCAGCCAATGTGACTTTCAATGAACACACACCCTGTGTGGCTGGTTCTGGTCCTGATTGGCTATTTGATCTTGATTTAGTTACCAACTGTTTTAACAAATCTTGTGAGAATGTTTCAGGATCTGCAGAAAATTTAAATACAGGTGATCCTGATCCAAGATTTGAGCTAGGAAGACCCTCAACTCATACATCTTCAGCTCCAGTTGGAACTACTTCAGCAAATGAGGTTTCTATCAGCACTACAATGACAAATTCAGCTGATACATCTGGGGTGCCTTCAAATTCCAGCTCAGAGGCTCCACAACCAGATAAAGATACCTCAATTGTAGAAGACAACAATGGTGATGGTGATAGTGATCAGGAATTCTTGATGCTAATAACCACACCATAGATGACAACATCAATGATGTCACACACTCATTGGATCAAGTTAATCTTGATAAGTGTGATAATGTGGAGGGTGAATCATCTATGCCAGATCTAAATTTCTCAAATTTGGATCTTTCTCAGCAACTTGCTGTGATCCCTCAGCTAAGGATCCACAAGTCTCACCCCACCACAAACATCATTGGAGATGTTGTCACAGGGGTAAGAACAAGAGGACAAACCCATGAAGCAAATGTTTGTCTTCACTCTTGTTTCTTATCTCAGATAGAGCCAAAGAAAGTTGATGAAGCTCTAAAGGATGGAAGTTGGGTTGAAGCTATGCAACAAGAGCTGCTTCAATTCAAAAGGCAGAAAGTTTGGAACCTTTGTCCTCTTCCTCATGGGAAGACTACCATTGGAACCAAATGGGTTTTTAGGAATAAGAAGGATGATAGAGGAATCATCATCAAGAACAAGGCAAGACTAGTTGTTCAAGGATACACACAAGAAGAAGGGATTGACTACACTGATGTCTTTGCTCCTGTAGCAAGATTAGAAGCTGTTAGGATATTCCTGGCATTTGCTGCATCCAAGAACTTCAAGGTCTTTCAACTTGATGTAAAGTGTGCTTTCTTATATGGAGTGATTGATGAAGAGGTTTATGTCAAACAGCCACCTGGTTTTGTAGACCCTGATCATCCTGATTATGTCTGCAAGCTTGACAAAGCTCTTTATGGGCTGCATCAGGCACCCAGGAAGTGGTATGAGACACTGTCTGAGTATCTTTGTAAACATGGATACAGGAGAGGTACTATAGATGGAACTCTCTTCATCAAAGGACAGGGAAATGACTTATTGCTAGTTCAAGTATATGTAGATGACATCATCTTTGGTTCAACTAATCCAAAGCTCTGCAAAGACTTTGAGAAGCTGATGAAAGACAGATTTGAAATGAGTTCAATGGGAGAACTCAATTTCTTTCTGGGAATTCAAGTGAAGCAGGTTGAAGATGGCATCTTCATAAGTCAGTCAAAGTATGTTCAAGACATACTCAAGAGGTTCAACATGACTGATTGTAAGATTGCTAAGACACCCATAGCCAGAAACCACTCCCTTGGACCTGATCTTGAGGGGGAGTGTGTAGATGAACATTTATACAGGGCTATGATTGGGTCTCTTATGTATCTTACAGCTAGCAGGCCTGATATCATGTTTGCTACATGTATTTGTGCAAGATATCAAGCCAACCCTAAGATGTCTCACTTAATCACTGTCAAAAGGATTCTAAGATACCTCAAAGGTGCTTCAACACTTGGTTTATGGTATCCAAAGAATCCTGACTTCAATCTGTATGCTTATACAGATAGTGATTATGGTGGTTGCAACATGACTGCAAAGTCTACATCTGGGGGTGTCAATTCCTTGGTGGAAGGGTTGTCTCATGGCAATGCAAGAAACAATCCTGTGTGTCTGCATCAACTGCTGAGGCTGAATACATTGCTGCTGCAAGCTGCTGTGCTCAAGTGCTTTGGATTCAAAATCAGATGCTGGACTATGGATTTAACTTCAAAGAGACTCCTATCCACATAGACAACAATAGTGCTATCTCTATCACTGAGAACCCTGTGCAGCACTCAAGGACCAAACACATCAACATCAGGTATCATTTAATAAGAGATAACTATGAAAAGGGATTAATTAAACTAGTCAAAGTTCATACAGATGAACAATATGCTGATCTGTTTACAAAAGCTTTTGATGAACAGAGATTTAAATATCTGATATCAGCTATTGGGATGATTAACTTTGAGTAGACTTTTTCTTAAAACTAATTCTAATTATTTCTTCTTAAAATATGTGTGTCCTAAGTTGTCTAGTTCATCACTTTCATAAGCTCATGTTTTCTTTGGATGTAAAATTTTTTTGAAGACTTTCCTTAGATTCTTGAAAATTTTCTGATACTTCGGAAGATAAAATTTTATCTTCGGAAAAAAATCATGTCTTCAAAATAAATAACTGTCTAAGAGATTTTACCTTCGGAAGAAGTCTAAACCCATCTTCCGAAGCTTAAATTCTTATCTCAGACACTTATTTGTTTTTAAGGACTTTTTCCTTCCGAAGCAAAATTAACTCTCGGAAGCTTTGTTGTTCTTTATACAAAGCATTCAAGGGTTTATTTCTCTTCCGAAGCATAAATTTTCAAGACTCTCAGGAAAATCTTCCGAAGCCATTTTAGCTTCGGAAGCTTTTTCATTAAAACTTCCGAAGACAATTTACCTTCGGAAGCTTTTCGAATTCCAAGAAAACTACTTTTTGAGCAAAAGTAAACTACTTTTTCAGAGGTGGGACCGACTTCGGATTTCAAAGTTTATCCTCTTTCATTAACTTTGGTTCAAATCCCTTTTCACATAAATACCCAACGGTTCCCCCTCTTTCTCACTATCTTCCTCAATTCCACTATTCCTCAAACCTAATTCTCTAAACCGCCTTTGCTTTCTACCTTTCTTCACCCTTAAGCTTCTGAAATGGCCAACCTTAACCGCAGAAACAACCCAGATTTCTCCATGCAACTTCACAGGCAACACAATCAAGTTGCTCTGTTAAGCTCTGAGAAAGATGCAAGTTTCTCAGAGATTTGCCAATTCTTAACTCTATCCAACTATTTCACCTCCCTGACCATTGATCCTACTCTATATGAGGATCATTTGCTTGAATTCTGGAAGACCTGCCAAGAGGTCATTATGGATGGGGAGAAGGCACTGTCTGCCACAGTGCAAGGGAGGACAATCTTCATCACTCCGGCCATCATTAACCATCATTTGCAGCTGGATGATGAAGAAGGTGAGTTGTCCTTCCCAAAGGAAGCTGTTAATCATTCCTTTGAGCAGATGGGCTATGAGGGAGATTTCTCTGTAAAACCTTCAGGAAAGGGAAGGTCTCATCCCAGTGGAAATACCTGCTCCATGTGGTTATCCACAGCTTATCAAACAAGCATGGTGGGTGGGACCAGATTCCTGAGGATCTCTCCTTTATAGTTCATGGAATGGTTCAGGGGGTCAAGTTCAGGTATTCTCAATTTGTTTATACTAATTTACTTGCAAACTTGGACTCCTTAGAGTATTACATGTTTCCTAGATATGTTCAACACATTCTCAACTGTGAACTGGGCTCACAGTTGAGGGAAACAAGTAATATTCTTAAATTGGGACAGATGAAGCCCGACATCTTTAAAATAATGAAGAAGCCAACTGTAGGCTTCTCAGGGGTAGAAACAGCCCTAGTCCCCAAAATGTTAGAGCTCATTGCTCAAGGTGACAACCTAGCAACACAAGCTAGTGTTGAACCCACACCTCTTCTATCCTTACCACTAAAAAGACCACAAATAACCCTCACCTACCAAAGAAAATCCAAACGAACCCCTGCTCAGGCTATTGAGTCTGTGCAGGTCCCCATATACTCAACCTTACAGGAGGAAGTGGACACTAGAGCTCCCACTTCCCCTGAGGAGCAAACCACTCCCATTTCTTCATCTATCAGGGCTGAGGTTCCTCATGCTCACCCTGATGAGCTCACAAGCCCAACAGCCTTAAGCCTTCACTCTGAGTCTCAACACTCAAGTGAACAACCTTCAGGGGACAGTTACCATCCCCAGCCTTTAGATCTCAACCAACCAATTCCCAACCTATCCTTCTATACTGATGAAGACTTAGGATTCAGTGAGTACCATGAGTCTCTCTTCTCCTCCCCTACTCAAAGAGAGATGAGTACCCCTGACTCTCCTCAGTCTATCCCACATCAGTCACCTGTTATTGAGCTGGACATTTCTGAACATGTTCAGGATGTCCATATGGAAGAGGCTCTCACTTTTGAAAGTGATTACATCATTAAGACCTCAACCATGGCAACTCAGCCCACTGGCATCTCAACTGAGATTGCTAGTGAGCAGAGGAAAACCAGCAGCCAAGAACCTCAAGCTGGTGGTGAGAGAGAGGACTTTGGTCCAATCATCTCATTCCCCAATGATTCTTCTGAAGAAGAGGGGAATTTGAGACTAAAGGTGCAGAAATTGTCAAAAACATGCTCCTATTTAGTCTCTAAGGTTAGTCACCTTGAATCTCAGGTGACTACCTTACAAAACAGGGTCAATGATCAGCAACTTCAGATTTCATATCTAAAGGAAAAACTAGCTGGGAGACCTTTAAGGAGAGCTCAACCAGGAACACAAGAACCTGTGGAAGTGATTGACTTATCCTCCAGCTCACCTATGCAAGTGGGTGATGCTACCAAAAAGGGGGAGAAAGTTATTGCAGCCACAGAACCTGGGGTTCTTCACAGAGAATGGACATAGAGGACTCACCATCCTCACTTGCTATTGTGCATTCTCAGCAACTTCCTCAAGTTCACATTAATGTGGACTCTATAGACTCTACCATCAGGAGTCTTTTGAGGAAGGTATACCAAGGGCTGTCTCATCTCCACCACAAGGAACTTCAAACTATATCATAAGGTGGAGGTATGATGCTGACAGAAGAGCCCTTATTCTTCACAAAGTTCAAGGGCAACAAGAAATGTTTGATTTTCAAAGCCTGAACTTCTATGAAAGATTGGATCTAGTCAACATGCCACTTGTCAATCCAAGCAATTCAAGACAAGCTGACAGATTGGCTCAAAGAATCCAAGATAGGATCCTTGCAGAGTTCACTCTAAGAAGGAGACTTAGGCAATCAGGCAATGTCATCGGTCAACTGGATGTTGAGGTGGACCCTAAGATTAGTTTCATAGGGGAAACCTTGACTGAAGGCCCAGTGGCAGAACCTGAGACCCCTGTCTCATCATCAACAACTGTTGCAGAGGTTCAAACTCCTTCTGAGACACCTGCTGGTGAAGGTGTTTCTCAGCCTCTCTCTGGCCAGAGCATGGAAGCTACACCAAGCAATGAAGGCCAAGCCTCTATCCACCCTGAGTCACAAAGGTCGTGGGTGACAAAGGGAAAAGGATAATGACTCCTGAGGAAATTGAGGAGGAAGAGAGAGAGAGGAAAAGGAAGCTAAGGGGAGAAAGTTCCTCTGGGTCATCAAGCTTTATGCAAGCTGCAATCAGGGCTGCCCCCAGACCAAATACTCAAGATGATGAGTTAAGGGCAGTCAGGATTACTTATTTACAAACCAGGAACTATGATATTGATGAAATCATCTCCCTCCCCTTAGAAGAACTGAATAACTGGCTGACATGGAAGTGTCAAGAGAGATGAAAGAAAAGAGGATGCAAGGCTACTTCTCCAATTCAAAGAAGAGAGGAGACAGAAAAGACTCTACAAGCATGCTTCCACTCTCTCTCCAGTTCAAGAAAGTCCTGCACAGGAAGATGTGGCTCCACAAGAACCTCAGGTAGATAAAGAAGAAGATAGGATCAAGATGATCAACTACCTGGTGCCACAGGCTTCTATCAGGCAGATGCACTTCTTCCCTTGTCCTATGACTTCATTGAGTTTGAGTACCTAAAGCAATTGAGCTTGAGCTAGTCAAAGAAAGAAAGACAACCAAAAGGAAGCTAAGGGAAGAAGCTGCAAAGTCAAGAGCCATCATTCAAAAGAGTGTAAAGAAGTCTGCTGACAGACAAAGGATGATGAGCTTCTTGAAGCTATATGGATTCTTCGGAAGGAGACTTGGCCCTATGTCTCTATCCACAATGGATGAGCATATAAGGGTGATCAAGCAGAAGATTAAGAGTGGTGAACTGATTGACTTGCACTCTCTTCCAAGTCAAGTCCCACCTGAAGTGGAGGTTAAGTTTGAACAACCTGAGACACCTCAACCCGGACCTCCAGCTGAGCCTCAGCAAGCTTCATCTTCTGATCCAAGGCAGGGTCAAACTCCCTCTCCTTCTGAACCTATGAGGGAGGAACACCTCAACTGAGAAAGACAATGATGATCAACAAGGTGCTGCAGACCAGTCTTCTCAGTTAAAGTCATCTAAGAGGAAGAAGAGAATGGCTTCTAAACCAAAGTCAAAGAAGAAGAAGCCTAAGTCATCTATCTCTACACCTCAGGCTGAATCAGATCAACCTGAGGAAGTGCATGATGAGGCAGCCTAATCAACTCCTATGCAAGTGGCTCCTCTAACAACTGAGACACCCATCTTGTCCTGGACTTACTCTACCAATCCAGAAAGATGGCATGTAATCAGAGATCAAGGTGTTGAGAATGTCTACTCCTGGCAAGACATAATCAACTTACCTCTGCATGATCTCTTTGAGATGAGAAGATACTATGAAAGTCTTGATGATCCTGACCATCTAATGAAGAAAGGAATGGTCATGATTGTACTAAATTCCACCAATATCTGAAGATCATCTAAGTGTTTTGGTAGCATCAGCCTAGGGGGAGTTTGTAAGGATTCCTTAAGTCTGATGCAACCCAAAACATCCAATGTGTCTCTGCAACATGCACTAAGTACTGAAGTAAAGAATGCTTCGGAAATTTTACACAATGCACTAGAAAATACTCTAAGTGTAAAATCTTCCGAAGCCAAGACCAATATCTTCCGAAGCCAAACATGAAGTCTTCCGAAGCCTCAGAGACAAAGTCTTCCGAAGCTTCAACCTATGAAGACAGATTTCTTCCAAAGACTTTTAGTACACATGCTTTATCTGATGTACTATTCCATAAAGCACCTTTCCGCTGCATCTCTGTAAAGTCACCAACTTACATGAGTTGGTGAAAAGGTCCATGCTTTTGGTAACTGTACATTGAGGTCTTGAGTCTGTAACTTTCTACTTTATGTACTTTATCCTTTTTGTAATAGATAAGGATGTGAGCTATGGCATGTCATAGTCACAAGGTCAAAAGGCAGATATGCCTTTTGATCCTACAATTGATTTTGTTAGTGTCTAGTCAATTGTATCCAGCTGACTTTCAAAGTATAGCCGGCTGTAGGGTGTAGTATAAGTATTCCAAGTTCTTGTATCTTTCTTTATGCTTTGTAACACTTGTAAAAGAACTTGAGAAAGCAATATACTGCCTCCTTGAAACCCAACTCTCTTGTTCTGTCTCTTTACTTGTGTTCTTAGTATCATACTTGGTTAATCCAGTTCACTGTTTGATCAAAGTTTAGTTATTCTCCTCATTGTGTTGTTGTGTTGTAATTTGTTCAAGCCCTTAAACGGTCCTGCATTACTTGTGTTCTTTGAAACGATCTTAACGCATATCTTGTGAATATGTATCTCTCCTTTGGCCAATCATCGGTCTAAGAATAATACGATATGCGAAAATTTTGGAATAAGTTCACGACGATGGTTAGAAACATTATTAAAAGCAGAAAATAAATTGATCATCCAAATTAATGATCGATGTTTAACGACACCACGGTATACGACTGTTTGAGATAGATACAAGCCAATTTCTCGACCCGTTATCCCACATGAGTTGATATGCAATTAACCAATCGGTCTATAATGCACCAATTGTCATTATGACAGCTAAGATAAGAGACACTTAGTGAATGAAAAGTTAAACAGGAGATCCATAGGATCACGAATGTTAGGTCTTGTCATATCTGAAGGTAAGACACTTGGATACATACCAAGTTACGTCTTTTCCTTTATGCCAAACCCATGACTACAAGTTACGAAGGTTTATGAACCTTTATATCCGCGTCTCAATGTAAGTAATAACGAGTCTCGTTAGTCGAAACCGGGATAGTGTTTTAAAGATTTCCAAGGTTAAGGGTTCAAAAGTGTTACAAGAAGTAACGCAAACAATAAGACATGTATTTGTAACCATGTTTTGCAAGGTAACAATTTCCAAAATATAGATTGCATACGTAATTTATCAAACCCATAAGTACAGTCGAGAACATTCGTATGACTAGAAAGACATAACCACAAGTTGATAATGTCTTTATTTAGTAGAAAGATCGTTTAAGAAGGCTACCATCACACAAACATGTGTTGATGATATCTCAAAATGAAAGTTGATAAGTAAGGAATAAATGGTTCGATATAGCTAGATCATATCAAAACATAAGGATAAAGGGAAAGAAATCAATTTAAGAATTTAAATGCTCCAAGCTCGAAATCAAAATCAACCTAGAGCGGTCGGGTCTCCTTACAAGTTCGGAAATCATGCTTTGGCTTGATAGGTTCAAACCCTAACATTGGTTCACCCTTCAAGTTACTACATGTTTCTTGTCACTTGATTAAAACCTTGGTAAGTTGAAGATCAAGAAATGAGAATAGTCATCAAGGTGTGGTTTTCACTCCTAACTTGATGGTGTATTCCCAAGGTATAATCACTAACTTACCAATCAAAAAGCTCGATCCCAACTCATTGTTGAGGATCCACAGGAATAAAACGAGGTAACTCACCATTAAGGTAAGGGAAATCACTCCTATCTTAACGGTGAAGTTTTACAAAAACAAAATATAACAAGTTAAACTTCTTCATCAAAATCCAGAATTCACTCCTACTTTGATGAAGTCGTCTCATTTGAACAAATACAATTCATAAAGATGATATTATCACCAAGGTATGGAATTCACGCCTATCTTGATGATTGAATTTCATAATAGCAAGAAAACAATCAAAGATTGACATTCGTCACCAAAGTACGGGTTTCAATCCTATTTTGGTGAGATCATGTCATTTGTTAAATGTCATTCCAAAGAAAATAATTGATGTCAATCCTTGGGATAGGGAAATCACCCCGATCCAGAGGATGATATTTTTATAAATCACAATTGGAAACCATTTATTGAAACGAGTAGAGAATCATCAAGTAAGGGAATCACCCCTGTTTTGATGAATTAGAATCATTTAAAAGATACGGGTGTTCTTAGTCATAGGTTGACTTGCAAACACTTGCATCTCTCACGGTGCAGACGGTACGGAGTTTGACTTAACGACGAAAGAAAAATAATATCAATTAGAAATTCGGGAAAATTTCAAGTTACATCAATGTAACAAAAGGAAAAATCATGCTTACAAAATTTAAAGCCAAAGTTCGAGGTAACAGAATTAGTTATGATGGTGCTCAAATCTTGAATGGTTTAAATCAGGAAAACTAAATCAATGACAAGAGCGATTCAACACCACGACGAGATGTGAACATTCGATTCACAATTGAAGGAAATACATGAACTCCTCAAGACATGAGGTCAACCATAACCTTATTAAGGACATGCGTACTTATAAACGATCACTCATCTCAAGGGTTTCGAGTCAAGTAAATGGATTCAATGATCGAGTCAAATCACCATTTACACTTTGCCTAGACAAAGTATCTCGAGATGTAGGAATTCCACTTATAGCGTTGCATGTTCTTAGTTACGGGACACATCCTTAAGAAGACTTAAGAACCATAAGTAACGGTTTAAAGTTTTTGATGACCATTCGGTTTAGATTCCCAATATCTTTGTGTATATTAAGATCCATGTTCGCGTTGGTCAAGATATAGAAATAGTTATATGAAACGTTCACCGTATAACGGTGTTTAAAAGTAAGAGTTGAAATGTAGGATGGATTCAATATTAACAGGAACATTATGTATGATAAGATCGAGAAGATATTAAAAACTTTGGTGATAAACCAGATCAAAGAATCAAGGATTTTTAAGACACAAAGAGGATGGTTCCATTTGGTAACGCATTACCATTTGGAATCGTTGACACGTCAAGGTAAATTGACCCATTTGCCTTAGAGACTTGTGTATGTTGACCATAGTTTATCACTCATCCCAGAAATCCCCAGGTAAGCATAACTGGTCTCACAATGAGATTTATACGATATGCTTGCCTTAGCCCGAAGGCCTTTTGCCAGGAAATCCAGGATACAGGTGTCTATGTGTCACACAAATTTCTTTGGTTTATGTAATCAAAACCTTGATGAGATTTTCATAGATTAGACATAGAGTCTAAGGAATTGAACCCAGATGATAAGTGTAGATTCCACATGTCATTGAGAATAGGTTTAAGAAGTTCATTTGTCGGGGAGAGTCAAAGAGTTAAAGTTAAGTTTAGGGAGACAAGTAACTAAGTTTAAACATACATAAGGCAATCCTATGCTAAGGCATCAAGTTGCACAAAAGGCATAGCATTATGTAGCATGCAAACAACATGTAAGCACAAAGGTATAAGGATCTTTCTATGAGGTTCATGCAACTATAGTCTAGGTCACCATTTCTAATAACCTAAATCCCTATAGTTATGGGCTCTGATACCAATCTGTCACACCCCAACCTTGACGGCGGAAACGTCGAGGAGTGAGAGTTAAGATCGTTCACAGTCACATAACGCTATTAATAATCCAAATATAATTTAAACATAAGTTTCAATTGTATCATTACAAACATAAGTCTCAAAGAAATTAAGAGTATAACATAGAATGTAACAAATCATTCTCATTTCATTTATTTAACTAGGTCCATTCCTAGATGTGCAAGCTTCAAAGAGTAGATATCATACTTGGGGTATTCCTGAAACATGTTAAAAATAAAAGGTCAACATAAAAATGTTGGTGAGCATTCCATAGTTTTCAATACATAAGTATATAAAAGATGCCAATTCAAGTCATAAGTTAGTGAATAAAGTGATTAGGGATGCTATGAACAATGCAACAATCAAACCTTGACAATGTTTTACAAGTCTCAAACGTTAAAAGTATATACGATCAGCTAAGTGTACTTGGATCAACCAAGCAGGCTTGTCTTACCCATAGATCTATGACTTCGCTGGGCTAGCAATAGTTAATGATTGTACATATAACGCCATAACATGGTAACCACAAAAATTCAACTAACCACAACTTAACATGATGAATTGCCATAAAGTTTACAAGTCTCAAATAAGTTTACAAGTGCAAAGTATAAGTTAACATGTTTCACCCCAAAGTGTGAAAATAAGCAAAAGGGGTATGGAAATACTCACATTGATATAAGCATTACAAGATGATAAATAAAGATTAAAGGATGATCCAAAGTAATCCCAAGTATTCATTACAAGGCACCTAAATATGTATTACAAGATGAAAATTAATAATATGATTAACGTTCAAATAATGATTAGGGTTTCAATAGTTTTAAGGAGTTTTGACAAGTTAATTTATAGAATAATTATTCTCATTTTACACCCATTAGAAGAATTATATATGTATTTAAGTATTTTAAAAAAAATGGAATTAATATAATGATGATGAGGTTCAATATACAATTAAGTCTTTTTAATTATCTAAGAATAATAAGAAAATAGCATTTTGATTAATAACAAAATATTAATTAGCTAAAATATGTTTTATAATAATATTCTTAAATATTTTAAGTAATTATATATAATTACTCCAATTATGAATTTAATTCTTTAAAGAATTAAGTGTTCATAATATTTTTAAGTCCAACCAAATATAAATAAATGTTTAATTAATTTAAAAGAAAACCTTTTGTAACAACTAATAAGTTTAAATATAAAAATTTAAATAAATACATTTTTTTCTTTAAAACAAACAATCATGATTTTAGAAGTAACGTTTGGATCAATGAAAATTTATTAATATAAACAATCATTTTAAATCCATTTTATAATGAATAACTAAAAGATTTATATATATTTATATATATATATATATATATATATATATATATATATATATATATATATATATATATATATTTATATATATATATACATATATATATATATTTATGAATATATTTAAATTAGAAAAATTTCAGAAAATATTTTAGTGTCTAAAATCTTTATATTAATTATCAGAAATGATTTTTACATTAATTATAAATTTTCTGTAATTTTATTTGTAATTAAAAGGCTAAAAAAATAAAACAAAATAAAAGGAGGTGTCGGGAATCGAACCCGGGCCCCTTGTATTTTCGTTTAGTACTTAAACCAGCTGGGCCAGCGCCCATATCTGTTTAAAGTTCGTTTGAAATGTTTAAAAGCCATCAACTGTAACATTCCCCCAATTTCACATAAACCCTAACTTGATTTGATCCAAATTGAACACGAATACATTGTTGTTAAGGTCGATTAGCATGGGGCTTTTGATCCCCATGTAAAACCGAACACATTGATATATAAAACTTACATGATTTGAGTTCGATTTGATGAAGATGATGATATGAATAACCGCGACTGTTGTGAAGCTCGATTATTGTTCAAACGACGACTATAATCAAATTAACTTCGTGGGGATCTTCGAATGATGATGCTAAGTAAAACCCCTCAACAAATTTTGTGTAATTGAGCTTCGAAGATGGTTTCCGATTGAGTTGCAGGTCACGAAGAAGTGGGCTACGCGTTTACTATGAAATTGGGTTTGTCAGGTGGAATTGAAAGTGGTACGCGTTTAGGAATAGGTAGAAGATCGTTCAGGATCATTTAATTTGATAATTATCAGGTTTTAACAGTTGAACAGCTCAAACTTTGATCGCGATTTTCGGTTTCAAGTGTGCAGCCTTAATCAACCGTATTAATTCAATTAATAGTGTCTTTATGTTCGAAACAGGTTCGCGAAGGTTTAAGAACGATTTAATTGCAAGTTAATCAGGCGTTATTGGTGATCTGGTGGTCACCGGAGGCGGTGACTGGTGACGGTGGAGAAAGCGACGGGAATGGGGGGTTTTGGTTTGGGTAATATGTTATTTACACAAATGGTCCTCAGGTTTTATAACCCTATCATTTTAGTTTTAAAGTTTTGTTTTAGTTTAAATTAAGTTACAATATAGACCCTGAAATTTAAAATGTTATTATTTTATGTAAAAACTAATTAAATACAAGTTTTAAAATAATAACACTTATATTGTTTCTATTTTTTAAACAAAATTACTTTTAATATGATTATTATTATTAATCTTATTATTATGATTATTATTGTCATTAATATTAATAATAATATTGTTATTAGTGTCACTATTGTAATAATAATAATAATTAGTCATTATCTTATTTAAGGCTATTAACACCTTAAATGTTATAATAATAAGTAAACATTATAACACTTTTAATGTTGTTATTTTTTATATTAACTTGTTAATCACCAGATTAATTATTAAGCATAATAAATCCTCAAAGTTTCAAAATTTACATAAGAGGCCCTTTTAAAACTTAACAAAGTTTACTTTTAATTTAACGAAATTAAGAGATGTCACACTCTCCCCAACTTAAAAGAATTTCGTCCCGAAATTAAAAATGAACTTAAATGAAACAAAGGAATTGTAATGAAAGGTGAGTGTTCAACGAACAGTGTTTGTCGTTTGATTACAGGTGGAACGCTTCACCTTATGGAATCTTACAAGATTCTCAGCATAATAAACGCGAGACGTTTTGAGATGAAACGTTGGAAAACGATGACGAGTTACCGTGGTTCCTTGGATTTATAAGTCACAACTTCCAGAATAATGATGTCTAGAAATCAATAAAGACCAACATTGATAAGAAAGGTTAACCGTCAGGATTTAAGAATCCCAAACGTCACTATATGAAACGATCTTAACGCATATCTTGTGAATATGTATCTCTCCTTTGGCCAATCATCGGTCTAAGAATAATACGATATGCGAAAATTTTGGAATAAGTTCACGACGATGGTTAGAAACATTATTAAAAGCAGAAAATAAATTGATCATCCAAATTAATGATCGATGTTTAACGACACCACGGTATACGACTGTTTGAGATAGATACAAGCCAATTTCTCGACCCGTTATCCCACATGAGTTGATATGCAATTAACCAATCGGTCTATAATGCACCAATTGTCATTATGACAGCTAAGATAAGAGACACTTAGTGAATGAAAAGTTAAACAGGAGATCCATAGGATCACGAATGTTAGGTCTTGTCATATGTGAAGGTAAGACACTTGGATACATACCAAGTTACGTCTTTTCCTTTATGCCAAACCCATGACTACAAGTTACGAAGGTTTATGAACCTTTATATCCGCGTCTCAATGTAAGTAATAACGAGTCTCGTTAGTCGAAACCGGGATAGTGTTTTAAAGATTTCCAAGGTTAAGGGTTCAAAAGTGTTACAAGAAGTAACGCAAACAATAAGACATGTATTTGTAACCATGTTTTGAAAGGTAACAATTTCCAAAATATAGATTGCATACATAATTTATCAAACCCGTAAGTACAGTCGAGAACATTCGTATGACTAGAAAGACATAACCACAAGTTGATAATGTCTTTATTTAGTAGAAAGATCGTTTAAGAAGGCTACCATCACACAAACATGTGTTGATGATATCTCAAAATGAAAGTTGATAAGTAAGGAATAAATGGTTCGATATAGCTAGATCATATCAAAACATAAGGATAAAGGGAAAGAAATCAATTTAAGAATTTAAATGCTCCAAGCTCGAAATCAAAATCAACCTAGAGCGGTCGGGTCTCCTTACAAGTTCGGAAATCATGCTTTGGCTTGATAGGTTCAAACCCTAACATTGGTTCACCCTTCAAGTTACTACATGTTTCTTGTCACTAGATTAAAACCTTGGTAAGTTGAAGATCAAGAAATGAGAATAGTCATCAAGGTGTGGTTTTCACTCCTAACTTGATGGTGTATTCCCAAGGTATAATCACTAACTTACCAATCAAAAAGCTCGATCCCAACTCATTGTTGAGGATCCACAGGAATAAAACGAGGTAACTCACCATTAAGGTAAGGGAAATCACTCCTATCTTAACGGTGAAGTTTTACAAAAACAAAATATAACAAGTTAAACTTCTTCATCAAAATCCAGAATTCACTCCTACTTTGATGAAGTCGTCTCATTTGAACAAATACAATTCATAAAGATGATATTATCACCAAGGTATGGAATTCACGCCTATCTTGATGATTGAATTTCATAATAGCAAGAAAACAATCAAAGATTGACATTCGTCACCAAAGTACGGGTTTCAATCCTATTTTGGTGAGATCATGTCATTTGTTAAATGTCATTCCAAAGAAAATAATTGATGTCAATCCTTGGGATAGGGAAATCACCCCGATCCAGAGGATGATATTTTTATAAATCACAATTGGAAACCATTTATTGAAACGAGTAGAGAATCATCAAGTAAGGGAATCACCCCTGTTTTGATGAATTAGAATCATTTAAAAGATACGGGTGTTCTTAGTCATAGGTTGACTTGCAAACACTTGCATCTCTCACGGTGCAGACGGTACGGAGTTTGACTTAACGACGAAAGAAAAATAATATCAATTAGAAATTCGGGAAAATTTCAAGTTACATCAATGTAACAAAAGGAAAAATCATGCTTACAAAATTTAAAGCCAAAGTTCGAGGTAACAGAATTAGTTATGATGGTGCTCAAATCTTGAATGGTTTAAATCAGGAAAACTAAATCAATGACAAGAGCGATTCAACACCACGACGAGATGTGAACATTCGATTCACAATTGAAGGAAATACATGAACTCCTCAAGACATGAGGTCAACCATAACCTTATTAAGGACATGCGTACTTATAAACGATCACTCATCTCAAGGGTTTCGAGTCAAGTAAATGGATTCAATGATCGAGTCAAATCACCATTTACACTTTGCCTAGACAAAGTATCTCGAGATGTAGGAATTCCACTTATAGCGTTGCATGTTCTTAGTTACGGGACACATCCTTAAGAAGACTTAAGAACCATAAGTAACGGTTTAAAGTTTTTGATGACCATTCGGTTTAGATTCCCAATATCTTTGTGTATATTAAGATCCATGTTCGCGTTGGTCAAGATATAGAAATAGTTATATGAAACGTTCACCGTATAACGGTGTTTAAAAGTAAGAGTTGAAATGTAGGATGGATTCAATATTAACAGGAACATTATGTATGATAAGATCGAGAAGATATTAAAAACTTTGGTGATAAACCAGATCAAAGAATCAAGGATTTTTAAGACACAAAGAGGATGGTTCCATTTGGTAACGCATTACCATTTGGAATCGTTGACACGTCAAGGTAAATTGACCCATTTGCCTTAGAGACTTGTGTATGTTGACCATAGTTTATCACTCATCCCAGAAATCCCCAGGTAAGCATAACTGGTCTCACAATGAGATTTATACGATATGCTTGCCTTAGCCCGAAGGCCTTTTGCCAGGAAATCCAGGATACAGGTGTCTATGTGTCACACAAATTTCTTTGGTTTATGTAATCAAAACCTTGATGAGATTTTCATAGATTAGACATAGAGTCTAAGGAATTGAACCCAGATGATAAGTGTAGATTCCACATGTCGTTGAGAATAGGTTTAAGAAGTTCATTTGTCGGGGAGAGTCAAAGAGTTAAAGTTAAGTTTAGGGAGACAAGTAACTAAGTTTAAACATACATAAGGCAATCCTATGCTAAGGCATCAAGTTGCACAAAAGGCATAGCATTATGTAGCATGCAAACAACATGTAAGCACAAAGGTATAAGGATCTTTCTATGAGGTTCATGCAACTATAGTCTAGGTCACCATTTCTAATAACCTAAATCCCTATAGTTATGGGCTCTGATACCAATCTGTCACACCCCAACCTTGACGGCGGAAACGTCGAGGAGTGAGAGTTAAGATCGTTCACAGTCACATAACGCTATTAATAATCCAAATATAATTTAAACATAAGTTTCAATTGTATCATTACAAACATAAGTCTCAAAGAAATTAAGAGTATAACATAGAATGTAACAAATCATTCTCATTTCATTTATTTAACTAGGTCCATTCCTAGATGTGCAAGCTTCAAAGAGTAGATATCATACTTGGGGTATTCCTGAAACATGTTAAAAATAAAAGGTCAACATAAAAATGTTGGTGAGCATTCCATAGTTTTCAATACATAAGTATATAAAAGATGCCAATTCAAGTCATAAGTTAGTGAATAAAGTGATTAGGGATGCTATGAACAATGCAACAATCAAACCTTGACAATGTTTTACAAGTCTCAAACGTTAAAAGTATATACGATCAGCTAAGTGTACTTGGATCAACCAAGCAGGCTTGTCTTACCCATAGATCTATGACTTCGCTGGGCTAGCAATAGTTAATGATTGTACATATAACGCCATAACATGGTAACCACAAAAATTCAACTAACCACAACTTAACATGATGAATTGCCATAAAGTTTACAAGTCTCAAATAAGTTTACAAGTGCAAAGTATAAGTTAACATGTTTCACCCCAAAGTGTGAAAATAGGCAAAAGGGATATGGAAATACTCACATTGATATAAGCATTACAAGATGATAAATAAAGATTAAAGGATGATCCAAAGTAATCCCAAGTATTCATTACAAGGCACCTAAATATGTATTACAAGATAAAAATTAATAATATGATTAACGTTCAAATAATGATTAGGGTTTCAATAGTTTTAAGGAGTTTTGACAAGTTAATTTATAGAATAATTATTCTCATTTTACACCCATTAGAAGAATTATATATGTATTTAAGTATTTTAAAAAAAATGGAATTAATATAATGATGATGAGGTTCAATATACAATTAAGTCTTTTTAATTATCTAAGAATAATAAGAAAATAGGATTTTGATTAATAACAAAATATTAATTAGCTAAAATATGTTTTATAATAATATTCTTAAATATTTTAAGTAATTATATATAATTACTCCAATTATGAATTTAATTCTTTAAAGAATTAAGTGTTCATAAATATTTTTAAGTCCAACCAAATATAAATAAATGTTTAATTAATTTAAAAGAAAACCTTTTGTAACAACTAATAAGTTTAAATATAAAAATTTAAATAAATACATTTTTTTCTTTAAAACAAACAATCATGATTTTAGAAGTAACGTTTGGATCAATGAAAATTTATTAATATAAACAATCATTTTAAATCCATTTTATAAGGAATAACTAAAAGATTTATATATATTTATATATATATATATATTTATATATATATATATATATATATATATATATATATATATATATATATATATATATATACATATATATATATTTATGAATATATTTAAATTAGGAAAGTTTCAGAAAATATTTTAGTGTCTAAAATCTTTATATTAATTATCAGAAATGATTTTTACATTAATTATAAATTTTCTGTAATTTTATTTGTAATTAAAAGGCTAAAAAAATAAAACAAAATAAAAGGAGGTGTCGGGAATCGAACCCGGGCCCCTTGTATTTTCGTTTAGTACTTAAACCAGCTGGGCCAGCGCCCATATCTGTTTAAAGTTCGTTTGAAATGTTTAAAAGCCATCAACTGTAACATTCCCCCAATTTCACATAAACCCTAACTTGATTTGATCCAAATTGAACACGAATACATTGTTGTTAAGGTCGATTAGCATGGGGCTTTTGATCCCCATGTAAAACCGAACACATTGATATATAAAACTTACATGATTTGAGTTCGATTTGATGAAGATGATGATATGAATAACCGCGACTGTTGTGAAGCTCGATTATTGTTCAAACGACGACTATAATCAAATTAACTTCGTGGGGATCTTCGAATGATGATGCTAAGTAAAACCCCTCAACAAATTTTGTGTAATTGAGCTTCGAAGATGGTTTCCGATTAAGTTGCAGGTCACGAAGAAGTGGGCTACGCGTTTACTATGAAATTGGGTTTGTCAGGTGGAATTGAAAGTGGTACGCGTTTAGGAATAGGTAGAAGATCGTTCAGGATCATTTAATTTGATAATTATCAGGTTTTAACAGTTGAACAGCTCAAACTTTGATCGCGATTTTCGGTTTCAAGTGTGCAGCCTTAATCAACCGTATTAATTCAATTAATAGTGTCTTTATGTTCGAAACAGGTTCGCGAAGGTTTAAGAACGATTTAATTGCAAGTTAATCAGGCGTTATTGGTGATCTGGTGGTCACCGGAGGCGGTGACCGGTGACGGTGGAGAAAGCGACGGGAATGGGGGGTTTTGGTTTGGGTAATATGTTATTTACACAAATGGTCCCTCAGGTTTTATTACCCTATCATTTTAGTTTTAAAGTTTTGTTTTAGTTTAAATTAAGTTACAATATAGACCCTGAAATTTAAAATGTTATTATTTTATGTAAAAACTAATTAAATACAAGTTTTAAAATAATAACACTTATATTGTTTCTATTTTTTTAACAAAATTACTTTTAATATGATTATTATTATTAATCTTATTATTATGATTATTATTGTCATTAATATTAATAATAATATTGTTATTAGTGTCACTATTGTAATAATAATAATAATTAGTCATTATCTTATTTAAGGCTATTAACACCTTAAATGTTATAATAATAAGTAAACATTATAACACTTTTAATGTTGTTATTTTTTATATTAACTTGTTAATCACCAGATTAATTATTAAGCATAATAAATCCTCAAAGTTTCAAAATTTACATAAGAGGCCCTTTTAAAACTTAACAAAGTTTACTTTTAATTTAACGAAATTAAGAGATGTCACACTCTCCCCAACTTAAAAGAATTTCGTCCCGAAATTAAAAATGAACTTAAATGAAACAAAGGAATTGTAATGAAAGGTGAGTGTTCAACGAACAGTGTTTGTCGTTTGATTACAGGTGGAACGCTTCACCTTATGGAATCTTACAAGATTCTCAGCATAATAAACGCGAGACGTTTTGAGATGAAACGTTGGAAAACGATGACGAGTTACCGTGGTTCCTTGGATTTATAAGTCATAACTTCCAGAATAATAATGTCTAGAAATCATTAAAGACCAACATTGATAAGAAAGGTTAACCGTCAGGATTTAAGAATCCCAAACGTCACTATATGAAACGATCTTAACGCATATCTTGTGAATATGTATCTCTCCTTTGGCCAATCATCGGTCTAAGAATAATACGATATGCGAAAATTTTGGAATAAGTTCACGACGATGGTTAGAAACATTATTAAAAGCAGAAAATAAATTGATCATCCAAATTAATGATCGATGTTTAACGACACCACGGTATACGACTGTTTGAGATAGATACAAGCCAATTTCTCGACCCGTTATCCCACATGAGTTGATATGCAATTAACCAATCGGTCTATAATGCACCAATTGTCATTATGACAGCTAAGATAAGAGACACTTAGTGAATGAAAAGTTAAACAGGAGATCCATAGGATCACGAATGTTAGGTCTTGTCATATGTGAAGGTAAGACACTTGGATACATACCAAGTTACGTCTTTTCCTTTATGCCAAACCCATGACTACAAGTTACGAAGGTTTATGAACCTTTATATCCGCGTCTCAATGTAAGTAATAACGAGTCTCGTTAGTCGAAACCGGGATAGAGTTTTAAAGATTTCCAAGGTTAAGGGTTCAAAAGTGTTACAAGAAGTAACGCAAACAATAAGACATGTATTTGTAACCATGTTTTGCAAGGTAACAATTTCCAAAATATAGATTGCATACGTAATTTATCAAACCCGTAAGTACAGTCGAGAACATTCGTATGACTAGAAAGACATAACCACAAGTTGATAATGTCTTTATTTAGTAGAAAGATCGTTTAAGAAGGCTACCATCACACAAACATGTGTTGATGATATCTCAAAATGAAAGTTGATAAGTAAGGAATAAATGGTTCGATATAGCTAGATCATATCAAAACATAAGGATAAAGGGAAAGAAATCAATTTAAGAATTTAAATGCTCCAAGCTCGAAATCAAAATCAACCTAGAGCGGTCGGGTCTCCTTACAAGTTCGGAAATCATGCTTTGGCTTGATAGGTTCAAACCCTAACATTGGTTCACCCTTCAAGTTACTACATGTTTCTTGTCACTTGATTAAAACCTTGGTAAGTTGAAGATCAAGAAATGAGAATAGTCATCAAGGTGTGGTTTTCACTCCTAACTTGATGGTGTATTCCCAAGGTATAATCACTAACTTACCAATCAAAAAGCTCGATCCCAACTCATTGTTGAGGATCCACAGGAATAAAACGAGGTAACTCACCATTAAGGTAAGGGAAATCACTCCTATCTTAACGGTGAAGTTTTACAAAAACAAAATATAACAAGTTAAACTTCTTCATCAAAATCCAGAATTCACTCCTACTTTGATGAAGTCGTCTCATTTGAACAAATACAATTCATAAAGATGATATTATCACCAAGGTATGGAATTCACGCCTATCTTGATGATTGAATTTCATAATAGCAAGAAAACAATCAAAGATTGACATTCGTCACCAAAGTACGGGTTTCAATCCTATTTTGGTGAGATCATGTCATTTGTTGTCACACCCCAACCTTGACGGCGGAAACGTCGAGGAGTGAGAGTTAAGATCGTTCATAGCCACATAACGCTATTAATAAACCAAATAAAGTTTAAACATAAGTTTTAAATTGTCACATTACAATCATAAGTTCCAAAGGAAACAAAAACATAACATAGAATGCAATAAATCATTCTATCTTATTTATTAGTCTAGGTCCATTCCTAGATGCAAGCTTCAAAGTGAAGATAATCAAACTTGGGCATTTCCTGAAACATGTTAAAAATAAAGGGTCAACAATAATGTTGGTGAGCATTCCATAGTTTTTAATACATAAGTACATATAAAAGATGGCAATTCAAGTCATAAGTTAGTGAATATATAGTGATTAGGGATGCTATGAACAATGCAACAATCAAACCTTGACAATGTTTTACAAGTCTCAAACGTTAAAAGTATATACGATCAGCTAAGTGTACTTGGATCAACCAAGCAGGCTTGTCTTACCCATAGATCTATGACTTCGCTGGGCTAGCAATAGTTAATGATTGTACATATAACGCCATAACATGGTAACCACATAAATTCAACTAACCACAACTTAACATGATGAATTGCCATAAAGTTTACAAGTCTCAAATAAGTTTACAATGCAAAGTATAGGTTAACATGTTTCACCCCAAAGTGTGAAATAAAATGAAAAGGGGGTATGGAATACTCACATGGCTAAAAGTATAAGTAATAAGATTGATAATAAACGTTGTTCCAAGATGAACGTCACAAGGCACCTAAATATATATATTCACAAGGTTAAAGTTAAATTATAATAAGTTTAACGTTTTAACGGAAACTAAGGTTTTAATTGGATTTTGGGATGTTACTAATTATAACCCAACTAACATGATAAATTTTGGTTATGCTTTGTGTCAATATATTATCTAATCGTTTTAATACTATGAAATAAAGAAACCATTTGTAACAAAGTCTAAATATAATTTAAACAATCTTTTAAGATAATTCTTGTTTTAAACAATAATATATATTTGTTACTTGAACAAATAATGATCTAGTGAGTTTTAACAATATTTAATGTCTATTTTATATAAAAAAAATAGTTTAAATATATTATTTGAACAAACAACTATTTAGTAGATTGAAACTATATTTTAAGTTCAACTTATAAGAAATAATCTAAATATATTATTTGAACAAATAATGATTTAATAAGTTAATCAACATTAAAAATCTATTTTTTTATAAAAATTTAACTAATTATATCATTTGTTTTATAAAAGATAAGAACATAAATTTTCAGAAATTGATTACGTGACTTCAAAAATAATTTAGGTTTACAAGATTAATTTTTATAAATTTTTTTAGAAATTTTCTATATCTTTTTAAAGGCTGAAAAAGCCCAAAAAAATATACTGGAGGTCGCCGGGTTCGAACCCGGGACCTCTAGTTCAGAATGTGAGTGGGGAACCAGTGAACCAAGGCTCTCAGCCGCGGTTAAACTTGGTTTCCAAGTCTTAAAAGCATCATAAACAAATCACCCCCAAATCTTATGAACCCTAGGTTGATTCAAACCAAAATTGAAGATCCAATCGATGTTGTTAACGATCTAAATCATGGGGTTTTTGTTTCCCAAGTTAATACGAGTATGTATGTATAATTAATTACCCGAATAAAGATGAATCGAAGTTGAACACCACTATGAACGAGTCGCGACCAACGTGGAATCTGATTGTTGCTCAAATGATGATTACAATCCAATTAACTTCGCGTGTAGTTTCAGTGGGTTGTGACCCTCGAAAACCCTCAACCAATTGATCCGGAGCGATTGTAGAAGATTCAGTTCGGTCGTCTTGCAGACACGGTGAGGGTGATGTTCGATTGAAGGTGTTTAGGCTTGTTTCAGGTAGATTTTTGTTTGGTAGGAGTGTAGTGATGATCAAACCATCGATTAAGTATCGTTTAATTGAAATATTAATGTGCTTTAATGTTCGAACGGCTACACGATTAAAGGACGACGGTTGTACATTCGTTTGGGTGTGTAACCGGTGTTTAATCACAATTATTAAGTTCATTCAAGTTCGAGGTTGGTACACAAGGCGTTTTGGAGCGATTCGGTTCGAAAAACGGAGGTTTCTAGCGTGGTTTGGGGTTGGCCGGAGTTCGCCGGATCCCCGCCAGAGAGTTGACCGGAAATACGGGGTCCAAAAGGGGGGTTTGGGTTGTGTTTTAAAAATTTACAGATTTAGCCCCTGTGGTTTGGTTTTGTTAACATTTTATGTATAAACTATGTTATTTTAAGTTTTTAAAAATTGACAAAACAACCCCCTAACCTAATTAATTTAAGTTTTTAATTCTTACAAGTTTAACATTTTCACAAGTTATTATTATTAGTAATAATCTTATTATTAGATAGTTATCTCTATTAATTTTATTAATAAAGCCTTCATTATTAGTATATTATTTATTTATTTTTTTATTTATTATTATTATTAGTTATTATTATTACATAATAATTATCAATATAACCTTACAAATTAAAGAATTAAAATACTAATTAAAGTAATATGCCTAAGCAACCCATAAGTTTCATGAATGACAAACATGATCCTTAAACAAGTTCAACGAAGTTAACTTTAATTTAACCTAAAAAAAATACAAGATGTTACAGTCTCCCCAACTTAAAAGAATTTCGTCCCGAAATTAAGAATAAAGCTAAGAGAACAAATGCGGGTATCTCTCCTTCATATGATCCTCACGCTCCCAAGTGAACTCAGCTCCACGTTTGTTTTCCCAACGGACTTTGACAATAGGTGTGGTAGTTGTTCGGGTCTTCTTCAGGGTTCGATCCATAACCTCAACAGGCTTCTCAACGAAATGCAGTGACTCATCAATTTGAATTTCCTCTAGTGGAACATGCAAATTCTCATCAGCCAAGCACTTCCTCAAGTTTGAGACATGGAAGACAGGATGAACTCCGCTAAGTTCAGAAGGTAGTTCCAGTTTGTAAGCCACTTTCCCAATTCTTTTTAGAATCTTGAAAGGTCCTACAAAACGTGGGGCTAACTTACCCTTCTTCCCAAAACGTACAACACCCTTCCATGGAGAGACCTTAAGAAGAACCATATCGTCAACTTGAAACTCCAACGGTTTGCGTCTTTTATCGGCATAACTCTTTTGGCGACTTCTAGCCACCTCAAGGTTATTTCGGATCTTGGAAACTTTGTCAGTCGTTTCTTGAATAAGTTCCGGACCAGTGATAAGATTTTCTCCAATGTCAGTCCAACAGATCGGAGAACGACATTTACGACCATACAAAGCCTCGAATGGTGCCATCTTGATACTTGAGTGATAACTATTGTTATACGAAAATTCCGCAAGCGGTAAGTGCGTATCCCAATCACCACCAAAATCAAGGACACAAAGACGCAGTAGATCCTCGAGAGTTTGGATTGTTCGTTCGGTTTGACCATCGGTTTGAGGATGGTAAGCCGTACTTAAATCCAATTGAGTACCCAAGAGTTCTTGCATCGAAGACCAAAAGTGCGATGTGAAACGAGCATCTCGATCGGAAATAATGTGTAAAGGCACGCCATGACGACTCACAATTTCGTCAATGTAGATTCGAGCCAGCTTTGAAACCTTGTATGTATCTCGTATAGGTATGAAGTGTGCTGTCTTGGTCAAACGGTCAACGATGACCCAAATACTATCATGACCACGAGGTGTACGAGGTAACTTGGTTATGAAATCCATGGATATATGCTCCCATTTCCACATAGGGATTTCAGGTTGCTCAAGTAAACCACTTGGTCGTTGATGCTCGGCTTTGACCCTTGCACACGTGAGACACTTAGAAACATAAGACGCGATATCCTTCTTCATTCCAGGCCACCAATATTGACCACGCAAGTCCATGTACATCTTATCGGAGCCAGGATGAATGGAGTATCGGGTTTGATGAGCTTCGTTCATAATGAAGTGTCGAAGATTGTCACGATTCGGGATCCAAAGTCGATTCAAGAAATACCACATGCCATTCGGTTTTGTCTCCAGTTGCGACCGAACATTAGACATCAAATCTTCATCCTTCCCTTCGTCGGTTAGTGCCGCTTGTTGAGCCTCGCGAATGCATAACTCGAGGTCACTATCGATCCTTATGTTTTGGAGCATGATAGTAGCCTCGTTGACATCCACATGGATCTCGGTATCAAATTCTCCTAGCGTATCAAACCATTGCCTTCGATCTCTAATTTCTTGAAGTGAGACAGTCTTATTGTGAACCTTGCGACTTAATGCGTCGGCTACAACATTCGCCTTTCCAGGATGGTAGCGAATGTCGCAGTCGTAATCGCTAA
Source organism: Flaveria ramosissima (assembly GCA_025215565.1). NCBI lineage: Eukaryota > Viridiplantae > Streptophyta > Magnoliopsida > Asterales > Asteraceae > Flaveria > Flaveria ramosissima. Next base: position 15,089,235 of record CM046045.1, read on the forward strand.
TTAACTCGATCCACCGTCTTTGTCTCATGTTCAGATCCTTTTGGTTAAACACGTGTTGGAGACTCTTATGATCGGTGTAGACTATGCATTGCGTCCCATATAAATAGTGTCGCCAAATCTTCAATGCGAAAACCACAGCACCAAGTTCGAGATCATGAGTTGTGTAGTTCACTTCATGAACCTTTAATTGCCTCGACGCGTATGCTATAACTTTGCCTCGTTGCATGAGAACACAACCAAGACCTTGATTAGAGGCATCGCAATATACGGTAAAGTCGTCGTTTCCATCGGGAAGTGTGAGAATAGGAGCGTTACACAACTTGCGTTTCAATGTCTCGAAAGCCTCTTCTTGCTCGGGTCCCCATTCAAAAAGTCGATTCTTTTGGGTTAGCGCCGTTAATGGTTTAGCAATCTTCGAGAAATTTGCTATGAACCTACGGTAATATCCCGCTAAACCCAGAAAAGAACGAACCTCGGTTGGGGTTGTGGGAGCACACCAATTCTTCACGGCTTCAATTTTAGCGGGATCAACGTGAATTCCTTGGCTATTCACCACATGTCCTAGGAATTGAACTTCTTCCAACCAAAATTCACACTTGGAAAACTTAGCGTACAATTTCTCCTTCTTCAAAAGTTCAAGAACTTGTCGCAAGTGTGTCTCGTGATCGACTTTCGTCTTGGAGTAGATAAGAATGTCATCAATGAACACGATTACGAACTTATCCAAATACGGTTTACATACTAGATTCATGAGATCCATGAACACGGCAGGCGCATTGGTCAAGCCAAAAGGCATAACCATGAACTCGTAGTGTCCATATCGAGTACGAAAAGCGGTCTTTGGAATGTCATCATCGTGAACACGTAGTTGATGATACCCAGAACGTAGATCGATCTTTGAGAATTGAGTTGCTCCTTGAAGTTGGTCGAAGAGATCATCGATTCGAGGAAGAGGGTATCGGTTCTTGATAGTAAGCTTGTTGAGTTCTCGGTAGTCGATGCACATACGAAATGAACCATCCTTCTTCTTCACAAACAGTACAGGTGCACCCCACGGTGATGAGCTAGGGCGAATGAAACCCTTATCGGTCAACTCTTGCAATTGACTAGCTAATTCTTGCATTTCAGACGGTGCAAGATGATAAGGTAATTTAGCCACAGGGTTTGCGCCAGGAATTAAGTCAATCTTGAACTCAACTTCTCGCACGGGAGGTAACCCTTTAAGATCCTCGGGAAAAACCTCGGGAAAGTCTCGCACAACAGGGATGTCTTTCAACTCCTTACCCTTGGCTTTCGTATTAACTACATACGCCATGAAAGCCATGTAGTTCTTGCTTAAGCACTTGCGGGCCTTGATGCAAGACATGAGTTTGAGTCTTTGGGATGATTTCTCCCCAAAGACTTTCAAAGTATCTCCAGTCGGTAAAGGAATTCGGATACACTTCTCGAAACATAGAATTTCCGCACGATGCTTGGCTAACCAATCCATACCAATGATAACATCAAAGCTTCCCAATTGCATAAGAATAAGGTCGACGAAGAACTCGTGTTCGTTAAGGCTTAAAGTGCAGTCACGTATTACGACGTCCACAACAATAGATTTTCCATCGGCGATTTCGACAGTGAAAGATCTTTCTAGATTGACGCGCGGTTTAGAAAGTAAAGACTCGAATTCCAGGGACACGAAACTCCTATCGGCACCCGAATCAAACAATACAGATGCATAATGTTTATTTACAAGATACATACCTGTTTGGTAACAACCTATTATTGGTATGATGAACATAGATAGGAAATTTCACAAGACAAGAAAAGACTAAAGAAATTCAACGGCGTACCATTCACCACGTCGTTGTTGGCTTGTGCTTGGTTGACATTGATGTTGAAAGCCCTTCCACGAGCCGGTGGCACGGTTCCCACATTGCGAGGACATTGAGGGCGAATATGGCCAGCCTCGCCACAGTTGTAGCAGGTTCGATTGGTAAGCATGGCAGTGTTATTTGGTGCACGAAGACAGGTAGTCACCAAATGACCATACTTTCCGCACAGTGAGCAGACTCGGCATGGAATGTTGTTTGCATGATGGTACTTGCACGTGTTACACATAGGATGTGGGCCAGCGTAAACCTTAGCCATGGGAGCTTGATTCGCAACCACCATTTGTTTTTGAGGAGCATTAGGAGCGGTCACGGCGTAGTTGCGTGTGGGGATGAACTTACGCTTTTTGTTTTGCGAAGATGACTCGGCCTTTACCTCCTTTGTTGCCTCGGGTATCACCTTCGCAACAGACTTGGAACCCTTTGCCGGCATAGTACCAGCTCTTATATGATTCTCGGTGAGCTGTGCAGTAATGGTAATTGCTTCCTCCAAAGTTGTGGGCCTACTACCCACCACGGCATCTTGAATTTGAGGTGGCACCCCCTTGATAAATTTCTCGATGTTACGGGGCACGGTGTCCACCATGTGTGGTAGGAGCATACTCAACTCATGATGCCGGGTGGAATAAGCCAAATGATTCCCACCATCCTGTTTAAGGTTCCAGAATTCCTCCTCTAATTTTTGCAGCTCGCTCCTTGGACAAAACTTTTGGATCATGATCTCCTTAAATTCCTCCCAAGGTAAGGTCAAAGCAACCTCGGTTCCACGGTTTCTTTTTTCACTATTCCACCATGTGAGTGCTCGTTGTTGAAGAACACTTGTGGCATAGCGAACCTTGAACTCGTTGGGGCACTCACTAACAATGAACGTGTTCTCCATGCTTTCAAACCACTCGAGAAGTCCAGTGGCTCCTTCTTTTCCACTAAAGCTAGTGGGTTTGCACGAGTTGAAGTGTTTGAAGGTGCAAGTACGGTTGTTCTCTTGTTCATTGTTCCCATTTTGATTGTTGCTATTGTCTCCATTAGCACCACCATTGTTCCCATTGGTGTTGTTGTTGTTGCTATTAGCCATTAGTGTGCTATTGAGTTCAGCAACCATAGTCGGGAGAACGGCAGCCATTTGTCGGGCAATCATGGCAGCCAGCTTACGGTCGGAACTTCCACGCTTTCCATGGTGACGAGACATGCTGGATATACAAAAATGAGTTAGTATAGGAGCGGGGATAACAAAGAATAGTAGTTTAACAAAGATAAGCTAAGGGTTATAAGGTACGCGGGATGTTTCCATTTGGTAACGCATTACCATTTGAAAACGTTGACACGTCAAGGTGAATTGACCCATTTACCTTAGAAACTTGTGTATGTTGACCATAGTTTATCACTCATCCCAGAAATCCCCAGGTAAGCATAACTAGTCCCGTAGGATTTATGCGATATGCTTGCCTTAGCCCGAGGGCCTTTTGCCAGGAAAACCAGGATACAGGTGTCTATGTGTCACACAATATTTCTTAGGTTCATAGAATCAAAACCTTGATGAGATTTATATAGATTAGACATAACGTCTAAAGATCCAAGTCATAACATAAGCATGAGATTCCACGTGTCGACGAGAATAAGATTAAGAGAGTTCATGTTCGGGGAGAGTCAAAGAGTCAAAGTTAAGTTTTGGGAGACAAGTAACAATGTTTAGGCAACCCTATGCTAAGGCATCAAATTGCACATAAGGGGCATAGCATTATGTAGCATGAAAAGTATATAATTTACAAGATAGAAATATAATTCTATAAGGTTCATGCATACTATAGCCTAGGTCACCATTTCTAATAACCTAGATCCCTATAGTTATGGGCTCTGATACCAATCTGTCACACCCCAACCTTGACGGCGGAAACGTCGAGGAGTGAGAGTTAAGATCGTTCATAGCCACATAACGCTATTAATAAACCAAATAAAGTTTAAACATAAGTTTTAAATTGTCACATTACAATCATAAGTTCCAAAGGAAACAGAAACATAACATAGAATGTAATAAATCATTCTATCTTATTTATTAGTCTAGGTCCATTCCTAGATGCAAGCTTCAAAGTGAGGATAATCAAACTTGGGCATTTCCTGAAACATGTTAAAAATAAAGGGTCAACAATAATGTTGGTGAGTATTCCATACCCCCTTTTCATTTTATTTCACACTTTGGGGTGAAACATGTTAACCTATACTTTGCATTGTAAACTTATTTGAGACTTGTAAACTTTATGGCAATTCATCATGTTAAGTTGTGGTTAGTTGAATTTATGTGGTTACCATGTTATGGCGTTATATGTACAATCATTAACTATTGCTAGCCCAGCGAAGTCATAGATCTATGGGTAAGACAAGCCTGCTTGGTTGATCCAAGTACACTTAGCTGATCGTATATACTTTTAACGTTTGAGACTTGTAAAACATTGTCAAGGTTTGATTGTTGCATTGTTCATAGCATCCCTCATCACTATATATTCACTAACTTATGACTTGAATTGCCATCTTTTATATGTACTTATGTATTAAAAACTATGGAATGCTCACCAACATTATTGTTGACCCTTTATTTTTAACATGTTTCAGGAAATGCCCAAGTTTGATTATCTTCACTTTGAAGCTTGCATCTAGGAATGGACCTAGACTAATAAATAAGATAGAATGATTTATTGCATTCTATGTTATGTTTTTGTTTCCTTTGAAACTTATGATTGTAATGTGACAATTTAAAACTTATGTTTAAACTTTATTTGGTTTATTAATAGCGTTATGTGGCTATGAACGATCTTAACTCTCACTCCTCGACGTTTCCGCCGTCAAGGTTGGGGTGTGACATTTGTTAAATGTCATTCCAAAGAAAATAATTGATGTCAATCCTTGGGATAGGGAAATCACCCCGATCCAGAGGATGATATTTTTATAAATCACAATTGGAAACCATTTATTGAAACGAGTAGAGAATCATCAAGTAAGGGAATCACCCCTGTTTTGATGAATTAGAATCATTTAAAAGATACGGGTGTTCTTAGTCATAGGTTGACTTGCAAACACTTGCATCTCTCACGGTGCAGACGGTACGGAGTTTGACTTAACGACGAAAGAAAAATAATATCAATTAGAAATTCGGGAAAATTTCAAGTTACATCAATGTAACAAAAGGAAAAATCATGCTTACAAAATTTAAAGCCAAAGTTCGAGGTAACAGAATTAGTTATGATGGTGCTCAAATCTTGAATGGTTTAAATCAGGAAAACTAAATCAATGACAAGAGCGATTCAACACCACGACGAGATGTGAACATTCGATTCACAATTGAAGGAAATACATGAACTCCTCAAGACATGAGGTCAACCATAACCTTATTAAGGACATGCGTACTTATAAACGATCACTCATCTCAAGGGTTTCGAGTCAAGTAAATGGATTCAATGATCGAGTCAAATCACCATTTACACTTTGCCTAGACAAAGTATCTCGAGATGTAGGAATTCCACTTATAGCGTTGCATGTTCTTAGTTACGGGACACATCCTTAAGAAGACTTAAGAACCATAAGTAACGGTTTAAAGTTTTTGATGACCATTCGGTTTAGATTCCCAATATCTTTGGGTATATTAAGATCCATGTTCGCGTTGGTCAAGATATAGAAATAGTTATATGAAACGTTCACCGTATAACGGTGTTTAAAAGTAAGAGTTGAAATGTAGGATGGATTCAATATTAACAGGAACATTATGTATGATAGATCGAGAAGATATTAAAAACTTTGGTGATAAACCAGATCAAAGAATCAAGGATTTTTAAGACACAAAGAGGATGGTTCCATTTGGTAACGCATTACCATTTGGAATCGTTGACACGTCAAGGTAAATTGACCCATTTGCCTTAGAGACTTGTGTATGTTGACCATAGTTTATCACTCATCCCAGAAATCCCCAGTTAAGCATAACTGGTCTCACAATGAGATTTATACGATATGCTTGCCTTAGCCCGAAGGCCTTTTGCCAGGAAATCCAGGATACAGGTGTCTATGTGTCACACAAATTTCTTTGGTTTATGTAATCAAAACCTTGATGAGATTTTCATAGATTAGACATAGAGTCTAAGGAATTGAACCCAGATGATAAGTGTAGATTCCACATGTCGTTGAGAATAGGTTTAAGAAGTTCATTTGTCGGGGAGAGTCAAAGAGTTAAAGTTAAGTTTAGGGAGACAAGTAACTAAGTTTAAACATACATAAGGCAATCCTATGCTAAGGCATCAAGTTGCACAAAAGGCATAGCATTATGTAGCATGCAAACAACATGTAAGCACAAAGGTATAAGGATCTTTCTATGAGGTTCATGCAACTATAGTCTAGGTCACCATTTCTAATAACCTAAATCCCTATAGTTATGGGCTCTGATACCAATCTGTCACACCCCAACCTTGACGGCGGAAACGTCGAGGAGTGAGAGTTAAGATCGTTCACAGTCACATAACGCTATTAATAATCCAAATATAATTTAAACATAAGTTTCAATTGTATCATTACAAACATAAGTCTCAAAGAAATTAAGAGTATAACATAGAATGTAACAAATCATTCTCATTTCATTTATTTAACTAGGTCCATTCCTAGATGTGCAAGCTTCAAAGAGTAGATATCATACTTGGGGTATTCCTGAAACATGTTAAAAATAAAAGGTCAACATAAAAATGTTGGTGAGCATTCCATAGTTTTCAATACATAAGTATATAAAAGATGCCAATTCAAGTCATAAGTTAGTGAATAAAGTGATTAGGGATGCTATGAACAATGCAACAATCAAACCTTGACAATGTTTTACAAGTCTCAAACGTTAAAAGTATATACGATCAGCTAAGTGTACTTGAATCAACCAAGCAGGCTTGTCTTACCCATAGATCTATGACTTCGCTGGGCTAGCAATAGTTAATGATTGTACATATAACGCCATAACATGGTAACCATAAAAATTCAACTAACCACAACTTAACATGATGAATTGCCATAAAGTTTACAAGTCTCAAATAAGTTTACAAGTGCAAAGTATAAGTTAACATGTTTCACCCCAAAGTGTGAAAATAGGCAAAAAGGGGTATGGAAATACTCACATTGATATAAGCATTACAAGATGATAAATAAAGATTAAAGGATGATCCAAAGTAATCCCAAGTATTCATTACAAGGCACCTAAATATGTATTACAAGATGAAAATTAATAATATGATTAACGTTCAAATAATGATTAGGGTTTTAATAGTTTTAAGGAGTTTTGACATGTTAATTTATAGAATAATTATTCTCATTTTACACCCATTAGAAGAATTATATATGTATTTAAGTATTTTAAAAAAAATGGAATTAATATAATGATGATGAGGTTCAATATACAATTAAGTCTTTTTAATTATCTAAGAATAATAAGAAAATAGGATTTTGATTAATAACAAAATATTAATTAGCTAAAATATGTTTTATAATAATATTCTTAAATATTTTAAGTAATTATATATAATTACTCCAATTATGAATTTAATTCTTTAAAGAATTAAGTGTTCATAAATATTTTAAGTCCAACCAAATATAAATAAATGTTTAATTAATTTAAAAGAAAACCTTTTGTAACAACTAATAAGTTTAAATATAAAAATTTAAATAAATACATTTTTTTCTTTAAAACAAACAATCATGATTTTAGAAGTAACGTTTGGATCAATGAAAATTTATTAATATAAACAATCATTTTAAATCCATTTTCTAATGAATAACTAAAAGATTTATATATATTTATATATATATATATATATACATATATATATATATATTTATGAATATATTTAAATTAGGAAAGTTTCAGAAAATATTTTAGTGTCTAAAATCTTTATATTAATTATCAGAAATGATTTTTATATTAATTATAAATTTTCTGTAATTTTATTTGTAATTAAAAGGCTAAAAAAATAAAACAAAATAAAAGGAGGTGCCGGGAATCGAACCCGGGCCCCTTGTATTTTCGTTTAGTACTTAAACCAGCTGGGCCAGCGCCCATATCGTTTGAAATGTTTAAAAGCCATCAACTGTAACATTCCCCCAATTTCACATAAACCCTAACTTGATTTGATCCAAATTGAACACGAATACATGTTGTTAAGGTTGATTAGCATGGGGCTTTTGATCCCCATGTAAAACCGAACACATTGATATATAAAACTTACATGATTTGAGTTCGATTTGATGAAGATGATGATATGAATAACCACGACTGTTGTGAAGCTCGATTATTGTTCAAACGACGACTATAATCAAATTAACTTCGTGGGGATCTTCGAATGATGATGCTAAGTAAAACCCCTCAACAAATTTTGTGTAATTGAGCTTCGAAGATGGTTTCCGATTAAGTTGCAGGTCACGAAGAAGTGGGCTACGCGTTTACTATGAAATTGGGTTTGTCAGGTGGAATTGAAAGTGGTACGCGGTAGAATAGGTAGAAGATCGTTCAGGATCATTTAATTTGATAATTATCAGGTTTTAACAGTTGAACAGCTCAAACTTTGATCGCGATTTTCGGTTTCAAGTGTGCAGCCTTAATCAACCGTATTAATTCAATTAATAGTGTCTTTATGTTCGAAACAGGTTCGCGAAGGTTTAAGAACGATTTAATTGCAAGTTAATCAGGCGTTATTGGTGATCTGGTGGTCACCGGAGGCGGTGACCGGTGACGGTGGAGAAAGCGACGGGAATGGGGGGTTTTGGTTTGGGTAATATGTTATTTACACAAATGGTCCCTCAGGTTTTATTACCCTATCATTTTAGTTTTAAAGTTTTGTTTTAGTTTAAATTAAGTTACAATATAGACCCTGAAATTTAAAATGTTATTATTTTATGTAAAAACTAATTAAATACAAGTTTTAAAATAATAACACTTATATTGTTTCTATTTTTTTAACAAAATTACTTTTAATATGATTATTATTATTAATCTTATTATTATGATTATTATTGTCATTAATATTAATAATAATATTGTTATTAGTGTCACTATTGTAATAATAATAATAATTAGTCATTATCTTATTTAAGGCTATTAACACCTTAAATGTTATAATAATAAGTAAACATTATAACACTTTTAATGTTGTTATTTTTTATATTAACTTGTTAATCACCAGATTAATTATTAAGCATAATAAATCCTCAAAGTTTCAAAATTTACATAAGAGGCCCTTTTAAAACTTAACAAAGTTTACTTTTAATTTAACGAAATTAAGAGATGTCACACTCTCCCCAACTTAAAAGAATTTCGTCCCGAAATTAAAAATGAACTTAAATGAAACAAAGGAATTGTAATGAAAGGTGAGTGTTCAACGAACAGTGTTTGTCGTTTGATTACAGGTGGAACGCTTCACCTTATGGAATCTTACAAGATTCTCAGCATAATAAACGCGAGACGTTTTGAGATGAAACGTTGGAAAACGATGACGAGTTACCGTGGTTCCTTGGATTTATAAGTCACAACTTCCAGAATAATGATGTCTAGAAATCAATAAAGACCAACATTGATAAGAAAGGTTAACCGTCAGGATTTAAGAATCCCAAACGTCACTATATGAAACGATCTTAACGCATATCTTGTGAATATGTATCTCTCCTTTGGCCAATCATCGGTCTAAGAATAATACGATATGTGAAAATTTTGGAATAAGTTCACGACGATGGTTAGAAACATTATTAAAAGCAGAAAATAAATTGATCATCCAAATTAATGATCGATGTTTAACGACACCACGGTATACGACTGTTTGAGATAGATACAAGCCAATTTCTCGACCCGTTATCCCACATGAGTTGATATGCAATTAACCAATCGGTCTATAATGCACCAATTGTCATTATGACAGCTAAGATAAGAGACACTTAGTGAATGAAAAGTTAAACAGGAGATCCATAGGATCACGAATGTTAGGTCTTGTCATATGTGAAGGTAAGACACTTGGATACATACCAAGTTACGTCTTTTCCTTTATGCCAAACCCATGACTACAAGTTACGAAGGTTTATGAACCTTTATATCCGCGTCTCAATGTAAGTAATAACGAGTCTCGTTAGTCGAAACCGGGATAGAGTTTTAAAGATTTCCAAGGTTAAGGGTTCAAAAGTGTTACAAGAAGTAACGCAAACAATAAGACATGTATTTGTAACCATGTTTTGCAAGGTAACAATTTCCAAAATATAGATTGCATACGTAATTTATCAAACCCGTAAGTACAGTCGAGAACATTCGTATGACTAGAAAGACATAACCACAAGTTGATAATGTCTTTATTTAGTAGAAAGATCGTTTAAGAAGGCTACCATCACACAAACATGTGTTGATGATATCTCAAAATGAAAGTTGATAAGTAAGGAATAAATGGTTCGATATAGCTAGATCATATCAAAACATAAGGATAAAGGGAAAGAAATCAATTTAAGAATTTAAATGCTCCAAGCTCGAAATCAAAATCAACCTAGAGCGGTCGGGTCTCCTTACAAGTTCGGAAATCATGCTTTGGCTTGATAGGTTCAAACCCTAACATTGGTTCACCCTTCAAGTTACTACATGTTTCTTGTCACTTGATTAAAACCTTGGTAAGTTGAAGATCAAGAAATGAGAATAGTCATCAAGGTGTGGTTTTCACTCCTAACTTGATGGTGTATTCCCAAGGTATAATCACTAACTTACCAATCAAAAAGCTCGATCCCAACTCATTGTTGAGGATCCACAGGAATAAAACGAGGTAACTCACCATTAAGGTAAGGGAAATCACTCCTATCTTAACGGTGAAGTTTTACAAAAACAAAATATAACAAGTTAAACTTCTTCATCAAAATCCAGAATTCACTCCTACTTTGATGAAGTCGTCTCATTTGAACAAATACAATTCATAAAGATGATATTATCACCAAGGTATGGAATTCACGCCTATCTTGATGATTGAATTTCATAATAGCAAGAAAACAATCAAAGATTGACATTCGTCACCAAAGTACGGGTTTCAATCCTATTTTGGTGAGATCATGTCATTTGTTAAATGTCATTCCAAAGAAAATAATTGATGTCAATCCTTGGGATAGGGAAATCACCCCGATCCAGAGGATGATATTTTTATAAATCACAATTGGAAACCATTTATTGAAACGAGTAGAGAATCATCAAGTAAGGGAATCACCCCTGTTTTGATGAATTAGAATCATTTAAAAGATACGGGTGTTCTTAGTCATAGGTTGACTTGCAAACACTTGCATCTCTCACGGTGCAGACGGTACGGAGTTTGACTTAACGACGAAAGAAAAATAATATCAATTAGAAATTCGGGAAAATTTCAAGTTACATCAATGTAACAAAAGGAAAAATCATGCTTACAAAATTTAAAGCCAAAGTTCGAGGTAACAGAATTAGTTATGATGGTGCTCAAATCTTGAATGGTTTAAATCAGGAAAACTAAATCAATGACAAGAGCGATTCAACACCACGACGAGATGTGAACATTCGATTCACAATTGAAGGAAATACATGAACTCCTCAAGACATGAGGTCAACCATAACCTTATTAAGGACATGCGTACTTATAAACGATCACTCATCTCAAGGGTTTCGAGTCAAGTAAATGGATTCAATGATCGAGTCAAATCACCATTTACACTTTGCCTAGACAAAGTATCTCGAGATGTAGGAATTCCACTTATAGCGTTGCATGTTCTTAGTTACGGGACACATCCTTAAGAAGACTTAAGAACCATAAGTAACGGTTTAAAGTTTTTGATGACCATTCGGTTTAGATTCCCAATATCTTTGGGTATATTAAGATCCATGTTCGCGTTGGTCAAGATATAGAAATAGTTATATGAAACGTTCACCGTATAACGGTGTTTAAAAGTAAGAGTTGAAATGTAGGATGGATTCAATATTAACAGGAACATTATGTATGATAAGATCGAGAAGATATTAAAAACTTTGGTGATAAACCAGATCAAAGAATCAAGGATTTTTAAGACACAAAGAGGATGGTTCCATTTGGTAACGCATTACCATTTGGAATCGTTGACACGTCAAGGTAAATTGACCCATTTGCCTTAGAGACTTGTGTATGTTGACCATAGTTTATCACTCATCCCAGAAATCCCCAGGTAAGCATAACTGGTCTCACAATGAGATTTATACGATATGCTTGCCTTAGCCCGAAGGCCTTTTGCCAGGAAATCCAGGATACAGGTGTCTATGTGTCACACAAATTTCTTTGGTTTATGTAATCAAAACCTTGATGAGATTTTCATAGATTAGACATAGAGTCTAAGGAATTGAACCCAGATGATAAGTGTAGATTCCACATGTCGTTGAGAATAGGTTTAAGAAGTTCATTTGTCGGGGAGAGTCAAAGAGTTAAAGTTAAGTTTAGGGAGACAAGTAACTAAGTTTAAACATACATAAGGCAATCCTATGCTAAGGCATCAAGTTGCACAAAAGGCATAGCATTATGTAGCATGCAAACAACATGTAAGCACAAAGGTATAAGGATCTTTCTATGAGGTTCATGCAACTATAGTCTAGGTCACCATTTCTAATAACCTAAATCCCTATAGTTATGGGCTCTGATACCAATCTGTCACACCCCAACCTTGACGGCGGAAACGTCGAGGAGTGAGAGTTAAGATCGTTCACAGTCACATAACGCTATTAATAATCCAAATATAATTTAAACATAAGTTTCAATTGTATCATTACAAACATAAGTCTCAAAGAAATTAAGAGTATAACATAGAATGTAACAAATCATTCTCATTTCATTTATTTAACTAGGTCCATTCCTAGATGTGCAAGCTTCAAAGAGTAGATATCATACTTGGGGTATTCCTGAAACATGTTAAAAATAAAAGGTCAACATAAAAATGTTGGTGAGCATTCCATAGTTTTCAATACATAAGTATATAAAAGATGTCAATTCAAGTCATAAGTTAGTGAATAAAGTGATTAGGGATGCTATGAACAATGCAACAATCAAACCTTGACAATGTTTTACAAGTCTCAAACGTTAAAAGTATATACGATCAGCTAAGTGTACTTGAATCAACCAAGCAGGCTTGTCTTACCCATAGATCTATGACTTCGCTGGGCTAGCAATAGTTAATGATTGTACATATAACGCCATAACATGGTAACCATAAAAATTCAACTAACCACAACTTAACATGATGAATTGCCATAAAGTTTACAAGTCTCAAATAGTTTACAAGTGCAAAGTATAAGTTAACATGTTTCACCCCAAAGTGTGAAAATAGGCAAAAAGGGGTATGGAAATACTCACATTGATATAAGCATTACAAGATGATAAATAAAGATTAAAGGATGATTCAAAGTAATCCCAAGTATTCATTACAAGGCACCTAAATATGTATTACAAGATGAAAATTAATAATATGATTAACGTTCAAATAATGATTAGGGTTTTAATAGTTTTAAGGAGTTTTGACAAGTTAATTTATAGAATAATTATTCTCATTTTACACCCATTAGAAGAATTATATATGTATTTAAGTATTTTAAAAAAAATGGAATTAATATAATGATGATGAGGTTCAATATACAATTAAGTCTTTTTAATTATCTAAGAATAATAAGAAAATAGGATTTTGATTAATAACAAAATATTAATTAGCTAAAATATGTTTTATAATAATATTCTTAAATATTTTAAGTAATTATATATAATTACTCCAATTATGAATTTAATTCTTTAAAGAATTAAGTGTTCATAAATATTTTTAAGTCCAACCAAATATAAATAAATGTTTAATTAATTTAAAAGAAAACCTTTTGTAACAACTAATAAGTTTAAATATAAAAATTTAAATAAATACATTTTTTTCTTTAAAACAAACAATCATGATTTTAGAAGTAACGTTTGGATCAATGAAAATTTATTATATAAACAATCATTTTAAATCCATTTTATAATGAATAACTAAAAGATTTATATATATTTATATATATATATATATATATATATATATATATATATTTATATATATATATATATATATACATATATATATTTATGAATATATTTAAATTAGGAAAGTTTCAGAAAATATTTTAGTGTCTAAAATCTTTATATTAATTATCAGAAATGATTTTTACATTAATTATAAATTTTCTGTAATTTTATTTGTAATTAAAAGGCTAAAAAAAATAAAACAAAATAAAAGGAGGTGTCGGGAATCGAACCCGGGCCCCTTGTATTTTCGTTTAGTACTTAAACCAGCTGGGCCAGCGCCCATATCTGTTTAAAGTTCGTTTGAAATGTTTAAAAGCCATCAACTGTAACATTCCCCCAATTTCACATAAACCCTAACTTGATTTGATCCAAATTGAACACGAATACATTGTTGTTAAGGTCGATTAGCATGGGGCTTTTGATCCCCATGTAAAACCGAACACATTGATATATAAAACTTACATGATTTGAGTTCGATTTGATGAAGATGATGATATGAATAACCGCGACTGTTGTGAAGCTCGATTATTGTTCAAACGACGACTATAATCAAATTAACTTCGTGGGGATCTTCGAATGATGATGCTAAGTAAAACCCCTCAACAAATTTTGTGTAATTGAGCTTCGAAGATGGTTTCCGATTAAGTTGCAGGTCATGAAGAAGTGGGCTACGCGTTTACTATGAAATTGGGTTTGTCAGGTGGAATTGAAAGTGGTACGCGTTTAGGAATAGGTAGAAGATCGTTCAGGATCATTTAATTTGATAATTATCAGGTTTTAACAGTTGAACAGCTCAAACTTTGATCGCGATTTTCGGTTTCAAGTGTGCAGCCTTAATCAACCGTATTAATTCAATTAATAGTGTCTTTATGTTCGAAACAGGTTCGCGAAGGTTTAAGAACGATTTAATTGCAAGTTAATCAGGCGTTATTGGTGATCTGGTGGTCACCGGAGGCGGTGACCGGTGACGGTGGAGAAAGCGACGGGAATGGGGGGTTTTGGTTTGGGTAATATGTTATTTACACAAATGGTCCCTTAGGTTTTATTACCCTATCATTTTAGTTTTAAAGTTTTGTTTTAGTTTAAATTAAGTTACAATATAGACCCTGAAATTTAAAATGTTATTATTTTATGTAAAAACTAATTAAATACAAGTTTTAAAATAATAACACTTATATTGTTTCTATTTTTTTAACAAAATTACTTTTAATATGATTATTATTATTAATCTTATTATTATGATTATTATTGTCATTAATATTAATAATAATATTGTTATTAGTGTCACTATTGTAATAATAATAATAATTAGTCATTATCTTATTTAAGGCTATTAACACCTTAAATGTTATAATAATAAGTAAACATTATAACACTTTTAATGTTGTTATTTTTTATATTAACTTGTTAATCACCAGATTAATTATTAAGCATAATAAATCCTCAAAGTTTCAAAATTTACATAAGAGGCCCTTTTAAAACTTAACAAAGTTTACTTTTAATTTAACGAAATTAAGAGATGTCACACTCTCCCCAACTTAAAAGAATTTCGTCCCGAAATTAAAAATGAACTTAAATGAAACAAAGGAATTGTAATGAAAGGTGAGTGTTCAACGAACAGTGTTTGTCGTTTGATTACAGGTGGAACGCTTCACCTTATGGAATCTTACAAGATTCTCAGCATAATAAACGCGAGACGTTTTCAGATGAAACGTTGGAAAACGATGACGAGTTACCGTGGTTCCTTGGATTTATAAGTCACAACTTCCAGAATAATAATGTCTAGAAATCATTAAAGACCAACATTGATAAGAAAGGTTAACCGTCAGGATTTAAGAATCCCAAACGTCACTATATGAAACGATCTTAACGCATATCTTGTGAATATGTATCTCTCCTTTGGTCAATCATCGGTCTAAGAATAATACGATATGCGAAAATTTTGGAATAAGTTCACGACGATGGTTAGAAACATTATTAAAAGCAGAAAATAAATTGATCATCCAAATTAATGATCGATGTTTAACGACACCACGGTATACGACTGTTTGAGATAGATACAAGCCAATTTCTCGACCCGTTATCCCACATGAGTTGATATGCAATTAACCAATCGATCTATAATGCACCAATTGTCATTATGACAGCTAAGATAAGTGACACTTAGTGAATGAAAAGTTAAACAGGAGATCCATAGGATCACGAATGTTAGGTCTTGTCATATGTGAAGGTAAGACACTTGGATACATACCAAGTTACGTCTTTTCCTTTATGCCAAACCCATGACTACAAGTTACGAAGGTTTATGAACCTTTATATCCGCGTCTCAATGTAAGTAATAACGAGTCTCGTTAGTCGAAACCGGGATAGAGTTTTAAAGATTTCCAAGGTTAAGGGTTCAAAAGTGTTACAAGAAGTAACGCAAACAATAAGACATGTATTTGTAACCATGTTTTGCAAGGTAACAATTTCCAAAATATAGATTGCATACGTAATTTATCAAACCCGTAAGTACAGTCGAGAACATTCGTATGACTAGAAAGACATAACCACAAGTTGATAATGTCTTTATTTAGTAGAAAGATCGTTTAAGAAGGCTACCATCACACAAACATGTGTTGATGATATCTCAAAATGAAAGTTGATAAGTAAGGAATAAATGGTTCGATATAGCTAGATCATATCAAAACATAAGGATAAAGGGAAAGAAATCAATTTAAGAATTTAAATGCTCCAAGCTCGAAATCAAAATCAACCTAGAGCGGTCGGGTCTCCTTACAAGTTCGGAAATCATGCTTTGGCTTGATAGGTTCAAACCCTAACATTGGTTCACCCTTCAAGTTACTACATGTTTCTTGTCACTTGATTAAAACCTTGGTAAGTTGAAGATCAAGAAATGAGAATAGTCATCAAGGTGTGGTTTTCACTCCTAACTTGATGGTGTATTCCCAAGGTATAATCACTAACTTACCAATCAAAAAGCTCGATCCCAACTCATTGTTGAGGATCCACAGGAATAAAACGAGGTAACTCACCATTAAGGTAAGGGAAATCACTCCTATCTTAACGGTGAAGTTTTACAAAAACAAAATATAACAAGTTAAACTTCTTCATCAAAATCCAGAATTCACTCCTACTTTGATGAAGTCGTCTCATTTGAACAAATACAATTCATAAAGATGATATTATCACCAAGTTAAACGTATATTTTTTCATCTTTAAAACACGTATAGTGTTGATATAAATATAAAGTTTTTTTACATTTTTTTAACTCATTGTGTAATTTTGTTAGGTAATTGTGTAATCTTCTAAATTGATGAATATTACACAATTATCTGATGAGGAATGTGTAACATCCTGTATTGTTACGTTAATTAAAAGTTAACGTCGTTATAATTCTTGTAAGGACCATTGTTGCCTAATATGAAACTCATGGGTTACCTTTGCTTATGGCTTTAGTTTGTCTTCAACTTGAAAGCTTATAATGATAATTATCATAATAATAATAATAATAATAATAATAATAATAATAATAATAATAATAATAATAATAATAATACTAATAATGATAATATTAATAATAGCAAAATTATAAAAATAATAATAATAACTAAGAATAATAATAATGATAATAATATTACTATTATTATTAATAATAACAATTTATAAAAATTATAAAACTTAAAAAGGTTTGAAACTTAAAAGTTATAGGGTTAGTTTTGTCCATTTATAAACTTTAAAAGAAAGTTTAAAGCATAAAATAATAAAAATCAAACTACAGGGGCCATTTGTGTAATTCTTTAGAAACCCAATCCCATTTTCCCCATTACCCCGTTTTTCCGGCAAACTCGCCGGCCGGACTCCGGCCAAGTCCGGCGAGGTACCAAAACCCGCAAAAACTCATCCGTTTTATTTCCAAATGGTACCAATCGTTTCGTGAACACCATTCGAACCTCGTTATGAACTTTTAATGTGTTTAAACATCGGTTATAAACCCGATCGAGTGAATAACCGAAATCTCTTTAAACTCATAGCCGTTCAAACATTAAAGTACAATAATAATCGAATTAACTTAACTTAAACAATCGTCTATCCATTCCTAACGTTGTAATCAAGCTAATTTCTCCTGAGAAACACACAACCATTGAATTCGAGTATCACTTTCATCGTGAACCTGCAACTCGAACAAAGACTACCTTCCGAGCTGTTGGACCAAAAGAACCAATGAGCCAGATCAGATAAACCCTTAAGTCTCACAGACATCACAACAACTGAAGAGATCTACATCAGCTGAAGACAAAGTCTGAAGACAAAGTCTGAAGATAAAGTCTGAAGATAAAAGGCTGAAGACAAAGTCTGAAGACATATGTTGAATACAAAGTCTGAAGACCAAGTTCTCAGAAGTTGTCTCAAACAGCTGAAGTGTTTTACTTTCAGTAGTTGTAATGTTTTTACTTTTCAGTAGTTTCCTTTCAGTAGTTTTATTATTGTAAAACATCTGAAGTTCTTACACTTCAGATGTTATAGTTTCAGTAGTTGTAATTTTGTTTTACACTTAGACTTTTTGTGAAGGTGTCCTCAGTTGTTGTGGACATCTTCAGTAGATTAGTTATTTTTAGTAGTTTGTTAAATTAGTTAGATGTCACTATCAAGTGACATCAGCTGACGTCACATTCCTTTATAAAAGGAATGTTGACCTAGTTGTTTTGTAACCGAAGCATTAGCGTGAATGAAAATATTCCATTAACAGAAAAGTTCTCTCTCTATAATTGTCATAGTGTGATTGCATATTCATACTTGTCTTGCTTGAATTTGATCTTATTTCTTATATTCCGCTGCAAATTCAAATCTAATTGATCAAACTAGATCCGATCCTATCAAATGGTATCAGAGCTGGTTAATCATTGATCAATTTAACAATTGATCATTGAAACTGCTCTTTTGATATCTAAGTTTGATCGAATTAGCAATTTGCAAGAATTGATTATAGAGTTTGATTTTCTGTCGCTTCCGGTCAATTAATTTGAGATTCAAATTGTGTTGTTGAGTTTTTTAAGCTAGACTTATTTTAATCTCATTGAATTTGGTTGAATTGGTGAAAATGACTACTTCAATCAATGATCCTCACAATACTGGCTCCTCAACTAAGCCTCCGATGCTTGTTAGGAGTGAGTATAACATATGGCAACGCCGAATGCTCCATCACCTGTCTGTTAACAGTTCAGGTTGTTGGAAGTCAGTGGTTCATGGACCATATAAGCCTATGGTGAGTAATCCTGAAACCAATGAGATGGTTCCGAAGAAGAAGGAACAATATTCTGATGAGGATTTAAAACTGTTTGAAATTGATGCTAAAGCCCATGGAATTCTGGCCATGGCAGTGCCTAATGAAATCTACTCTGGGCTTATGCATCATGAAACTGCTCATGATCTCTGGGTTGCTCTAAAGAACAATTTGGAGGAACTGATGAGGTCTTAGCAAACAATAGAGAAATCCTTGCCCAGCAATATGAGACATTCTCTCATAGGAAGGGTGAGACATTGACTCAACAGTTTGAGCGATTTTCCTGTTTGATATCTGAGCTAAAAATGGTTCAACATGAATATACAAACAGCCAGATGAACAACAGATTCCTCAGATCCCTGCCTGAGAGATGGGACACTTATACCATTGTCCTACGCTCCAGTGCAAATCTGGATACTCTATCTCTCACCCAACTTCATGGGAAACTCTTAACATTTGAGAGAGAGATAGAACAGAAAAGGAAACTGTCTTCATCTGGAAAGCTCACTGATGACTTTGTACCAGGAAACACTGCTCTGGTTGGTCATGAGTCTGAATATGCTACATCTGAAAGTTCCTATGATGAGCATATTGATTTCTCTTCAAACAGTGGAAATCATGCTTTTGTTGGAGTTGAGGGTAACTCAGGGTTTAGTGTTGATAACTTGTGTTTTTTGATGGATGATTTGAAAGGAATTGCTGATGATGATCTGGAAGAGATGGATATTTTGAGCCAAATGGCATTGATCAATATCAGATCTCAAAAGTTTTACAAAGGACAGGTAGAAAATTCCCTGGTCTCTCTGGCAAAACCAAAGTTGGTTTTGATAAGAGCAAGTTGAGATGTCACAAGTGCCATAGACTTGGACATTTTGCTAGAGAGTGTAGATCATCTGGATCTAACTCATCTGCACCCTTTGTGACTTTTCCAAGCAATAGCTCACAATCCAAAGGGCAACATTCTACCAGTTCTGATCATCACTCACAAATTCAATCATCTCCTGCATTTTTTGTTCCTCAAAGTCCAATGCCATATCCTTATCCATGTTTTTACATGCCTCAGTCTAGTCAGGTTCTGTACCCATGGCTCAACAACCACATGCTCTACCTGATCCTCAACCATCTCAAACAAATCAACAATCTCAATCTCAATCACATCAGAGCTTTTTCACCCCTGAGGTTGTTGACTGGAGTAGCTTACCAGATGATGTCTCTGGTTATTCTGAACAGTTATTTGTTGGTGCTAGTCAACATGGTGGTGAAAACCCTTTTGGAAATCTTGCTCTAATGGCCCTGGAATCTACTGATGGAAATACTTCATCATCACAGGTACCACAGGTATCTTCTGAGGCTAAGGCCAAGTTATGTTCTGAGTCATGCATAGCTGCTTTTGTTTCAATTAGGGAAGCAAATGTAGCTTTAATTAATCAAAACCTTGACTAGAAAAAGTAATTTCCAAAAGAAAAGCTGAGTTTGAGTCTGTTCTAAAAGAGAAGGATGAGGAGATTTATAAACTAAAATGTCAAATCACTGATGAAAAAGCAAAGGTAGAGGTCATTTTGGAAAATCACAAGAATCTCAAAGAAACACTTGCAGCTACTCAAGTTAATTGTGAACGTTGGGTAACATCATGCAAGGGATTTGAAATGCTTCTCAGTAAGCAAACAGCTTCTAATGTGAAGTTTGGGATTGGGTATAATCATACCATACCTCCTACAGATTTTACTCCCAAGCTAGAAGTAAAATCTGAGGGTGATTGTAATTCCCAAACCACATCATCATGTGTCTCATCCTCAAGTGATAATTCAAAATCAGAGGATGAAGTCAGTGTTATTACCTCAGCTAATCAAATTGCTGATGGTTTCACTGCTTCTAAACACATGATCAAGAAGAAACTGAGTAATTCAGGTGTTGTCCCACAAAGTACTCAAAGTACTGAAGGGCAAAACACAACACCTGAAGAGCATTTCAAATCAGAGGAAAACAAGCATTGCTTGACAACTGCTGAAAAGTCTATCAAGTATTTCAAAAGTACTGATAGAAAACTTCTGAAGAACAAATCTTCAGTTGTTGCAAATCCTTCAGTAATTCCCAAAAGTACTGAAAGGAAGAAAGTACTGAAGAACAAATCTTCAGTAGTTTCATCATCTTCAACAGTTGATCAACAAAAGATGAAAGGAAGCCATGTGAAATATGTGGTTTGTTTAATCATCTTACTGATGAATGCTAGTATAACAAGGGTTTAAAATTCAACAAAGAGAAAATCATTAAGAAGAAAATGCATAAAATGAAAGATGAATTTCAAACCAAGTTTGTACCACAATCATCTCAATCTGATAAACCAAAGTTTTTCCAAAAAGTTAAAAAGAAGGAAGGGGTTTATCACAAAACAGCTAAAATATTCCTCATGGAATATCAAAAACCCAGACTAAGTCTGTGTCTTTTAAAAGGGAGGATGTGGTGAATCACAAGAACAAATCTCCAACAAGTACTGATGTGTCAACTGAGTTGAAAGCTTTGACAACCAATCAGACACAACTTGTTATGATGGTTCAACATCTGTTGGGGAGAGTTAACCAATTAGATGTTTTTGTGATTAAACCACTGAAAAGGAAACCAAAGCCAAAATCAAAGGAATCCTTTTCAGCACCATCTACATCTTCAAAGGCTGTTAATCATGCAAAATCAGTTAGTTTAAAATCTGTTGATGAAAACAGACCCAAAACCAAAATGGTTTGGGTCTCAAAGGCTAACTGATTTTTGTGAAAAATGCAGGGTTCTTAGCATGCCAAAGAAGCATCTGGTATGTAGACAGTGGAGGATCTATGCATATGACAAAGAGCAGCTCTTTCTTCATGATTATTCTCAAGGGAAGAAGGGAGTTGTTTCTTTTGGAAATGATGCTAAGGGTTACATCATAGGAAAAGGATTTGTCTCAAATGGGGAAATAAGGTTTGATGATGTTAACCATGTGGAGAACCTCAAGTACAATCTGCTGAGTGTCAGTCAAATGTGTGATAAAGGGCATGTTGCACTTTTCACAAGTCAGAACTGCCGGATTCTGTCTTCCAAAGTTTTGAACAAGATTGACAAGATATTGGATGAATATACTCTCCTGAAGGCCAACAGGATTGGAAGAGTATATGCCTTAGATTTATCAAAGAAAATTGATCTTAAAGGCCATCCATGTCTGTTCTCTAAAGCCTCTCCTCAAGAATCTGAACTATGGCATAGAAGGCTTGGTCATGTGAATCTTAAGAACATGAATCAGCTTATTCATCATGGTTTAGTGAGAGGTTTGCCATTGAAGGAGTTCAAATGTGATGACAACTGTCCAGCTTGCTTAAAAGGAAAGCAACACAAAGTTTCATTCCCTCCAATAGAAGAACCCAAGTCCACTGCCTGCTTGCAATTACTGCATATGGATCTCTTTGGTCCTGTTAGAGTAATGAGTATGGCAAAGAAAAAATACTGTCTGGTAATTGTGGATGATTATTCCAGATATGTATGGACTTTTTCTTGCATTCCAAAGATGAGGCTGCTCAAATCATCATTTATTTTGTGTTGCATGTGGAAAAGCAGCATTCACTTCCAGTCAAATGTGTGAGAAGTGATAATGGCACAGAGTTTAGGAATCACACTCTTGATGAATTCTATTTGTCTAAGGGAATCAAGAGACAATATAGTATTCAAAGAACTCCTGAGCAAAATGGAGTGGTGGAAAGAAAGAACAGGACCCTTATTGAAGCCGCAAGGACAATGTTGGCTGACTCAGGTTTGCCACTAACCTTTTGGGCTGAAGCTGTCAACACAGCTTGCTATGTACAGAATAGGGTGTTAGTGAATCAGAGGTTGATGAAGACTCCTTATGAGTTATTACATCATTTGGCCCCTCTAATTTCATTCTTTAGAGCATTTGGGTGTCCCTGTTATATCTTAACACAAAGAATCCACTTCAGAAGTTTGAATCAAAGGTGGATGCAGGGTATTTTGTTGGGTATTCATCTACTTGCAAGGCATACAGAGTTTTTAATTGCAGAACAAAGATTGTTGAAGAAACTTTGCATGTCAAGTTTAATGAATCTCCAAAAGACAAAATTCCTCAAAACCCTGTGGAGTTGTTTGATTTGGACATACTGCAATATGTTCCATATCAGTCTCCACTTGTTATTGTTTCTGAAGTTCCATCATCTCCATCTGATGGCCTAAATGCAAGTTGTAGTGATCATCTGCCTGTGTCTACTAACTTGATGTTCCTGTAGCTTCAGCAGTTCCATCCACAACAAATGCTGATGAAATCTCTGAATCCTCTACTTCATTTGAACTGCCATCTCAGTCTAGGTTTCAAGAGTCTGAATCAACATCTGTTGCTGCTGAATCTCCTACAAACACTTGCACAGATATTATTGAGTATCAAGAATTGAAGAATCATCCCATGTCCCAGATCATTGGTGACATTAATGCTGGTGTTTCAACAAGAAGTCAATTGTCCAATTTCTGTCTCTATGCTCTCTTCATCAGTCAGCAAGAGCCAAAGAATTATCATGTTGCATTAAGGGACAATGGATGGGTTGAAGCCATGCAGCTTGAGCTTCTTCAATTTCAAAAGCAGCAAGTGTGGGAACTGGTTCCTCTACCCCAAGGTAAGTGTGCAATAGGCACTAAATGGGTGTTTAGGAATAAAACTGATGAAAAAGGCCAAATTGTCAAGAACAAGGCCAGACTGGTTGTACATGGGTTTTCACAAGAAGAAGGTATTGATTATGATGAAACCTTTGCCCCTGTAGCCAGACTGGAGGCAATCAGATTGTTTTTAGCTTATGCTGCTTTCCATAACCTTAAAGTTTTTCAAATGGATGTCAAAAGTGCATTTTTATATGGTAAAATAAAAGAAGAGGTTTATGTGTGTCAACCACCAGGTTTTGAAGATCATAAACATCAGATTGGGTGTATAAGCTTGATAAGGCTCTTTATGGGTTGAAACAAGCACCCAGAGCCTGGTATGAAACACTATCTAACTTTCTTCTTCAAAATAATTTCACTAGAGGCTCCATAGATAAAACTTTGTTCATTAAGAAAGTAGGCATGCATAAGCTCCTTGTTCAAATTTATGTAGATGACATTATTTTTGCATCCTCTGATCCACAGTTGTGTGATGCCTTTACTAAATTGATGCAACAAAAGTTTGAAATGAGTGCCATGGGAGAATTACAGTTCTTTCTGGGTTTGCAAATCAAACAAATGGTTGATGGAACTTTCATTCATCAGTCAAAATACACAAAAGATTTGTTAACCAAGTTTGATTTACAAAATTGTAAACCTTGTTCTACTCCCATGTGCAGCAACACACAACTGGATGCTGATCAGAAAGGTAAAGCAGTTGATGAAACTCTTTACAGATGTATGATTGGTTCCTTGATGTACCTTACAGCTTCTAGACCAGACATTATGTTTGCAACTTGTGTCTGTGCTAGATTTCAGGCTGCACCTAAAGATTCCCATATGATTGCAGTCAAGAGGATCTTTAGATATTTGCAAGGAACTCAATCTCTAGGACTTTGGTATTCCACTGGACACTCTTGCAAATTAGTTGCTTTCTCTGATAGTGACTATGCAGGGTGTAAGTTAACCAGAAAATCAACTTCTGGTGGATGCCAATTTCTAGGCAACTGTTTAGTTTCTTGGCAGAGTAAGAAACAAACTTCAGTTGCTACATCCACAGCTGAAGCAGAGTACATTGCAGCTGCAAGCTGTACATCTCAGGTACTCTGGCTTCAAAATCAATTATTGGATTATGACATTACAGAGACTAAGACTCCTTTACTAATGGATAGTGCTTCAGCTCTTTGTATTGTTAAGAATCTGTCCAGCATTCTAGGACCAAACATATTGAGATCAGACATCATTTTATCAGGGATTGTTATGAAAAAGGTCTGATTGATCCAAAGTTTGTGCCTAGTGCTGATGAGCTTGCAGATATATTTACTAAGCCTTTGGACAGTGCAACTTTCCATAATCTTGTGCTCAGGCTTGGTATGCTGCAACTAGAATAATTTGACAACTACTGATGTCTTAGTTAATAAGTACTGATGAGCATTAGTATAAAGCTGTCAAAAATAAGTGCTGATAAGTCATTTTATCTTCAGCAGTTTTTATAACTACTGAAGACTAAACTACTTAAAAGTACTGAAGTACTTCATTTGTTGAAAAGTACTGATGTAGTTCAAACTATTGATGTCTTTTATAATAGATAAGTACTGATACCAATGAAAAATCTGAAAATCAGATGATCTGATGAGTAAGTGTTAAGGTCATTGAAACAGTTGAACTTTGTGAATTGACAACAACAACTATTGTTTCATTTCAAAACAACTGAAGCCAAAACCAAGTCTTCAGTAGTTTACAACTACTGATGACTAACACCAAGTCTTCAGTTGTTTACAACATCTGAAAGTTAAAACCATGTCTTCAGTTGTTTTCTAACAACTGAAGACTCACACCAACACTTTCAGTTGTTTTCTTTCAGCCGTTTCATAACCTATAAATACCTAACCCTAACTTTAAACTTTTCATAACTCACTTTCCAAACGTTCATCTTCCATTAATGGCGACCATGCAAATCAAACCTCGACACAACTGTGTCGCTTACCTTACCAAATCAGCCTTTTGGACCAAGTTTGATGCTGCCATTGATCTGATGGTTGATTCCCAATATCACACAGCCTTCCTCTTGAATCCTACCATCTATCCCGATACCCTTCGCCAATTTTGGACAAACGTCACTGTTCATACTACAGAGAATGATGACTCGATCACTCTTCAGTCGTTTGTCAACCAGAAACAGGTGGTCATCACTTCTGAGATCATTCGTCAAACCCTAGACCTGAATGATGCCACCTATGTCACCAGATACCCCAAAGGCACCATTGGTTTATCCTTTATTAACCATGGCTATGAGGGTGACCTAAGTGCTACTACTATTCTGAAAAAGCACTTCCATGATGCTGAGCGTCTCATTTTCCATATGATCAATGTCTGTCTAGCCCCAAAACATCTTCATGGGATCAAATGTCATCCAGGTGGCAACAGGTATTGTATTCTATCCTTGAACGCCAAAGCCTAAATTTTTCTGAAATAATATTTTTGGAATTAAAAGATCTGGCAATGAAATCTGTGGCTAATAGATGGATATTATATCCAAGGTTTCTTATGTCCATAATTCTTAATCAATTAAAATCTGATGGCCTTGTTGGCCTTGGAGTCCCTGCTATGGTAGTTTTGCCAGAAGTATACTCCAGGCACAACTCCAATCCACAACTCAAAGAGGCTGCCAAACTGCTAAAACCCAAGCAGAGGGAACCCACAGCCTCCACCTCCAGATCTAAAGTCCCCTCCAAACCAAAATCCAAGAAAACCAAAAAGGCTACTCAGGGAGTTGAGTCCCCTGATGATGCCCCTGCAGCACAAACACAGGATGAAACTACTAGCATTAATCCCCTTGTAGTTTCAAAGACTCTACCAGCTGAAACCACTCAGGTATCCTCTCAACAGGATCCTGATGCAACCAACATTGGGGAAACCACATTACTAAAATCTCTCTCACTTGAGAAGATTGCCATTGAAGAGCACCATTCACCCCAGGTGCAATCCTTTTCACCTCTATCTCCCATCGAAACCACCCCTACAAGCCCAACTGCAGTCATTGCACAAGTGCTGACTCAACTACATTCCTCTACCCCTCCCCAGAAACCTGTTAACACTGGGAAAACCTCAACAGCTGAGGGAGAGGATTATAATGTAGTTAACAACCCACAACATAGGGATTACAAAGTTTAATCTCCCAGTGTAGATGTGGAGACTAGAACATCTGGTGAGGCTACCTCTTCCCCTGTTTCAGCACATGAACAGGATGAAGCTGGTATCATCTCTAAGACCTTACCAGAGGCAACTGCCAATGAAGGACTTAATCCTGAGTCAGGAAGTCCCCAGTTCCAAGACAAAGGGGCACATGTGAATACTGATCTACACTCAGCACATGTTCATCCTGATTTACTCAGGAGGTCAGCTGATTCAGCTAAAACTGATGATGACCTGGGCTTTTTCTTTGAAGTTCTAGCCCAAAACACAATTCTTGAGGCTGAGGTATGCAGATTACAAGAACTACTTGCCAAAATGTCTCAGGAATCAAGTCCATCTGCCCCAATTCACCCACAGATGGCAGCTTCTATTGAAGCTCTCCCAAATACTGAGCCACTCTCAACAAATCAGCCACCAGCCTCTGTTTCAGGCACCATTTCTCAGGGAGAGAACCCATCTGAGCAAATGGTTGCTGCTTTTAAATCTTTCTTACCTCTCATCACTCCCATCATCACTACTATTGTCCATCAAACCATTGATGAGAGGATTTCCTCAAATCTTCAAACCCTTGTTGATGATGCTGTGTCAAAGAAACTTTCTGACATTCAAACCCCTGAACCCAATGCAACCAAAAAAGGGGAGTCTAAGTCAGTGAAAGAAGATAAAAGAAAGAGAGTTGAGGAGGAAGAAGCCAAAGAGAAGAAAGGAAAAGAGATAATTACTTACAAGAGAAAGAAAAGTGCTGCTGAACAAACTGAAGATGAGAAGAAGTTGGAGGAAATGATCAAAGAAGCTGATGAGCAACACAGCAGATCCATGGATAAGATCATTGATCAGCTCTTCAGACAAGGCTTTGATACTGCCAAACTTGATTCTGAGATCAGAAGGCTTGAGATTTAGGAGATTGAAAATAGATGGGCAAGCTGCAATGAGAAAGAAAGGGAAAGATTGGAGGCTATGATCAGATTCTTATCAAAACACTTGGGAAGACCTATCATTGAAGTAAAGTCATGGTCTAGAGATAGTATTTTGGAGATAACCACCAAAATCTGCTCTTCTGAAACCTTCAACAAAGGTCTGATCATAGAAGCTCTGGATGAAGCTGGTTCTGGGAAAAGGTCTGACATGGCTAAGTTATCCAAAGCCACCCTCACAACCAAAATAATAGAGCAGCCTTTACAATCTCCATTACCAAAACAACCCTCAAAATCAACCTCACAACCTCCAAAACAATCAACCTCACAACCCTCAAAACAACCAACCTGTGACATCCGTCACTTTAAGGTCCGTCAATTAACGTGTTTGTCCGTCATCTATTCTATGATTGGTCATTCCACATCTCTATTTGACTCTTTATGTGGATATCATGTGTGCAATATTATCGTTGTGTGTGCATTCGTTAAAAACCATGTGTTAACCTTAAGAAGACTTATAAAACTTTCATTTTTGAAAACGTCAAATATATCATTTTATAAATATAATAAATGTTTTAATATAACCATTTCTTAAGTCATAATAACATTAAATGAACTTTTACAATTAATATAAAACACCTAACAAAGTCGTTTTTCAACCGAACAAAATTTGGGAAAACTCGGGGGTTAAGTGCAGGGACTAAACTTGTAATTTTGCAAACTTGGGCTGGGAATAAATACCCCCTTATCAGCCCTAGAAAACCCATTTCACCATCTTCTTCATCCTCATCTTCTTCACACACAAAATCACCATTTTAGCACCAAATCCAACCCGAGAAGTCTTGTTTTGTTCGTCTTGACACCGTCTACAACCTAGACTACCCCTTTCTAGCAGGTAGTTGCCTTTGGTTGTCCATTTTCTAGCCATTTCACGGCTGTCCAAAACTAGGGTTTCGGGTGTTCGGGTTCAACCCGAACACACAAGGTCGTATGGGTGCGTGTGAGGTCTCTTTGCTTGTGTTTCATGCTTGTGTATGTGTATTGAGTGTTTCTGGAGGTCCTTGTGGTGTAAAACCCGTGTTTAGAGCAGCTCAGGGGCTGCTCATCCCGACCACAGTCGCGGTTCTGCAGATCAGGCGACTGGGTCATCCATGCGATTGGGTCGTGCGACTCGATCATGCGTCTGAGTCAATCGCGCGACTGAGTTGTGCGACTAGGCATGTCGTGCGACTGAGTTGTGCGACTGAGTGTCTGTATGCGATTGAGTCATGCGTGCGAATGAGTGTATGCGATTGAGTCATGCGATTGAGTGATTGTGTGCGATTGAGTCAGGTGACCGACTGAATGTGTGCGAATGAATGTGATTCGCACGACTGGAGTCCAATCGCACGAATGAAGGTTCAGTCGTACGAAAGTAGCTAATTCGCACGATTGAAGGTTGATTCGTGCGTATGGAAGTTGAGTCGTGCGATTGGGTGTTGTGTGGTACGACTGAAGGCTAGTCATACGAATGAAGGCTCA
The DNA here is from genome assembly GCA_025215565.1 of Flaveria ramosissima. Taxonomy (NCBI): domain Eukaryota; kingdom Viridiplantae; phylum Streptophyta; class Magnoliopsida; order Asterales; family Asteraceae; genus Flaveria; species Flaveria ramosissima. The sequence continues at coordinate 15,118,741 of CM046045.1, forward strand.
ATCGTACGAATGAAGCTGATTCGCACGATTGAGGGTTGATTCGCACGAATGGAGGTTGAGTCGTGCGTCTGACCTTGTTATGCGACTGAAATTGTTGTGTTTGATCCCTTGTGCGTGGCGTGAGTATGTCGTGTGGTGTCGAGGTAACACTAACACAATAATGCCATTGTTCGGCCACAAAGATTAAAGTCAACGTGAGAAAGGGCACAGAAACTATTTTGAACAAATTTAACTAACGCTTTACAACGATCAAATTGACTTATAACTATTGACACTTATTCAATGCTTCTTCAATAACAACGAGACTTTTACTTAAACATCATCATTAATGGCGACAATGTCTTGTACTTGGATCTACATAGGATCTAGTACGTGTGTCAGTCTGTGTGTGTTATACGCGACCCAGCCGATACGACCCGAACCGACCCATCATTATTGCGCGCTTATATACATATAACATATCATTAATGCTATACAATAATTGTCAATAGGTGTTTGACTGTTTATTTGCATTCAACATTTGGGATACATCGATCATACATACTTACCACCTAACAAGTGAGTTTCGTGGCCCCTTTTTACGCTTATACAATATTTCAATCATTTACAACTTGGGGGAAAAGTATGCTTACACAATTTCTATGCTGTACAACTTACATACATTTTACATACAAGGAATCAACGTGATACTGTGTTGCAAGTACTATTTGATACATGCTTGGGTCTGCTGTGTGGTTCTATCTTTGCAACTATTTAATTCCAGTGTGGGAACCTACGGTTAGGTATTGGTAGTACTACTGGGTTGACACCCCCACCCTCGTTCGATGGTATACTAGTTGGTACCATCAGTGGCCAGGAACGGGCCCTTGGGTGAATATATGCCGACAAATTTCTTTGTGTACGTCGCTAGGTTTGGTTGCAAAGCTCATGTCATGTGATATTTACTTGTGTATATAACTGTACTCACGGTATTCCGACGCGCTTATTTATTACAGCATCACTTACATTTTTATTACATAAACCTGCGAGCTCACCAACAATTTTGTTGACCGTTTTAAGCATATCTTTTCAGGTGATCATGCAAGTCCAGGAATCTAGGTGTGCTGCCTTAGTGGAGACCCTAGGATGCATTTTTGGGACTTAGCTCATTTTGATAAACAATCTTTTTGAACAATGTTAACGCATGTGAACAATTATCAACATTTGAAACTTGTTCCCGGGTTGTGGGAATTAACAATTACATTTTCATCTTTATGTGAATATGTGTTATCATTATCTTGTTGCTTATGGCTATGTTGTCGTGAACATTGACTAAACACGACACAAGTCCCCTTGTTGTCGGGTGTCGTCATGACACGCTTGTCATCATCTATTTATATTGCTCTTTATCGCTTACCATGTGTTATGACGATCCCGGTCTCGTTACATCCCCGTGTTTCCGCTTTTAGCGGGGGTGTGACAGATTGGTATCAGAGCCATTGGTTATAGAGAATTAGGCAATACGCTTGACCTAGACTATAACCTAGGAACCTTCATGTAGATTTGCATGCTAGGACTCTGTATGCATATTATATCTCGTGTATGTGTTCCTCGCTGCTTGATTTGTTCATCTATTTGTTATGTGATCTTTCCACCCTATGAGAGAGCCCCTGTGCTCACTCTTTTATGGGGATGCTTCTATTGAATCTTCCGTTCCCTCTGCGCGCCGAGTTAGTTTATCAGATCCGTGTATTAAGCCCGAAGAGATTTTCACAGATCATGCTATTGCGCTTGACCTTGGACATTGAGATTAACTCTGAGGAGGAATATGTCTGAAACCTCGAAAGATGAGGAAATAGACAACCTCCGCTAGACTAAACGTGATTGTATACATGGACTTACAACTGTTGTGATGTGTGACGACAATAAGCATGATAATGACATGAAATACATGGACTTGATGGATTATTATGGATATGATGTAAAGGAAAGTCGGATGTCATGTAACCGGATCGGGCATCATTCTCGGTACATCGTGGGTGTGGTGGGAACGCTGCGGGGAACCCTATACATAAACATCACCGGTATACCGAGAATATGCTTGAAATGGGCTGCATGGTGGTCTTGACTGACCGGAACATGAACATTGGAATTTGATAAGTGGAATACTTGTGTATCTTATGGTGACTAAAGCTGATATGTTACCTCTTTTATGATTAGAACATGCCGCCTCGAAGAGTTACCCGTAGCAATAGTGGCGGGAGTGAAGCCCCAAGGGGCAGAGGCCGAGGCAGAGGCAGAGCACCAAGAACAAATGATGCTCCTGCTAGTAACAGTCAAGGAACAGGGAACGCCGACATGGCAGCCCTGATCGCTCAGCAATTGGCCGCACTTATTCCTACTATCGTGGCCCAAGTGAGCGACGCACTTCAACAACACCACCCTCACGGGAATGGTGGCAACGATGATGGAGCCCAAGGTGGGATCGAAACTGAGACGGGAAACGAGAACCCGACTGGAAACGAGAGCAACCAGGAAACCGGGAATGGTGGTACTGCCGGTATTGAGACCGGAGTGGTTAATGCTCGTCGGGGATGTTCGTACAAGGAGTTCGTGGCTTGTAAGCCAAGGGAATTCGACATGAAAGGTGGGGCGATAGCCCTAACCAGGTGGCTAGAAAAGATGGAGGCAGTGATCGACATCAGTGAGTGCCTCGACAGTCAAAGGATCAAGTATGCCACTTGTTCTCTACAGGGTAAGGCCCTAACCTGGTGGAACACCCAGATTCAAGCTCGGGGAAGAGAATCTGCAATGCAGATGTCGTGGGATGAATTCAAAGCTTGATTACTGAGGAATACTGCCCTCTCAACGAGATGCAGAAGCTGGAGCATGAGTTCTGGAATCATGCCATGGTAGGGGCAGGGCATGCAGCTTATACTGATCGCTTTCATGAGCTGGCAAGGCTGGTTCCGCATCTGGTTACGCCGGAATCAAAGAGGATTGAAAGGTACATTTGGGGACTCGCGCCTCAAATTAGAGCAATGGTCACAGCAGCCGCTCCTCCTACTATTCAGAGCGCAATTCTGAAAGCTGGCGCTCTGACTGATGAGATGGTTAGAACAGGGGTTTTGGGCAGAGGAGCCGAGAAGAGTAAAGATGTTGGGGAATTGAGCCGGTCGAGTGCCGGAAAATTTGAGAAGAGGTCTAAGCCGACCAGGAATTTTGTGGCCGTGTCTCAGGCCAGGAGAGAGTATGTGAGCCGCACCCCAAATGTGACAGGTGCAATTATCATCATCCCCCAGGGACGCAGTGCCGGGTGTGCGCGAACTGTAGGCGCCTGGGTCATTTGGCAAGAGATTGCAGAACGGCACCGAATCTTGTAGCACCCGTCAACGCGGTTAACCCCGCCAGGAATGCAAGGGCTTGCTTTGAATGTGGGAGCCCCGATCACTACAGGAACATGTGCCCCAGGCTAAGTCGGGCACCGGGTCAACAGGGGAACAACCAGCAGTAGGTGATGGCTATCGCTGGGAATCCAGGCCCGGCTACTCAGGGGAATGCAGCTCGGGGACGTGCATTCGTCATTGGAGCTAATGATGCTCGTCAGGACCCGAATGTTGTCACGGGTACGCACTTACTCAATCATCACTTCGCATCTATATTATTTGATACTGGAGCAGACAATAGTTTCATATCTTCTGAGTTTGTGCAATTTCTTGATTTGAGTCCTAGTAGGCTAGAAACTAGCTACTCCGTAGAAATGGCCAATGGTAGGGTTGCTCAGGCCGATGAGATTATTAGGAAGTGTTCGTTGACGCTGGAGGATCATACCTTTGAGATAGATTTGATACCCTTCGAGTTAGGAAGCTTCGATGTGATTGTGGGTATGGATTGGTTGTCGCAAAATGGAGCAGAGATTGTTTGCCGAGACAAAGTGGTACGTATCCCTATGCCAAACGGGGAAGTACTCAAGGTTCAGGGAGAACGACCGGGTAAGAGCTTAAAGCTTATTTCCTGCATGAAAGCACGCCAGAGTTTACGAAAGCAGTGCTACGCTTTTCTGGCTCATGTGGTTGAAAAGAAAGACGAAGAAAGGAAACTGGTGGATATTCCAGTGGTGCGGGATTACCCAGAAGTATTTCCAGATGACTTGTCTAGTTTACCTCCTCCACGACAGGTGGAATTCCGTATTGAGTTGGTTCCTGGAGCTACACCGGTAGCGAAAACGCCATATCGACTAGCGCCATCCGAGATGCAAGAATTGTCTAGTCAATTACAGTAACTACTGGAGAAGGGCTTCATTCGACCAAGTCATTCACCGTGGGGAGCGCCGGTACTATTTGTCAAGAAGAAGGACGGATCGTTCCGCATGTGCATCGATTACCGTGAACTGAACAAGTTGACGGTGATGAACCGATACCCTCTCCCAGGATCGACGATTTATTTGATCAGCTGCAAGGAGCTTCGTATTTTTCAAAGATCGATCTTCGTTCTGGTTATCATCAACTAAGGGTTTTCGAGGACGACATACCGAAGACTGCGTTTAGGACTCGTTATGGGCACTATGAGTTCTTGGTCATGCCGTTCGGATTGACTAACGCACCAGTTGTGTTCATGGATCTAATGAATCGGGTGTGCAAACCTTACTTGGATAAGTTCGTGATCGTGTTCATAGACGACATACTTATCTACTCCCGATCAAAAGAGGATCATGTAGAACATCTTCGGGCTATTCTGGAGCTACTACGCGAAGAGAAACTTTTTGCCAAGTTCTCGAAGTGCGAGTTTTGGTTGCGAGAAGTGAAGTTTTTGGGTCATGTGGTTAATGAGGACGGGATTCACGTAGATCCCGGCAAGATCGAAGCGGTGAAGAAATGGGATACGCCCCAGACACCATCAGAGATACGGCAATTCTTAGGATTGGCCGGTTATTATCGGCGCTTCATCACGAATTTCTCAAAGATCGCGCAACCGTTAACCCTGCTTACTCAGAAAGACAAGAAGTTTGACTGGGGATATGCACAAGAGCAAGCGTTCCAAACGTTGAAAGAGAAGTTGTGCAACGCGCCAATACTGTCTCTCCCAGACGGAACAGATGATTTTGTGGTTTATTGCGATGCGCCACATCAAGGATTGGGATGTGTACTAATGCAGAAGGACAAGGTGATTGCCTACGCTTCGCGACAGCTTAAAGTGCACGAAAAGAACTACACCACTCATGATCTTGAGTTGGGCGCTGTAGTATTTGCACTCAAAATTTGGAGGCATTACCTGTATGGCAACAAATGCATCATCTTCACTGATCATAAGAGCCTTCAACATATTCTGGATCAGAAGGAACTCAACATGCGCCAGCGACGTTGGGTAGAACTTCTCAGTGACTACGATTGTGAAATCCGGTATCACCCGGGGAAAGCTAACGTGGTGGCTGATGCCTTAAGCCGCAAAGAACGTGTGAAACCACTACGTGCACGAGCGTTAGGATTGACCATTCAAACCAACTTGAAAGCTCAGATTCAAATTGCACAGAGTGAGGCATTAAAAGAAGAAAACCTTGCGGTAGAAGAGTTCCGGGGGTTAGATAAACAGATGATTCACAAGGATGACGGTATTCAGTACTTCATGGATCGCATATGGGTACCCAAGTGGGGAGGTGTTCGTACCTTAGTCATGGATGAAGCCCACAAGACGCGATATTCTATTCATCCTGGTGCAGACAAGATGTATCACGATCTCAAGGATCTATACTGGTGGCCAGGCATGAAGAAAGACATTGCCTTATACGTCAGTCGATGCTTGACGTGTTCGAAGGTTAAAGCTGAACACCAAAAGCCATCGGGATTATTACAGCAACCTGAAATTCCCGAGTGGAAATGGGAGAACATAGCTATGGATTTCATTACCAAACTCCCTAGAACAAGCAGCGGTCATGACTCGATATGGGTCATTATTGATCGAATGACAAAATCAGCACACTTCTTGCCTATCCGAGAAGACTACAAGATGGATAAGTTGGCGAGATTGTACATCAAAGAGGTCGTGACTCGGCACGGGGTGCCGGTGTCAATCATATCTGACCGTGATAGCAGATTCACTTCACGCTTTTGGCAGACACTACAGAAAGCGATGGGCACTCGGTTAGACATGAGTACAGCCTATCACCCTCAGACAGATGGCCAAAGTGAACGCACTATACAGACGCTAGAAGACATGTTGAGAGCGTGTGTAATTGATTTTGGAGGTAGCTGGGATGCTCATCTGCCGTTGATTGAGTTCTCCTACAACAACAGCTACCATACAAGCATTGGATGTGCACCATTTGAAGCGTTGTATGGAAGGAAATGTAGATCTCCCGTTTGTTGGGCCGAAATTGGTGAAAGTCAACTGACAGGCCCAGAAATCATCCAAGAAACGACAGACAAGATTCTCCAAATCAAATATCGACTTAAAGCCGCGCGAGATCGCCAAAAGAGCTATGCCGACAATCGTCGGAAGCCTCTAGAATTCAATGTTGGGGATCGTGTGTTACTTAAAGTTTCCCCTTGGAAAGGAGTCGTTCGATTCGGAAAGAAAGGGAAGTTAGCCCCAAGATATGTTGGACCATTTGAGATCACTGAAAGGATCGGTCCAGTGGCTTACCGGTTAAGCTTGCCACACGAGCTTAGCGGTGTGCATGATACTTTTCACGTGTCCAACCTCAAGAAGTGTTTGGCCGATGAATCCCTTCACGTGCCAATCGAGGAAATCAAGATTGATGACAAGCTTCACTTTGTTGAAGAACCCATTGAGATCATGGATCGAAAGGTCAAGCAACTGAAGCGCAGTAGGATACCTATTGTTCGCGTAAGGTGGAATTCAAAACGAGGGCCAGAGTTTACATGGGAACGTGAAGATCAGATGAAACTCAAATATCCACATCTTTTCGAGGATGACACTCTTGGACCTAACTCCAGCTGAATTTCGGGACGAAATTCTCTCAACTGGGGGATACTGTGACATCCGTCACTTTAAGGTCCGTCAATTAACGTGTTTGTCCGTCATCTATTCTATGATTGGTCATTCCTCATCTCTATTTGACTCTTTATGTGGATATCATGTGTGCAATATTATCGTTGTGTGTGCATTCGTTAAAAACCATGTGTTAACCTTAAAAAGACTTATAAAACTTTCATTTTTGAAAATGTCAAATATATCATTTTATAAATATAATAAATGTTTTAATATAACCATTTCTTAAGTCATAATAACATTAAATGAACTTTTACAATTAATATAAAACACCTAACAAAGTCGTTTTTCAACCGAACAAAATTTGGGAAAACTCGGGGGTTAAGTGCAGGGACTAAACTTGTAATTTTGCAAACTTGGGCTGGGTATAAATACCCCCTTATCAGCCCTAGAAAACCCATTTCACCATCTTCTTCATCCTCATCTTCTTCACACACAAAATCACCATTTTAGCACCAAATCCAACCCGAGAGGTCTTGTTTTCTTCGTCTTGACACCGTCTACAGCCTAGACTACCCCTTTCTAGCAGGTAGTTGCCTTTGGTTGTCCATTTTCTAGCCATTTCACGGCTGTCCAAAACTAGGGTTTCGGGTGTTCGGGTTCAACTCGAACACACAAGGTCGTATGGGTGCGTGTGAGGTCTCTTTGCTTGTGTTTCATGCTTGTGTATGTGTATTGAGTGTTTCTGGAGGTCCTTGTGGTGTAAAACCCGTGTTTAGAGCAGCTCAGGGGCTGCTCATCCCGACCACAGTCGCGGTTCTGCAGATCAGGCAACTGGGTCATCCATGCGATTGGGTCGTGCGACTCGATCATGCGTCTGAGTCAATCGCGCGACTGAGTTGTGCGACTAGGCATGTCGTGCGACTGAGTTGTGCGACTGAGTGTCTGTATGCGATTGAGTCATGCGTGCGAATGAGTGTATGCGATTGAGTCATGCGATTGAGTGATTGTGTGCGATTGAGTCAGGTGACCGACTGAATGTGTGCGAATGAATGTGATTCGTACGATTGGAGTCCAATCGCACGAATGAAGGTTCAGTCGTACGAAAGTAGCTAATTCGCACGATTGAAGGTTGATTCGTGCGTATGGAAGTTGAGTCGTGCGATTGGGTGTTGTGTGGTACGACTGAAGGCTAGTCATACGAATGAAGGCTCAATCGTACGAATGAAGCTGATTCGCACGATTGAGGGTTGATTCGCACGAATGGAGGTTGAGTCGTGCGTCTGACCTTGTTATGCGACTGAAATTGTTGTGTTTGATCCCTTGTGCGTGGCGTGAGTATGTCGTGTGGTGTCGAGGTAACACTAACACAACAATGCCATTGTTCGGCCACAAAGATTAAAGTCAACGTGAGAAAGGGCACAGAAACTATTTTGAACAAATTTAACTAACGCTTTACAACGATCAAATTGACTTATAACTATTGACACTTATTCAATGCTTCTTCAATAACAACGAGACTTTTACTTAAACATCATCATTAATGGCGACAATGTCTTGTACTTGGATCTACATAGGATCTAGTACGTGTGTCAGTCTGTGTGTGTTATACGCGACCCAGCCGATACAACCCGAACCGTCCCATCATTATTGCGCGCTTATATACATATAACATATCATTAATGCTATACAATAACTGTCAATAGGTGTTTGACTGTTTATTTGCATTCAACATTTGGGATACATCGATCATACATACTTACCACCTAACAAGTGAGTTTCGTGGCCCCTTTTTACGCTTATACAATATTTCAATCATTTACAACTCGGGGGAAAAGTATGCTTACTCAATTTCTATGCTGTACAACTTACATACATTTTACATACAAGGAATCAACGTGATACTGTGTTGCAAGTACTATTTGATACATGCTTGGGTTTGTTGTGTGGTTCTATCTTTGCAACTATTTAATTCCAGTGTGGGAACCGACGGTTAGGTATTGGTAGTACTACTGGGTTGACACCCCCACCCTCGTTCGATGGTATACTAGTTGGTACCATCAGTGGCCAGGAACGGGCCCTTGGGTGAATATATGCCGACAAATTTCTTTGTGTACGTCGCTAGGTTTGGTTGCAAAGCTCATGTCATGTGATATTAACTTGTGTATATAACTATACTCACGGTATTCCGACGCGCTTATTTATTACAGCATCACTTACATTTTTATTACATAAACCTGCGAGCTCACCAACAATTTTGTTGACCGTTTTAAGCATATCTTTTCAGGTGATCATGCAAGTCCAGGAATCTAGGTGTGCTGCCTTAGTGGAGACCCTAGGATGCATTTTTGGGACTTAGCTCATTTTGATAAACAATCTTTTTGAACAATGTTAACGCATGTAAACAATTATCAACATTTGAAACTTGTTCCCAGGTTGTGGGAATTAACAATTACATTTTCATCTTTATGTGAATATGTGTTATCATTATCTTGTTGCTTATGGCTATGTTGTCGTGAACATTGACTAAACACGACACAAGTCCCCTTGTTGTCGGGTGTCGTCATGACACGCTTGTCATCATCTATTTATATTGCTCTCTATCGCTTACCATGTGTTATGACGATCCCGATCTCGTTACATCCCCGTGTTTCCGCTTTTAGCGGGGGTGTGACACAACCTCACAACCTCCAAAACAATCAACCTCACAACCCTCAAAACAACCAACCTCACAATCATCAAAACAACCAACCTCACAACCCTCAAAACCAACTCCTTTACCCAAGAAACCCACTCAATCTACCACCAGTGATGCACCTAAGAGAAAGAGAAGGGTGTTGAGTATGGAAGAAGAAGAAGATGATGATAAGGAGGATAGTCTGCCAATCTCTGCTGTGATTAAGATGAAGAAACCTGAGCCTAGGAGTCAACCAATAACAATCACTCCTGATACTCAAAGGCAAATGGTTAAGGTGAAGATTGAAGAAGAAGAACAGCAGAAACAACATGATGAGCAGCTGTTAAGGATGGTTGATAAGGAATTTCCTAAGTCTTCATCCATACAAGCAATGAAGATACATGCTCAGAGGTTGTATGCTCTCAGATTTACCTTTCAGTATCAGAAAGAGAGAGTAAGGATTTGGCCTGACCCCAGAGTTAGTGACAGGATTCATAAGAAAAATATTCCAAGTAGATACAATGGCCAAGTGAGAAAGACTGTGGATGTTGTGATAATGCTGGCCATTGTAGTGTCACCCTGGGAAATCCTTGATGATTTCAAGCGAGCTTACAAGACTAAGATGACCCCACAAACTTTGTTGGAAAACAAAATGGTGAAGAAGGGGTTAATTTACAAGAAGCTTGAAGAAATCAGGAGAAATGAGCTCCAGTTGTTACTTGAAGGTACTCATCCTGATGAGTTTGCTTACAGAGAAATAACAACTGTGGAGCTGAAGAATGGAAAGACTGTGAGATATTTGTCTGAGTACTATGCCTGAGTTTTTCTTTGAGAGTGAAGCTGAAGAACTCACAATTGAAGATAAAGTTGTTCTCCTAGAGGCCTATGTCAGAGAGTCTTACAGACTCATCATTGGGAAGTAGGTTTAAATGATTGGGGTAACAGCTCTGTGTCCAAATTCCCCAAGACAGAGTTCCCATTCATCTTTTGCCAAACAAATTTTTTGAAACCTCTTCCTGGCCTGAGCTTACTTGGCGATTTCTGAGCTGATCCAGAAAATATGTGTGCCAATAAGTGGGACTTCAATAAGCTTAAAGGTTTTGGCTGCATTGGTTCAGGGGGAGTTTGTTGGACCAAAAGAACCAATGAGCCAGATCAGAAAAACCTTTAAGTCTCACAGACATCACAACAACTGAAGAGATCTACATGAGCTGAAGACAAAGTCTGAAGACAAAGTCTGAAGACAAAGTCTGAAGACAAAGTCTGAAGATAAAAGGCTGAAGACAAAGTCTGAAGACATATGTTGAAGACAAAGTCTGAAGACCAAGTTCTCAGAAGTTGTCTCAAACAGCTGAAGTGTTTTACTTTCAGTAGTTGTAATGTTTTTACTTTTCAGTAGTTTCCTTTCAGTAGTTTTATTATTGTAAAACATCTGAAGTTCTTACACTTCAGATGTTATAGTTTCGGTAGTTGTAATTTTGTTTTACACTTAAACTTTTTGTGAAGGTGTCCTCAGTTGTTGTAGACATCTTCAGTAGATTAGTTATTTTCAGTAGTTTGTTAAATCAGTTAGATGTCACTATCAAGTGACATCAGCTGGCGTCACATTCCTTTATAAAAGGAATGTTGACCTAGTTGTTTTGTAACCGAAGCATTAGCGTGAATGAAAATATTCCATAAACAGAAAAGTTCTCTCTCTATAATCGTCATAGTGTGATTGCATATTCATACTTGTCTTGCTTGAATTTGATCTTATTTCTATTATATTCCGCTGCAAATTCAAATCTAATTGATCAAACTAGATCCGATCCTATCACGAGCATTATTGACTTCAATTGATAGAGGGCTTTGGTTCACCTAGGCCTTTAGATGCTTTCTGCAACACGAATTTGACTATCGTGCACATTTTCATCGTGAACCGACTTCGACCAAGCCGCAACGTGTTCTTCGTTTGTTCTTATAGTGGTCAACTTCGAATCGGGTAATTAAACGCTGCTATATACTCGTTTTCATATAGAGAACAAAAGCCCTATGGGAATTTTGTATAACAACATCGAATACGTGTCAATTTGGGGGTTTTCGAATTAGGGTTCATAGGTTAATTGGGGATTTGTTTCGTGTTATGGTTTAAAACTATTATGAACCGAAGCCTATCAATGGCAAGGCCCTGGTTCACTGGTTATACACTTGGAGTCCAACATTGAGGTCCCGGGTTCGAACCCGGGCCCCTTCAACTTTCTTTTTTGGGCTGATTTAGCCTTGTTTTAAATTCAGAAATTATTTTAATCTTTTATAAAAAACAATTTGTGAACTTGTTAAATTTTTAATGACACCATATTATTTTCTGCAATTTATTTCATAAAAACATTTTAATACTTTTATTAAATATTTTAGACAATAATTTATTTAGTTTATGTTCTTATAAATAGACTTTAAATAATGTCTTAAATCACCAAATTATATATGGTTCAAATATTATCTATATATATTAATGTTTAAATGATGGTTCGTTTAAAAATTATAAAAGTTTATTTAAACTATACTTAAACTTTATCTCAAATGATTTCTTTTCGTTTCTTAATAGTAAAATGATTAAATAGTACATTTCATTGAATTAAAACATAAACAAATATACCATTTTATTTGATTTAATTAGTAAAACTCCCAAATACCAAGTTGAAACCCTAGTTCTCGTGAATTCGTTAAGCTATTATTAAACTTAAAACCTTGTAAATATATTTATGTTTCTAGGTGCATTGTGAAGGTTTACGTTGGAACAACGGCTATTATTTTCTTCTTATTATTCATCAATTATATACTTACTGATCATGTGAGTATTTCTATACCCCTTTTTATATTTTTACACTTTTGGGGTGAAACATGTTACATTATAAACTTTGCACTTGTAAACACGTTTGATTCTTGTAAACCTATGGCAATTTACTTGTATGTTATGGTTAGTTGAACTTTGTGGCTACCATGTAATGTCGAATATATGTACAATCATTAACTATTGCTAGCCTAGCGACGTCATAGATCTATGGGCCAGACAAGCATGCTTGGTTGATCCAAGTACACTTAGCTAATCGTATATACTTGTAAACGTTTGAGACTTGTAAAACTTTGTCGAGGTTTGATTGTGCATTCTGTCTTACATCCCTAGTTTACTTTGTTCTCTAACTTACAACATGAATTGCCATCTTTTATATACTTATGTATTGAAAACTATGGAAATCTCACCAACATTATTGTTGACCATTTTATTTTTAACATGTTTCAGGAAATACTCAAGCTTGATTGCCATTTTTGAAGTTGTTCACACCTAGGAATGGACCTAGTTAACTTAATGAATGAGCTTGTTATATTCTTTATATTGTGTTCTTATTTGAGACTTATGCTTGTAATGTACCTTTCAAACTTGTGAATAATATATTTGGATTTAATAATAGCGTTATGTGGCTGTGAACGATCTTAACTCTCACTCCTCGACGTTTCCGCCATCAAGGTTGGGGTGTGACAGAATGCATATAAACATGAAACATAAAAACGTTTATATTTCTTACTATTGTGTTATTCAAAACTCGTCATTATTAAAAACATAATGCATAACATAATAATCAATTAGACATGATAGGTAACATAATGACCAGCTTTAGACTTGATTATTAGCAATAGACACAATGAGCTACTTGATGATGATTACAAAATGATCTGATCAGGATTATACAATTAAATGGATAAACGTAAAAAATTTACGTTTTTAGCATTGTGTTATTTAAAAACCACCATTTTGAAAAACACAATGCATAACACAATAATCAACATTAGACACAATGGGTAATACAATGGCTAACACTAGACTCGAAAATTAGCAATTGACACAAGGTGTTGCTTAACGATGATTACAACATGATCTGATCAAGATTACACAATGAACTAGGAAAACGCAAAAGATTTTCCGCATTGTGTTATTTGAAAATCATCATTTTTAAAAAACACAATGCATAACACAAAAAGTCAACTTTAGACACAATGTGTAACACATGACCAACATTAGACTCGACAATTAGAAATATACACAATTAGCTGCTTGATGAGGATGACAAAATGACTTGATCAGGATTACACAATAAGCTGGAAAAAATATAAAAAAAACTTACATTTTCAACATTGTGTTATTTGAAAATCACCATTTTCACAAAGACAATGGTTAACATTAGACACAACGGGTAACACGATAACTAGCACTGGACTTGACAATTAGCAATAGACACAATAAGCTGCTTAACGATGATTACAAGATTACCTTATCAGGATTACACAATAAACTGGAAAACATAAAAAAGTTACATTTTTAGCATTGTGTTATTTGAAATCATCTTTTTTAAAATCACAATGCATAACAAAATGGTCAACATTAAGCATAATGATTTGATGAATATTACACAATGACCTGATATTACACAATGAGCTTACGGATATTACACAACGAATACTACACAATGAGTTGAAATAACATGGAAAAAACTTTGTTTGTATTAAAATTATAGGCGCATTAAAGATTAAAACATACTTGTTTTTTGTAATTTTTAAAAAAATTAATATTGTATGTAAAACTTACGAGCGTTTAAAAAAATATAGAATGTGAAAATGTGGTTAAGACCAAAAATACCATTGGTCACCATTTAGAGTTTTAATTATTTATGTCATTGAATTTTCTTAGCCCTTTGATGAACATCTAATGGATAATAATCTTTCTCACCCTTTTTATGTGACATCCGGTAATTTTACGTTACCAAACTCCGTTAGTTCCGTTACGTCTTGCATACACGTGTCATGAGCACACACTAGTTGTCGTTTAACGTTGGTGACCCGATAATAGTTAATAATATTAAATTAATGATAATTTAACTGATTATGTGATTGTTATGTTAGGCTTATGTGTTTACGCGATTTAAATGTTAACGGTAAATTTTATCGCGTAACGTGGAAACGTGTGTATTAATTCGTATGTTTTGTGTTTAGTAAAGATAAAACATGTAATTATTATTGTTAGTCTATATGTTTATTAATCTAGTTAGAAACACTTTTAAAAAGAGTTTAAAGCTTAATCTTTATAAAAAATACAAATGCAAGGGTTAAAGGGTAATTATTGTAAATTAATTAAAACAAAATCCCAACCCTAATCCCCACCTCCCATTCGGACGCGACTTCATCCCCATACCCCCTCCCTCACGAAATTCGACCAAAAGCAAGCAAAGAAACCTCGAATTGGATCGATTTCAAGCATTAGAAGGCAATAGAAGCATCAAATCTTGTTCCTTTGCAAGAATTAAGGTTAGTTTTGATGTTTATGTGGGGTTTTTCAAGTTGGCTGAAACCCTAGGTTCGAAAATCTGAGATTTGATGTTGATTGTTGTTGTTTGATGATGTTATCATGTTAGTTAGATTGTATACATGTTAGTTAACGTCGATTATGCAAAAAGTTACGTTTTTGACGTGTTGATCATAGGTTACTAAGAATAGTAACTTTATTTTTTATGATATGATGATTTGATGATGAATTGATGTTGTTGAAGGGTTCATGATGATGTATGTATGATAGATTGATGATATGGATGCTAGAAAACTAAGAATGAATGTTGTAGTTCACATATTTCCAAAAGTAGAAACTTTTGATCATGAAGGTTAGTGAATTATGATGTTTGGATGTTGTTGATCATGCTTAGATGTTGATATGAACTTGAATTGGTGTATTATTAAAGAATTCATGAATACATTGGGTGTTTGATAGATTTTGGGATGTGTTTTCCTAAAAGGGAAACTTTATTTGCACAAAGTTTGAAAGATGATAGTTTGAGCATGTTTGGGATATTAGGAGCATGTTAGTATTGGATGATTTCTAATGTGATAGCATATGTTAATTTAGTTGTATGGAGTGCTTGGATGATCATGTGTGATGTATGGACTTTGATGATCATGTATGATGTTGAAGGTTGATTAGTAATTAAGGCATCATGTTTGGGACTGGAAATTGATTATTGTGATGTATGTTGAATGCAATGAACATGGTTAATGAATATGATTGTGATCATCATACACGCGTGCGAATCTGAGGCCCCTACTTAGTAGGATTGGCAGGGTTTAGGATGTGAAGTCGTGAGTGGCTTCACATGGCATGTAGTGCGTGATTTGATCTTTGTGTGGCGTGTTAGTTATGTTATAACTAGTGGGCATGTTAATGTTTTAGATTCGCATGACTTGTATGATATTTAGTGGTATGATGATCTAAGTAATGCATTGGGTAATGTAGCACCACATGTGATCCATTTGAATGTTAACCATGTATGTTATATGTTCATGTTTGCTTAATTGAATTATAACTCATGATGTCACCAACGGGTCAACTGGGTCAAACGTGTCTGTTTTCTGAAACCTTGAGTCTTTGGTTGTGGTGTGCTTAGGGTTTCACATGTTCTCTGTTTACACGTCTTATGCACTTACATGATCTAGGTAACCTTTGAAGGTTGTCTGTCCACTCTTTCTTCCGAGTAAACCCTAAGTATTTGTTACGCATATCAGGTGAGTTCATGCCCCACTCTTTACTTAATCTCTTTTGGGGGAGATAGCATACTGGTAATTTACAAACGCTTTATATATTTAAGTTGTGTATAATATTAATATAGTGTTGTTTATCATGGAAAAGTCCTCACACATTCGAACTGTTAATATTGAATAGCGGGAAAACTTAGGTAGTACTACTGGGTCTGACGAGCCCCACCTGTGTGACTCGAGGTCAACCGGGTGCAATTTGTCCTAATGAACATTGCCACGACCTGATAAGTCGTGACAGGAGGGAACAACTTATCACAGTTAGCTTCAATTGTGAAATCACTATGAATTAATATTTATTGTTAATAGATTAGCTATCTGTTACAATACACTACTTATATATCACAACTGTTAAATTGTTTATATTTGAACGTCAACTCTTGAACTCACCAACCATTGTGTTGACATTTTTAGTATGCTATTCTCAGGTCGTTAACTCAGCTTGCCAATAGGAGCACAACACGGGTCCAGCATGCATCCTAAGGCTTTATTTCATAGACAAATTGTTTATCTTTTATATATGGGTTTTAAACATCGGGATGGCGTGTGTTTGCCATATTATGCATTCATTTACCTTGGGTTTGTCTTGTTTTTGTAAAACGCTTCCGCATGGTTTTAAATTTTGAACTTTGGTTGGTTTTATCTTAAATGTGGCATATAGAGTCGTTTTGAGTAACTATTGGTTGTGATCCTGGTTTGTTCACATGCCTCGTGGTAAAACCCCGCACGTGGATTTTGAGGGTGTGACATTTTAGTTTTTCAATCCTTTTTACAATAACTCCACCCTCTTTTTTATCTTATTTTAATATATATCTCTACTACCTATAATACATCTCTTTGGATAAACAAAGTAATTTTACATAATTTGTTAGAAGTGTCATTTGATTTGCCCATTATTCTTTAAAACAAATAAAAATTTATTTTTGTAGGTAAATACGTTAATCTTTTTCTCCAAAACTTTGGTGATAAATACCACAAGAAAAAGTTCTTTAATTTCAATAACTTTCGTGCAACATATCCATAAACTCTACACAAGAATTTCACATTTTGTGGATAATCTTGGAACGGTTGTTTCAAGTTTCTGTTGAAGCATTTTTCTAATTTTAAAACTTAGACTTTTCTTTTTCATGATTTTTTCATTGTCTTTTCAAGTCCATTGTTATCTCTCACAAACACATCGAACCTACAAAAACTATTATAACTCAAACTAACTAGATGTTAAAATATTCCTCTAATTTTAATTCAATGTTAAACTTATGATTAGTATAAGTATTTTTGATGAGTTGCTTTTTATTTTGGATTTGCATTATATGATCTCAGCTAAGATTGTTGCATCGGGGTTGACGTAGTTGTTGGATTATTGGGCTTGACTGATAGGGCCTCCTGGTTTTATCTGATTTATAAATAGCGGAAAGGACACAACAAGTATGTAATTCATCTATGGTTTTAACCATTCTAGTCTTCATTATAATATGATAAAAGAAGCAGACATCTTCTTCATGGTTGAATGGTCACAAAGATCAGATTGTCATATTGAGTTTAACCATAATCTCCTTCTAGATTTCTTATTATCATGCGAGTCTTCTTGTGATCATCATCATGTCTTCTTTATATCATCATCATCAAAGATACCAAGTGTCTAGTCGTGTGCTTCAACTATATGGACATTCATCTACATTTGGATTATATGTCTTATGATTTTATCATTTTATTAAGTCTATTTCAAGGTATGCCAATTTATTGATTCTACTGAACTTTCCAGATTGGCTTAGTGTTACATCTATCAACTGACTGAGCTTCCTTAGCTGACTGGGCTTTTAGCGCTGAGTTTCAAGACTCTGAATGAAGTGAGTAATTCGTTGGTGCTTGCCCTTCAGTAAGTAGGTCGGATGGCTGGATACATGCTACGCTCTGCCACGCTTGCCTGACCGCGAGAAGCCTTAGGGTAAAATAATCTTTAACAGCAATTTGAGAGCATCTTTGGAATTGAAAGAAGGGGCTAACCTGACTTTCACTTTCATAAAAAGATAAAACTGGACTTGCACTTTAAGAAATGGATTGGAGAATAAGAAAGGAAGAAAGAAGAGTGGAGAAAAGGGGAAATGGAATTCTTCACAAAGGGAGGGAACGCAAGGGGGACAGCACTAATAAATCGGAAAAGGGGTCAAAGGAAGGGACACATCTTGATAGGGCAACAGCCGGGGATAGGATATGGAAAGAGATCAACATGTTTTCTCGAACGAACATATTTACGGGTAAGAGCGGGCCGTTTCGCTATTCTATGAGGCCGAAAAGCCCCTTTACGTTACTCGTGCACGGAATCAAACAAGAGGAGGTTGCCTGATGGGACGTCGGCCTTTTGTCGACCAGTGCTGAATTTCTCGTGATTGGCATCTGTAAATTTAAGGCATATAAGGTCAATACATAGATATAGGGAAACTTACGTATACTATACCTATAGGATCCTTTCTCTTATGAAAAGGAAAACTACGGGATAGCTATGCCGCAGTCAAAAAGACATAGAACACCAACGGCGAAAGCACTCTGCTGGGCCGACACTGACACTGAGAGACGAAAGCTAGGGGAGCGAATGGGATTAGATACCCCAGTAGTCCTAGCCGTAAACGATGGATACTAGGCGTTGTGCGTATCGACCCGTGCAGTGTTGTAGCTAACGCGTTAAGTATCCCGCCTGGGGAGTACGTTCGCAAGAATGAAACTCAAAGGAATTGACGGGGGCCCGCACAAGCGGTGGAGCATGTGGTTTAATTCGATGCAAAGCGAAGAACCTTACCAGGGCTTGACATGCCGCGAATCCTCTTGAAAGAGAGGGGTGCCTTCGGGAACGCGAACACAGGTGGTGCATGGCTGAGATTCAACTAAGCCAAGAGATCCTGTATTGGTCTTGTTTTAGACATGCATGTGCAATCCTTTGGTAAGTTATATTTTGGTATTAAATATGTGGTTTTGAGTTGTAAATCTCACAAGTTGCTTGTCTTAATCATTGTCATTCAAGTGTGGTATCTAGTTTTGTGTTTAAGAATGATAAAATTTGTATTTGTTTCATTCGTTTTGTAATGAGATTAATGTTTAATGACAATAGACTTCGTTCCAGCAATACACTGTTGCATATAATAAACAACAATGTGTGATAAATGCATGATATATATGTAATCAAAATAGATACAAAAAATATGATAATTTATGACTAAAATGCAACTAAGAGACTTAACTAACTACGTTTGAGGTATGGTGTGTGATGTTTGTTCGGGATATGAATAACATACAAAGTGGCATCAAATTATAGAAAGAACAACTTTATTGTTTATATATATTAAAATGATAGATTATTGATTAAATAGACTCCTCCAAGTGAATTTCAATCATTGAAACTAGATTTGGAGATTCTATACTAAAACTTTATAAACTTTTCTACCTTCGATGAGTTTACAAGTTTATATATTGTACATATGGATAAATGAACTTCAACTTGTTCTAAAGGATTATAAAAATGTCTAAATAGAAAAAAAAAGAAATTTCTATAAGTGTACATCTAATGCATAAGTAGGATACCATCAATTCTACTATATTAAATGAGTATGTAAAATGGCTAAAAGTGTATATATTGGTAGCTTTATGGTCTGATTTATGTAACTTTTAATGTCATGGTACATGCCTATGGCACGAGGGACCATGATCGTGGGCTATGGAATGATACATGGAGGCTGATTTTAAGAATACTTTAGCTATATGATATTAGGATTAATGGTTTTTTTGTTACCTAAAGTGTGTATAAGTTGTTTAAAATGTATCTTAAAATGTTCTAACCATATAGAAGTGAAATTATAATGCATGATGCTCAATTTGTGATATTAATCACACATGTAATTTGATCATCCAATAATATATCAAGTTAAAAACTACTTGATGAATTAGAGAGATTATCAAGCGTGTAGATGAGACTGTCTCAAGTAAGAAAAACATACAATTACTTTTTCTATATATAACTTTTACAAGCCTTCTCTTTTAATAAAATTTCGAATCATACACTATTCACATTCACTTTTCCTACATTCTTCACATTCACAAAATTTGTGAGATTGGTAACTGAAACTCCACCTTCATGCCACAAGATTTTCGATAGAGAATAAATGAGACTATGGAAATGAGAAGAGAATAGAAGAATGTAGGGTGGGGTGGGTGCATAGAAAATATATTAGTTTATATAGCAATTTATGATTTTCACTATGGTTTCATTTTTAACCTAGATTTTTAATGATGTTTTTTTTTCTATCAAGCTTTTTTTTGATTGACCATAAAACCTCGTAGTAAAAAAATGCTTAAAAAGAATACTAGTTACGCCACCCAACCCTGGTCACCACTATCAGTTACTAACATTCGCGGCCTGCTTTATTTGGCTTTTCATTGAGTACCCTGTCCTTCAAATTATGTATTCTATACCAAATTTAAGAAACAAAGCAAGAAGCTAAGAAAATAAGCAACAAGTCTCCATTTTTCCCCATGATAAGCGCATGTTCATTTTAAATATATTTAATGAAACCCAATTCATATAACATGATTATAACTTAAACTAAAATAAATTAGTTGCTAAAAATCATAGCATTTCCACATAGAGATCAAATAAAAAGAGCGTTAAAGAGCACTTTAGAGATAAATGCTCACTGATTATTTCCTTTCAACATTGCAAATTTGTTCTTTAGATATACGAAGCAAAAGAATCAAAGTGGAGGGTCTGGAGATGCAAATAGGCTAAGCATGTTCATCGGTTCGGATAACGGTTTATTTATATTTGAAAATTGTAAACGCTATTCAAAATCCGAACCAATCCAAATAAGTAACATGCTAAATCGATCCAAATCTATCAAATAAGTTGCGTAAGAGTAAATCAATTTTTTTGGTTGAATTCAGATTCATCCTGCTTGGATATCCAAATAAGCAACATTTTGTATATCTGATATCCAATCTGAAACCGGATGAGAAATACTAATACAAATAGGAAGCAATCTAAATATCCGAATATGATTTTGAATTGGAGTATTTCGGCTTCGCTTACGATTCGGACTTGGATTTTTTCAAAACACCCATAAAATTGGCACACTTGGTCTATATAAAAAGCATTTATATGTAAATCAACATAAAAATTGAGATAATGGAGAGATTCAATGTACCTAATGTACTGTATATTGAAGTAATTCAGAAGTACGGACATAAATAAGATGAAAGACATAAATCAGAGCACCTTGGTGTCGTAATATCCTCCCAAATCAAACCATTTATCTTACAAAAACTCTCAACACCTTTCACCCTTTATAAGATTTTTATAATAGAACACCAAAAAGCTGAGAGCAAATGAAGAATCTTGACAATTTTACATCTAAGTCATCTCAATCTTACCCATATAGTTCTTGATTATGGTAACATGATCTTCATTCCCACAACTTTCTTAAATTTTATTCACCAAAAGAAATGATCCTCCATAAAGCTCTCCTAGCACCAATTACATTCTTAGTTATGGAAGAAAAGACGATGTGAGGGTTGGTTGTCAAAAGAGACGGTGGTAGCATCACGATGAACATGGGGTGGCGGGTTTGGAAACCCTAACAGAGGGGTTGAAAATTTAATGCTTTAATTTTTATTTATTAACCAAGGTAATTTACAAGAAGTTACTAGCTTACCGGCTCCATTTTAATGGTGTTAAAGGTTTGGCCTTAATTGTAATGAAATTAAAACCACACCGAATGAAAAAGTCACATTAGAACTATTAAACTAAAAGAGTTATTTTGACTAATCATAGGGGTGAAAACATAATTTACTCTACTTTATGTTTGTTATATTTTGAATTAAATGCAGTTTTAGTCCATGTAGTTTGCCTCAAATAAACATTTTAGTCCAGAAGTTTAACTTTAACTTTTTAGTCCAATAATATCATTTTCGAGTCAACTAAAGCTAGAAATTTAACGCCATCTATTTATTCCCTTCTCTTTTTGTTAAATGCCTAAAACACCTTACTATTTGAAAAGTAAAAAAATAAAATAAAAAGGAATAATTTCTTTTATATATATATAAACTTATAATACCACATGCACTCTCTTGGTTACTCTCCTCATCTCAACTCCCTATATTAGCTTATTTGCTCTCTTAAAGTCACACACACAATCTCTCTAACCAACCCTATAACCACATCACTACCATAATCACACCACCTTCGCCCCACACCATCAACATCCCTTGAACCATCACCGTCTGTATTCTTTTCCACCTCTCCGCCTTGTCACCAAGACATGCAACACCACCATGAGTTGTCGGTCAAGCAAACAAGAAGGCTTTGTGTAGGGTTTTTTCTATGATATATGATGCCCTCAAACCTAGTATCACTTAAGGATCAGATCAGACCTTTTTAGAGTTGTAGATAAGAAGAACGTGGATGTCAGCGATCAGTATAAGCATAAAAAGACGATGGCAAGCTCCAATGACGTTGAACGGTGAGACTAAGGTGCGAAACAAAAATGGTGCCCTTTGGGTTTCAATGAGGAGATAGTAAGTGTTTGGGAAGAAATGAGCTAGAGTTTTGAGGGGAGAGAAAAGCCTTATTTAAACAAAAAAGAGTTATCTCAATCAAACCATATCGACTTTTGTTTCACTCTTTAGGTTACAAACCGGCCCAGTTTCCAAACCAATCAACCCCGTTTAACTCATAGCCACAAGTAGAGGGTAAGTAATGTAACTTTCATCATAGGTAAAAGATCCAGCCCATGGACCGGAGTGCAAAAACCGCTTCAATCTCTCATCGACTCGACTGTACAAAAGACGGAGACTACTCCCCCCCTCTATAACAATAAGCAGCTCTCTTCTCCAATTCAAGGGTTCATCAATCCACACACACATAAACACCCCTTTTCCCCTACTCTCATCATTCTATAAACCCCCGATTCTCAATCCACTTTCATGTTAATCAATCCCCCGTTGTTCATCTCTACACGTCAGGTATCGTTGCTAATCCCTCTCGATTGATTCTCGTCGATTCCTTCAATCGCTTCATCTCATACCGATGTATGTTGTGTTGTGTTGTGTTGTGTGTTTGCAGTTTACAGGAGTGTAGAGAAGCTGAGGACGAAGGTGTTGTGAGACCGTATGGCGAGTACCCTAAGATCGAGTCTGCCGTCGCGGCTACGGCAGCTGTTGTCCGGTGAAGGACACATCGGCCCCAATGTTAAACTTGATTCCGAGACTGTAAGGCCTTTTTTCCCCCCTGTGGTGATTGTTCGTTGTTGTGTGGTTTTGTTGGGGGTTTCGTGTTTTTGGGGTGAGTTTGGTCGGGTGATGGGAGTTAGGGCTTAGGAGTGCTTTTTGTTTGTTTTGTTTGAAGTTTGTATGGTATTGACTATTGATTGAGTTGTAGATGTGTAATCAGGGTGTTGTATGATTTGAGTAGCGAGAATAGAAGGGTTTTTGTTGGTGGTTGTAGTGGTTTTATGTGTTTTGACTAGATTTTTGAGTGTCACTGGATCTACAGTTTTCTAGGGTTTCTGGTTTGAACCTTATTTATTAAAATGTTAACAGCAATTTGATTCTCTGTACATTGTGTGGTTTTTTTTTATGGGAAATAGATGTGCCTTTTTTTGCAAGTGTTGTTGGGGTTATTCTTTTTCTCCTGAGAAGTTTTGGAATCACGTATCACAAGTTTTAATTTGATGAGTAACTTGTGTGACAAACAAGGTGAATGTGTAGCTTCTTTTTTGCAAAGGGGGAGTGCTAGTTATGTGTTGGTTATAATTTGATATGCATCCGCAGTGGGTTTTAATTGTATTGTTTGATGTATAACAACATCGTTAAAAGGTTTTTGTTTAAGTTTGTAGAGGTATATGATTGATTAATAGATATATAATTACGTCCACTTTTCGGAGAACCAGTTTGTTAACTTGCTGCTGCCTCCCAACTCATTAGCCATGTAAATAGGAAAATTAGTTTTTTTATATGTATACCTCCATGAAGTCACTGATTGTTTTTTTGTTTGTTTGTTTGTAATTGGAGGCTGTACTCATTAACAGGATGTTAAACTGTTGTGTGGATCACATAATTAGTAGCTTTTACTCTTTTAGTAAATGTTTGTCAACTCTTAGCAGTAGTTTTAAATTTCAATGGTTTTATAAACATCATAAGCTCTTAACAATAAGAGAAATTGGAACTTTAACATACAATAAGATGCATAGTATTCTAGAATATCAATTTTTGTATATTCTTAGTGCGACTTTTTAGCAACATCATGTACTTATATTTTGGTGTTTCTATAAATGTCATCATAAACATAATTGCACTTGCCCCACGCTACATTTTTTTACCACTGTTCAACGTTTTCTCTTTCAAGGGTACAGTCTACAGTTAAGGATTAACATAATTTAGTACAATGACTAACAAGAAAATATAAAGATGTTTAGAAGTCGCTGATGTAGGAAGAATCCAATAAAATTATGAGCACTTTTCATACCGCAAGATTAATTGTATCATTGTTTGATGTTTTATGACTCGGCAATATTGTTTCAGTTCTTCTAATATGTTGTGGATCAATAAGAATTAGTAATTTGCTTAGATTTGCTTCTTACCTTGCAGCCCCCAAAAGTAAAGGCTTTTATTGACAAAGTGATTCAGTGTCCATTGCAAGACATTGCAATCCCTCTTTCAGGTTTTCATTGGGAGTACAACAAGGTGATACATATCATATCTTGTGCCTTCTTTGGAATAATAAACTTCCTGTAAATTGCTCAACAAGTACATTGTTTTCAGGGAAATTTTCATCACTGGAGGCCATTATTTCTGCATTTTGATACATACTTCAAGACTTATATATCTAGCAGGAAGGATCTCCTTTTAGCTGATACTCTAGAAGATGATACTCTTTTTCCTAAACAGTCTGTTCTCCAGATTCTGCGTGTTATGCAAATTATCTTAGAGAATTGCCACAACAAAAGTTCTTTTGATGGCTTAGAGGTATGATGAAAATGCTATAGTAATAAAAGTCATATGCAGTTGTGATATTATCTGCTGTTATCTTTATTGAGTCCTTTTGTTATAGGTAGCGTTTTTGATCCATAGCCCTTATGGATGGGGCTAAAACAAAATTTAGCTGTACAGGGAACAGTTGCTTTATATTTAAAGCACAAAACCTTCTAAATTGTTTTATTTCTGGACCTGAATTTGTTATTCGAATAATATTGTTTTTGTTTTCATAGTTAAATTATTAAATATTTTTATTCTTCATAAAGAAAAAAAATGTTTGTGAGTAAAGCCAGCCAGCCTACCTTGTTTTCGACTTGTACTATAATACTAACATGTAGTCTGTATGTACCTGAACCTCTTCTAACCTGTTACCCACGCTCTTGTTATCTCTATTGTTTATTCTTTTATACATTTGTTTCTGAAGTTTTATTTCTTGTTACAGCATTTCAAGCTCTTGCTTGCATCAACAGATCCTGAGATTCTCATTGCAACCCTGGAGACACTTTCAGCATTAGTAAAAATAAATCCTTCAAAACTTCATGCAAGTGGGAAACTTGTAGGCTGTGGTGCAATTAATAATTGCCTTTTGTCATTAGCACAAGGTTGGGGAAGCAAAGAAGAGGGTTTGGGCTTATATTCGTGTGTCATGCTAAATGAAAAATCCCAAGATGAAACCCTCAGCTTATTCCCATCTGATTTGCAAACAGAAAGTGACAGTTCACAAAACCGTGTAGGTTCTACCCTCTATTTTGAGTTGCATGGTACAAATTCTTCTAGCACAACTACCAACACAAGTGTTATTCACCTTCCCGATCTTCATTTGCGTAAAGAGGATGATTTATCTTTAATGAAACTGTTGATTGAGCAGTATAACATACCTCCTGAACATCGGTTTTCATTGCTGACAAGAGTTAGATATGCACATGCCTTTCGCTCTTCAAGAGTTTGCAGGCTGTACAGCAAGATTTGCCTACTTGCTTTTATTGTTCTTGTTCAATCAAGTGATTCTCATGATGAACTTGTGTCTTTCTTTGCTAATGAGCCTGAATATACGAATGAGTTAATCAGATTAGTGAAATCTGAAGACATGATACCTGGAACGATACGTACGCTTGCAATGATTGCTCTTGGATCTCAACTAGCAGCATATTCTTCGTCTCATGAACGAGCACGGATTCTAAGTGGGTCAAGCATCAGTTTTGCTGGTGGAAATCGCATGATTCTTCTTAACGTGCTGCAAAGGGCGATTTCGTCTTTAAACAACTCCAGTGATCCATCATCCATTGCATTTGTTGAAGCACTTCTTCAATTCTATTTGCTTCATGTGATATCTACATCAAGTTCTGGAAGTGTTATACGTGGATCGGGGATGGTTCCGACTTTTTTACCCCTTCTAGAAGATTCTGATCCTTCCCACATGCATCTTGTCTGTTTAGCTGTTAAGACTCTGCAAAAGCTGATGGATTACAGCAATTCAGCTGTTACTTTGTTCAAAGATTTGGGTGGGGTAGAGCTTTTAACTAACAGATTGCAGATAGAAGTAGTTAGGGTGATTGGTGCTGAAACAGATGTTAATTCAATGAGCACTGGGGAGTGCTCATCCTCAAACTCAAACCTTAATATTGATTTGCTTTATTCACAAAAGCGGCTCATTAGGGTTTTGTTGAAGGCACTGGGTTCTGCTACTTATGCTCCAGCTAATTCCACACGTGCTCAAGGGGCTCATGATGTTTCCTTACCCGCCACTTTGTCAATGATCTTTGGAAACGTGAGTAAATTTGGTGGAGATATATATTCAGCAGCTGTTACTGTTATGAGTGAAATGATACACAAAGACCCCACTTGTTATGCTTCATTGGATGAATTAGGTCTTCCTGACTCCTTTTTGCAGTCGATAAAAGCTGGAGTTCTTTCTTCTTCAAAAGCTCTTACTTGTGTTCCTAATGGTATAGGGGCTATTTGTCTCAACACCAAGGGACTAGAATCAGTTAAAGACAGCTCAGCATTAAGGTTTCTGGTTGAAATTTTCACTGATAAGAAATATGTGCTTGCAATGAATGATGGAATTGTGCCTTTAGCAAATGCTGTTGAGGAGCTTTTACGCCATGTGAATTCATTAAGAGGTACTGGTGTGGATATAATTATTGAGATTGTTAACAAAATTGCTTTGATAGAAGATGGTAAAGGTAAATCGGTAAAAGTTAATGAGAGTAGTGTCATGGATATGGATACCGAAGATAAAGAAAATGTTGGTCCATGTCTAGTTGGTGCTACTGCTGCAGATTCAGGGTCCGAAGGTATTGGTGATGAACAGTTTATTCAGTTATGCATTTTTCATGTGATGGTTTTAGTTCACCGAACAATGGAAAATGCAGAAACGTGCCGGTTGTTTGTAGAAAAAGCAGGGATTGATGCTTTATTGAAGCTTTTGCTTAGACCAAGTATAACTCAATCATCAGAAGGAATGTCAATTGCCTTGCATAGTACAATGGTTTTCAAGAGTTTTACTCAACATCATTCAGCTCCTTTAGCGCGTGCTTTTTGTTCAGCACTCCGGGGTTATCTAAAGTCAACGTTGACTGGATTCAGTAATCTTTCAGGATCGTTTCTGTTGGACCCAAAAGCTAATCCAGATTCGGGAGTTTTTTCTTCACTTTTTCTTGTTGAATTCCTTTTATTTCTTGCTGCTTCAAAAGACAACAGATGGGTGACAGCATTGCTTCAAGAATTTGGGAATGATAGCAAGGATGTTTTGGAAGATATTGGCCGAACTCACCGTGAGATCTTATGGCAGATTGCTTTACTTGAAGATGTCAAGTTTGATATTGAAGATTGCAATGATGGTTCTGGTTCTGCTATTGGATCCCGCCATTCAGATTCTAATACCTCGGAGTCCGAGGAGCAGAGATTTAATTCCTTTAGGCAGTTTCTCGATCCATTACTCAGAAGAAGGATGTCGGGATGGAGTTTTGAATCCCAGTTTTTTGATCTGATTACTCTGTATCGTGATCTCACTAATGCTTCCGGTCTTCCACAGCATCTTGGAGGTGGCGGCGGGTACCAGTCACCGCCATCCAGTACTGCAGATGCTGCTAGTAGCAGTGGTGGTGCACAAGAAGCGGACAAGCAAAGGTCTTACTATTCTTCTTGTTGTGATATGATGAAGTCACTATCTTTGCACATTACACACTTGTTTCAAGAACTAGGGAAAGCAATGTTGCTTCCTTCTAGAAGACGTGATGAAATGGTGACGGTTACCCCCGCTTCAAAATCAGTGGCTTCTACATTTGCTGCCATAACATTGGATCATATGAACTTTGAAGGTCATGTAAAGCCTTCTGGATCAGTGGCATCATGGTCCTCCAAATGTCGTTATCTCGGTAAAGTTGTAGATTTTATTGATGGGATTCTACTTGAAAAGCCTGATACCTGCAACCCAGTCGTGTTAAATTGTTTATATGGTCGCGGTGTAATTCACTCGGTTTTGACTACTTTTGAAGCGACCAGTGAGCTGCTATTTACGGTCAACAGGACTCCCGCATCTCCGATGGAGACTGATGAAGGGGCTTCAAAGCCAGATTCAGAAGAAACGGTTCGGTCATGGATAGATGGCCCGTTAGCCAGTTATGGTAAACTTATGGATCATTTGGTGACATCATCTTTTATATTATCACCATTCACCAAACATTTTCTTACACAACCACTTGTAACTGGTGACATGGCATTTCCACGTGATGCTGAGGTTTTCGTGAAGGTTCTTCAGTCTATGATTTTGAAAACAGTTCTCCCCGTATGGACGCACCCACAGTTCACCAATTGCAATGATGATTTCATTTCTACAGTAATCTCAATTATTCGTCACATTTTTTCGGGGGTTGAAGTGAGAAGTGTAAGCAATGCAGGGTCACGTCCTGTGGGCCCTCCACCAAATGAAACAACTATATCCACAATTGTAGAAATGGGGTTTTCAAGAGCTCGGGCAGAGGAGGCATTAAGACAAGTTGGGTCCAACAGTGTTGAGCTGGCAATGGAGTGGTTGTTCTCACATCCAGAGGAAGTTCAAGAAGATGATGAACTTGCTCGTGCACTTGCTATGTCTCTTGGGAATTCTGGAACTGAGTCAAAGGATGATACTGGTACAAATGAAAATAGTCAACAGATTGAAGAGGAAACCGTGCAGCTACCACCTGTTGATGACTTGTTGTCTACGTGTAAGAAGCTTTTAGAAATGAAAGATTCTTTAGCCTTCCCGGTTCGTGATCTTCTTGCAATGATATGTTCTCAAGATGAAGGTCAATACAGGTCAAATGTTATCTCATTTATTCTCGAACAAGTGAAGCTTTGCAGTTCTAATGCTGATGGTGGGAAGAATAACATGCTATCATCTTTATTTCATGTTCTTGCTTTGATTCTTAATGAAGATAAAGATGCACGAGAAGTTGCTTCCAAAAGTGGCCTGGTTAAAGTTGCAGCTGATCTTTTATCAGACTGGAGTTCTCGTTCACATGGAAATGAAACACTGCTTGTTCCGAAATGGGTGACAGCAGCTTTTCTTGCTGTTGACCGGCTTTCTCAAGTTGACCAAAACTTAAATGCTGATATTTCTGAGTTGTTAAAGAAGGATGATGTTGGCAACCAGAATTCTATAGTGATAGATGATGAAAAGCAAAACAGGTCACAAATGAATTCTGGTCTATTGTTAAAACATATTGATGTTGAGGAACAAAAGAGATTTGTTGAGATATGCTGTGGATATCTAACTAAAAAACTTCCTGCTGAAACAATCCATGCTGTTTTACAGTTATGTTCTACCCTTACAAGAACACATTCTGTTGCTGTTAGTTTTCTAGAATCTGGTGGGTTGCCTTTACTGCTATCTTTGCCTACAAGTAGTCTATTTGTTGGCTTTGATAATGTTGCAGCCACTATTATTCGTCATATACTAGAAGATCCCCAAACGCTACAACAAGCAATGGAAAGTGAAATTAAACATAATGTTGTGACAGCTGCTAATCGACAGTCTAACGGAAGGTTTACACCCCGTAACTTTTTGTTGAATTTGACTTCAGTAATTTCACGGGATCCTGTGATCTTTATGCGAGCAGCACGGGCTGTGTGCCAAATTGAAATGATTGGGGAACGACCTTATGTTGTCTTGTTAAAAGATCGTGAAAAAGAGAAATCCAAAGAAAACGGGAAGGAAAACATCAAACCGCAGATTACAACTGATGGTAATATCAAAATTTCCGAGGTAAATAACAAGAATGTAAAAGCTCATCGTAAGCCGCCTCAAAGTTTTACAACTGTAATTGAGCTGCTTTTGGAGTCGGTGCTCACGTTTATACCCCCTTCAGAAGTGACTGCAGAGAGCTCTTCAGTAACAGATATGGACATTGATGTTGCTTCAAGTAAGGGTAAAGGGAAAGCTATTGCTTCAGGATCTGAAGAGAATGAAGAAAATGGCCAAGAATCTTCTGCGTCTTTGGCTAAAGTTGTATTTATTTTAAAGCTTTTGAAGGAGATTCTCATGATGTATAGTCCATCTGTTCATGTTCTGTTAAGAAAAGATGCTGAACTAAACAGCAGTAATAATGGTGGAATATTTCATCACATTCTTTGTAAATTTCTTCCCCATTTGAGAAATTCTAAACGGGAAAAAAAGGATGCTGACTGGAGACACAAATTAGCAGGTAGGGCCAGCCAATTTTTGGTGGCTTGCTGTGTGCGATCTACAGAAGCAAGGAAGAGAATATTTATAGAAATCAATAATGTGTTCTCTGATTTTATTGATAATTGTAAAGTTCATCGGCCACCTGGAAATGATATTCAAGCTTTTGTTGACCTACTTGGCGATGTGCTGGCAGCCCGCTCTCCTACAGGTTCTTCAGTTTCTGGAGAGGTTTCAGTTACATTTATAGATGTTGGTCTAGTGAGATCGCTTACACGAACTCTACAAATGTTGGATTTGGATCATTCTGAGTCACTAAAGGTTGTACCAGGGATTGTAAAGGTTTTAGAGCTTATCACTAAAGAACATGTTCATGCTGCTGAAGCTAATACCGCTAAAGACAACCCGACAAAACATAATGACTATGGTCCACGTAGTCAAACCGAGAATGCTGGAGAGATAGGGTCAACTGAAACTGCCTCTTTACCTAATACAAATTCTGCACCTACAGAAGTTATTGAGTCTTTTAATACCGTTCAAACGTACGGTGGATCTGAGGCGGCTGCTGATTACATGGAACATGATCAGGATATCGATGGAGGCTTTGCTCCCCCAAGTGAAGATGATTACATGCATGATACTTCTGAGGAGACACGGGGTCTTGAAAACGGTATTGGTTCTGTTGAAATAAGATTTGAAATCCAGCCGGATATTCGTGAAAGCCTTGAAGAAGATGATGAGGATATGTCTGGTGATGGAGATGAAGTTAATGAAGATGAGGATGGAGATGATGATGAACAAAATGATTTGGAAGAAGATGAAGTTCATCATCACTTGCCCCATCCCGACATTGACCAAGATGACCATGAGATTGAAGATGAGTTTGATGAGGATATGATTGAGGAAGAAGATGAAGATGATGAGGATGATGATGGTGGAGTTTTATTAAGGTTGGGTGAGGGGATGAATGGGATAAATGTGTTGGATCATTTTGAAGTATTTGGTAGAGAACATAGCTTTAACAATGATACTCTACATGTGATGCCTGTTGAAGTTTTTGGTTCTAGACGTCAAGGTCGTACCACATCTATATATAATCTTTTGGGGAGATCTGGTGATGGTTCTGTGCCATTTCAGCATCCGCTTTTGATGGAACCTTCTTCCTCACGTGTAGTCTCTTCTCGACAGACAGGTAACTCTTAGTTTATCAAAAATTCTGTTTTTGTCTAGATAATTTTCTTATGTTCTACCATTTTTTTCCTTCTTCATTGTGGCGGTCATACTCACACACTTGTTCCCTAGAAGTGCCAAATTGGTAGGTTGGCCAGGTTAGGTAACAGGTCAAGATGGTTTCCTGTCAAAATATATATATTTTGAAACAAGTTGCAGCATGTCGGGCTGGGTTGACCTGAAACACTACTTTTTTTTATGTTTTTTATAGATAAATGTCTTGTATATATTCTGTAATAATATGAATATTTTGAATAAGGTGATTATCATTAAAAGTACGCTTAGGACTATTATTGACCTGTTTCCTTTTTAGCTGTTTTATTTTGTTACTTGTTATGGGATAAAAATCCCAAGTCGGCTCATTTTAAGAGAGGGGTCGGAATTGCCACCTGCACTATCCCCTGTATCTGTCACTACTGACTTTTGTATTTTTTTCCCTACTTCCAGATAATGCTCGGGATGGCCCCCTTGACAGAAATTTGGAGTCATCCTCATCACGATTGGATTCAATCTTTCGGTCTCTGAGGAGTGGTCGCCATGGACAGCATGGAAACCGTCTTAGCATGTGGACTGATGACCAACAAAGTGTTGGATCTAATGCATCTAGCATCCCGTTAGGCCTTGAAGATTTGTTGGTTTCTCATCTAAGACGCCCGACTCCAGAAAAGGGCTCTGATCAAGACAAGACAGTGGAGGGTCAAACCAAAAACGAGTCCGGTCAATCCCAAGAATCAGCTGGTATGGTACCTGAACCAACTGTTGGCAACAATGGTAACGGTGATCAAGTTGGCTCTCATGATACTGTAAGCACGCCAACAGCAGATGAATCCCATCCCATTGGTCAAAATCAATCTGTTGATATGCAGTTTGACCAAAATGATGGTGCTTCCCGGGATGTTGAAGCTGTGAGCCAGGAAAGTAGCGGAAGTGGTGCCACATTAGGAGAAAGTCTTAGAAGTCTAGATGTTGAAATTGGAAGTGCTGATGGTCATGATGAAGGTCCAAGAAGAATAAATGTAAATGTACCACTCAATACCACTTCAACAACTGTTAGAGATGCATCCCTTCATAGTGTAACAGAGGTTTCTGAAAACCCTAGCCAAGAAACAGAGCAAAGTGATCCTCCACAGGATACACAACGTGATGGTTCTGGTTCTGGTTCTGGTTCGGCGCCCATTGATCCTGCATTTTTGGATGCACTTCCTGAGGAATTACGTGCTGAGGTTCTTTCGGGTCAACAAGGTCAAGTGGCTCAGCCCTCCAATACTGAACCACAAAATGATGGTGACATAGACCCTGAGTTTCTTGCAGCACTTCCCCCTGAAATTCGTGCAGAAGTTTTAGCACAACAACAAGCACAAGGGGTCCACCGTTCACAAGAACTTGAAGGTCAACCTGTGGAGATGGATACTGTATCAATAATTGCTACATTTCCATCAGAGCTAAGAGAAGAGGTATGCTTTTATATATAATTCTAGTTGAACGAAGACTGCTGTTTTTGTTGATTTTTTTATTTGTTCAGGTTCTTTTAACGTCATCTGATGCGGTTCTTGCTAATCTCACACCTGCTCTTGTTGCTGAGGCGAACATGTTGCGAGAGAGATTTGCTCGTCGTTACAATCGGACACTTTTTGGTATGTTGCCGAGAAGCAGGCGGGGTGACTCTTCTAGAAGAGGGGAAGGAGTTGGATCTGGCGCTGGTGGAATTATTACTCGTAGGTCAACTGGAAGTAAGCCTGTTGAAACTGACGGGGCTCCTTTAGTTGATACTCAAGATCTTAAAGCCATGATTCGCTTGCTTCGTGTTGTTCAGGTCATAATTTCTCATACTGGTTGATTCTGTTCTGTTTTATCTGTAACATGTAAAGCTGAACCTTTATAAGAAAAGGATATTGGTCAAACAGGTTTGAGAGTTATTCAAAGTGTTTAAATGCATAGAACTACCATAATTTCTTTAATAAAGTGGTTGCATCCATTACTTGTAATATTGAAAAAAATTGAATGAAAAGGGTGATACGGATTGTGGCTCAGCTTGCTTTGGGCCCATTACTATATGTGCTTTCATGCTCTCATCTTTGTGTTGTGATGTATTTGTGCAGCCATTATACAAACCGCAACTTCAGAGACTGCTGTTAAATTTATGTGCTCACGTTGAAATCCGTTCTTCTGTAGTTAAAATTTTGATGGATTTATTGATGCTTGATATAAGAAAGCCTGGAAATAATTTGAATACTTCGGAGCCATCATATAGACTTTATGCATGCCAGAGTCATGTGATGTATTCTCGTCCTCAATGCTTTGATGGTAAGAATCTTATTAATGATGTTAACCTTCAAGGTCTGCTCATGATTTTGTTGATATTAAAATCAAATTTTTT
This sequence comes from Flaveria ramosissima, assembly GCA_025215565.1. NCBI lineage: Eukaryota > Viridiplantae > Streptophyta > Magnoliopsida > Asterales > Asteraceae > Flaveria > Flaveria ramosissima. The sequence continues at coordinate 15,153,247 of CM046045.1, forward strand.
ATTTCATTCTAGGTGTACCTCCATTGGTGTCACGGCGTGTTCTAGAAACCTTGACATATTTAGCTAGAAATCATACATTTGTTGCAAAACTATTGCTTCAGTTCAGATTCCCTCCATTGGAGTCTGAGAGTCATGATAAGTCTCGTGGAAAGGCCATTATGGTTGACGAAGAGAACCAACAAGATGATATTTTAGCCATAACCATCCTGTTAACCCTCTTGAATCAACCACTTTATTTGAGGAGTATTGCACATCTTGAGCAGGTATTTTTTAATGATATAATCTGTCATTCCAAGTATGACAAATGCCCAATGTTACAACATTGATCGCTGTTTTATCGTGTGTTTTTTTCAGTTGCTGAACTTGTTAGATGTCATCATTGATAATGCTGAAAGCAAGCAAGCTCCTGCTGACCGTGGTTTATCTGTTGCTGAAGAATCATCTGGTCAAATGTCTGCTTCAGATGCTAATGATGGTGCCAAATCATCCAAATCTGAAAATACATCTAAGCCCTCATCTTCTGGTAGTACTACAGAGCATGACACACACACTATTCTGCTAAACTTGCCACAAGCAGAATTACGTCTTCTATGTTCACTGCTTGCACGTGAAGGGTATTGTTTATTTTTCAGCTGACATTTACTCATTTCAAATGTGTGTTGTGCTAATATTGATAATTACTTTTTAGTTTGTCGGATAATGCATATGCACTTGTGGCGGAGGTGTTGAAGAAGTTGGTGACATGGGCACCACGTCACTGTCATTTGTTCATAACAGAGCTAGCAGGCGCTATGAAGAACCTTACAACATCAGCTATGGATGAACTACACCGGTTTAGTGAAATTGAGAAGGCACTTATAACTACTACTGCGTCAGACGGAGCAGTTATATTAAGGGTTATACAGGCACTAAGCTCACTTGTTGCTTCACTTAATCAGGAAAAAGATCAAACACTTACTGAATCAGATCAAGCTGCTACTCTGTCTCTTGTGGGTGAAATTAATTCTGCTTTAGAACCATTGTGGACAGAATTAAGCACATGCATAAGCAAAATCGAGAGCTATTCAGACTCGTCATCTGACATATCTGACTCATCAATCATCTCAACATCAAGACCTTCTGGTACAATGCCACCACTGCCAGCCGGTACTCAAAACATCTTGCCATATATAGAATCATTCTTTGTTATGTGTGAGAAATTGCACCCTGGGAATCCAGGTGGAACACAAGATTTTGGTACCAATATTGATGAGGCAACCCCTTCTTTGCCGTCTGGAAAAGTTGATGAAAAACATGTAGTATTTTTGAAGTTTTCCGAGAAACATAGAAAACTCTTGAATGCTTTTATCAGGCAAAACCCTGGATTGCTTGAAAAATCATTCTCACTTATGCTTAAGGTCCCCCGCTTTATTGATTTTGACAACAAACGGGCTCATTTTAGATCTAAAATTAAACATCAACATGATCATCACCATCATAGTCCTTTAAGGATTTCTGTAAGACGAGCTTACATACTTGAAGATTCATATAATCAATTGAGGATGAGGTCAACTCAAGATTTGAAGGGTAGGTTGACTGTTCATTTCCAAGGGGAAGAAGGCATTGATGCTGGTGGACTTACAAGAGAATGGTATCAGCTCTTATCAAGGGTTATTTTTGATAAGGGAGCTCTGCTTTTTACAACAGTTGGCAATGATTCAACATTTCAGCCAAACCCTAATTCTGTTTATCAGACTGAACATCTTTCATACTTCAAATTCGTTGGAAGAGTTGTAAGTGCCCTAATACCTTTGCAGGGTCAAAACGGGGTGGTCATTTTGACTATGTTAAATTGGTGGGCCAAAGCACTTTTTGTCAAAATTTTGGAGCTTTTTTTATAAACAGATAAACAGTTGTATCAGATAAGATTATATTAATAAAATAATAAACTATAGTTTTAAATAAAGTGATTTAGAAGGTTTTATGCGGAAAAATTAGACATTTTTGTGACTGTTGGCTCATTTGGCTAATTAGAGGTAAAGTATAACTCGGATAAAATCTTTCTTTAGTAATTGGGTGTTGAATTTATCTGTTCTAGGTTGGAAAAGCTTTATTTGATGGTCAGCTGCTTGATGTTCATTTCACAAGATCGTTTTACAAGCACATTCTTGGTGCGAAAGTGACTTATCATGATATTGAAGCTATTGACCCAGGTTACTTTAAGAACTTGAAGTGGATGCTTGAGGTATGTTCGAATTGAAATTTGAATAGTTTTTTAAGAAAAATTTGTAGTGCTATTTGATAAATTTTGTTCTAATTGATTTTTGCATGTTCATATATCTTCTGTAGAATGATATCAGTGATATTCTAGATCTAACATTTAGCATCGATGCTGATGAAGAGAAGATGATATTGTGTGAAAAATCAGAGGTAATGCTTATTACATAATTACATATTTATAATGTAATAAATTTGTGAGATTTGTATGGTCATTGCAATTATATAATAACTATGGTAATTATGATTTTGACAAACTAGGTTACTGACTATGAGCTGATCCCTGGTGGAAGAAATATTCGAGTCACTGAAGAAAACAAACATAAATACGTTGACTTAATCGCTGAGCATCGGTTAACCACTGCTATTCGTCCCCAAATAAATGCTTTCTTGGAAGGTTTTAATGAATTAATTTCTCGGGATTTGATAAGCATATTTCATGATAAAGAGTTAGAACTGTTGATAAGTGGGCTTCCAGATATCGACTGTGAGTTTCTTTTATATTTTCTCATCATTCCGATTCTCATTCTGTTTTTTTTTTTAAAAAAGAATCTGTATGTTTATTTTCTCTTCAGTGGACGACTTGAAGGCGAATACAGAGTATTCCGGGTACAGCGCCGCGTCTCCTATCATCCAGTGGTTTTGGGAGGTTTGTCAAGGCTTCAGCAAAGAAGATAAGGCTCGTTTGTTGCAATTCGTGACTGGTACCTCAAAGGTAGGTTATCTTTGTTTTATGTTAATTTATTCTTAATTCATAGTTATGCCTAGATTTGTTTTAAGTTTTCAACTCATACAAATGGTTATGAATGTTTACTTGCAGGTGCCATTAGAAGGGTTTAGTGCCTTGCAAGGCATCTCTGGATCCCAAAAGTTTCAGATTCACAAAGCATATGGAAGGCCAGACCATTTGCCCTCAGCTCACACATGGTAATTCAAATTACTAATTAGATATGATAGTGGATCAAATGATTTTTATCTAGAATTAGTATTAAATATATTCATTCAAAATACTTTAAATTTTATATTCACCATTTTATTTTATACAACTTATAATATCACGGTTACACCCTACTCTTTTTCCTTACACACTGCACCTCATATCCCAATGCAAATTTAAGCGAACGATATAAATGTTATGAAAAATAAAAATAGGTATGTTTGATGCTGTGGATCTTTTTTTCGTGGGGGCCTATTAAGTTATTATTAATTTCATTTGTTGGTGGATACAGTTTCAATCAGTTGGATCTACCAGAGTACCCTTCGAAGGAGCATTTGGAAGAGAGGCTGCTGCTTGCAATCCATGAAGCCAATGAAGGTTTTGGTTTTGGTTAAAAGAGGCATGAAGATCATTAATGTAGATAATATTTATCATGTCAAAGTGATCCATTTCAACAAGATTCTAGCAGATATACATGTGTTGATATACTGTACAGTTTCGGTTTGTTGAAATTGAAGTTGTTTACTCTTAGTTTCTTTATTTGGCGGTTTTCTTTGGATGCCCCTTCTTTAGAAGTTGGATTTGCGAATTTGCCTTGCAATTGTACATTGGAATGGTTTATTGACTTTCGAGTTATTATTGGATATTAGTGATTTAGCATACATACTTTGTTTGTTTCTTATCTTAACTTTAAGCAGAACGAACAGCATGATCTGTCAAAAGAAATGAGATCCAACAAGTAGCTATGCTTTAAACTTCAGTTGCCTAAAATTTCAAAAAAATTACTGCTTTAAACCCAACTGTTTTTGACTAGCTAACCTGTTCCGAGTTAGAGTTGTTGACAAAAATACATATGCTTAATGTGGCCACATTTTTTCTCATTTTTGTTTACCCAAGTATGTGCTTAAAATTTTCCACTAGTCAGTAAGAGTGGCCTGCAATTCTTTTAGGTGTTGGTAGGGATGTCATATGTATGGTCTTGTTCAATCATTTTCAATAGACATTCCTCGCTGAATTCTTAACCATGCTTCCAAAATACGAAAACGCTAGGTTGGCTGAGTGATGTAGATGGCGTTTATCATGGAGTACAATGATCAACCGTGACTCCGTGAGGCTTGATTGGGGAAATGGATCAATTGGGTTAGCTGTGAAACGGACATACATGCACGTGAAGGCCAAACGACATTCCCAACTATGCATGCATCCAAATGTGTGCAGATTTCTTCTTTTCTACTTTCTATTATTAGTTGTTTGTTTCCGAATAGTCTGCATGCTTTAGATTTGTGAGTCCGATGAGTATTTTAGAGGGAAGTTGCGGGATAACAATGAAACACTAAAATTCTTATTCTGAGAATCATAAAAATTAGTAACAATGAAACCCTAAAATTAGTAATTGTATATTAAAGATGGTCATATGTCTGTTATTTATTACACACTCAAGTACGTATAATCGCATACATTCAAATGGCGAACAACAATAAAAAATTTGATGATTCACATGTGAAAGAGCAATAAAGAAAATGTTGACGAAATAGTTAAAGAATTCATCTCGCTATGCAATACGAAAGCAACAAAGCCAACAAGTCGACACAAAAGTTAGTACGAATACAGGAAAAGAGATAGCAAAATTAATTTGATAAAATCTAAGCTTTTATAAATCCAATACTTTATCAAAAGAACTTTGAATTGATATCTCACAAAGTTTGACTAAGTATATTTGTTATCTGAACTCTTTAATAAAATGTAATTGAGGTGAAATTGATGAAGCCAATGAAGAAACATGTCTAATAACATTTACGTAAATGAGATACTATCTAACTCCTCTTAGATGATAGCTTATTTGATATTGATGAGTTAAAATCTAAGTATGATTGACTTATATGACTTAAGCTCAAGAATTATACACAAAAATGATTTTGTATTTAATGAAGTTAGAAGTCTAAAATTATAAATTTTAGAATTTAAATGGATAAATAACATCTTATTTTAAGATTTTTAAAAATTAACTAAATAAAAATAATAAATACAAGGATGAGATTTTTATAATTTTTTACAAAAAGAACTACTAAAATCTTTTCAAGACAACAAAAATATATATTTAAAATCTAAACAAGTAATGAAATTTAAAGGAGGTGCATCTGTATCCTTGGAATAATAGCCTATTATTTTCAAATTGACGTGTGTTACAGATCATCACTGATACTCTATTTGAAACATCTAGTATTAGAGTCAAAACACGTTTTGTTAACAGATTAGTTATTTTCAAGATAAACAACAATCCTTAACCACCATGTAGAGGTAAAGGAACAACAAATGAGCCCCACCTCGATACTGCTCTAAAGATGATGAAAGTGACAGGTGTAGAAAACTAGAGGGGGGGGGGAATGTATAGTTTTTTAAGTTTTTTTTTTAATTTAAAGCTCATTTTTACTTTGTTAAACTCTTTTTGTAACCCAGAAATAAAAATACAACAAAGAAAGATATTAGAGGAAAGATATGATAAAATCGATTTATAAAGGTTAAAGTTGATATTAACTTATCCACTATACGTTCTCTCCTCTATCTTCAACTGAGATTTACTCCACTAGAACATTTCCTTAAAATAATAGGGATCATGAATCCAATGTTTTACTAAACCAAGACAGTGATCACTATTCAACTTCATTATTATTAGATTGGGTTGGTTTAGACAATCAATAACTTTTTCTTAGATTAGTAACTAATAAATACGGAATCTAAGTTAGTTACTTACTATCACAACACAAATACTTTGAGAAAATATAAATGCACGAAGAGTTATTTCAAAATATTTATTTGATTAATTTGTTTGTACAAAACTTACAATTCGGCAGATATAGTAGAATAAATGTGAGGACTTTTATACTAAACAATAAAAATAAACTATTCTATGTTCAGAGACTACAATAGAACAAGTAATCTGTGTATCGGAGTTGAAAGATTCTGTACTATGTTGTCGCCAAAAGGTGAAACACAGCAGCCATAGGCATAGACAACCTTGTTCTAAGTAGTAGTCGATCAACAGCTGATGCGTGTGAAAAGTATATATATTTTGATAAAGGCTTTTCGCACAAATTCAGTTTTAATTGGTTAGACTAATACTAAACCACACACACAAAATGCAAGTCTACATATCATGTGGTAATATAGTGATGGTAAGAACCAAGTATCAATACGTGGACACACCTAGCCTACTCAACAACCTTAATGATTAACTACCAGATTTGATTTTTGTTTGAGAAAATGATAAGCTGCATTGATGTAATTAAGTTTATAGGGTTTTAGAAATAATAATTAAAATAAAGTAAAATAAGATTGAAACTTTTGGATTTAAAACTAGGAATAAAGGCTATCATCCTAATTAGATTACACTTATGTAACTGTGAAGAATTTGTGGCGTGATTAAAGATATTGATTAAAGTAATTATGCTAATGTTTATAAATGTGAGCTGTCACGATTTCTCGTCTATCCGCACTATAGTGACTAGGACTACGTCAGGTTGAGTTTACTGCTTAGATCAAAACCACTAGTAATGTAGGTAAATCTCTTGTGAACTTTTGACATACAATTTCTGAAAACATAACTTAACGTTAAAAACATAATTGATCAGGTTCCTTCCTAACATACCATTAATTTCAGAAAACCATGACAATTACGGTAGATTTATCAGACTAATAAAAGGGAACCCACAAATGATCAGAAAGTTAAGGTGATATGTTTTTTAATAACCATTTCTAGTTCATTAACCATAGATTTATTATGAAGACCGGTTTCGCGAATAAAATTTAGTCATACGTTTTTCGACTTTGTATGACATTCAAAATTACAAATCATAAAGTTATAACTTCCCATTCAAATGCAGATGCAACCCATCAAAAGTTTTCCCAAGACCACTATAACATTAACATAATATAAATCACACCATTAGTTCATCACAAATTACATAAGTTTCATCCAATCAGGATGATAATGAGAGTTTAGATCATAATGAACTTGAACATAACAACAAGTAACATAGAAGAATCAAACCGGTGATCTATAATGGATGGTGTTTAGACAATCCCAAGCTTCTTACAAGTGTTGTATGCACCTCCCGAGCCTCCAAATGATCTTTAAGTCTTGATTCCCGAGGGAATTAAGTAGAGTAACTCTCCCACCAAAAGCTTTCTAAAAATGATGAACTTTGGCCTCTATTTATAGGCTTTCTAGAGTGTTTAAGCACGACCCCGTGCTAGTACAATGCTTACGAAAGTTGGTCGGTTTATACGTGCAGAATGTGTCAGGCATGGCCCCGTGTTAAATGGGACACAGCCCCGTGTTTGAGGTGGGACACGACCCCATGCCTCCTAGGGCATGCCCCCGTGCTTCCTTTTAGGGGACGGTACTTTTTGTCCTGTCAGATGTCCAAACACGCAGGTGTTCCAATTTAAGCATGGGGTGTGTTTCAGGCAAGGCATAGGGGCGTTCTTAATGAGGCACGACCCCATGCTTGGACTCCAAAGCTCGAATTTCTTCAATTTCTTGTCAAATATGCTTCTTTTGTCCATCTTTCCCTTTTTGACACTTGAAAACACAATTTAACAATTTTAAGTACATAATTATCATTTTTAGGGAGATATTAAGGAATAATTGATGTGCTTTTGATAAGATTTTTATGTATAATTTATAGTACATCAGCAGCTCATGGAGTTAACTGTTGATCGACAGTTGATCTGCATATGCTAATCATCAGATATTTAGCATATGTAGATCAACAGTTGCTTGACATATGTTGAACAGAAGTCATTCAGCATATACACTTTGGTAGTGGATTTGGCACTTGGCCTGTTTCCGCAGTTTACAGCCAATGCTGAAATCCTGAGTCGTCGGTAGATTCATCCTTCATGATTAAACAATTATGTTAAGAAAGTAAGTCTCTACACTTTTTCTAGCCTTCACTATGTCAAGATAGTGAACCTCTTAACACTATGTGAAGATAGTGTTCTGCCCTCATAAACTCACAAACATTATATCAAGATAGTGTTTAAGCACTCCTAAGAAAATCAACTATATATCAAGATAGTGTGCTCTCAAATCACTAGAAACAATACTATTAAACTCCTTATAATTACAATAATAAATAAGAAAGATTGTAGCACAACTTCTTCCTTTTGCTCTTTACTTGATATTGATCTCTCCTTGAAATGATGTTGGAAATATGAAGTAATCTCAAAATCACTAGAAACAATACTGTTAAATCCTTCATAACTATAATAAAAAATAAGAAATATTATAGTACAACATCTTTTTTCTCTTTACTTGATATTGATCTCTCCTTGAAATGAAGTTAGAAATATGAAGTAATCAAGTGAGAGATTCTTAGAATATGTATGTGTATTAGTTGGATAAAAAAGGATGAAGATAAAAGATGCACAAGACATCTATTTATAAACCAAGATCCAAAATAAGTGGGGTGCATTTTGCCTGACCAACAATTGCTTACACACACTTGATTTTGAATTTTCAATGTTGAGTGAGGTATTGTCTACTTTCTATATTCACTTTCTAGATATTTTCACGAATATACGAATGGATTATTTTGGTCCACATGTTCTCATTGTATGATTGGGTGGACTTTTAACGTTTTCACCTTTGTCACTTTCAAAATCCATTTACAGTTATACTATGTCTTTAAAAAGATGTGAAAATATTATCATTAGTAGAATGTCCATTGCAAGAGCATTTGGATTTCAAATACCAGTTAGGAGAGTTTTGATTTATTAAACCATTTCTTGCAAGAGTTTGTGAATATAAATTTTAGCTTTATATAAATCATTTAAATTAGTTTTTTAGTTATAACTTTTAATCTCTCATGATTCACATAATATTCATGTTGCAATAAGTTTGATCATCCAGTTATTGAGTTCATCCTTATGATGTAGATCATGAAGACGTGCAAATGTTGTAATACTTTTAGCATGTTAGTTACTTAGGATGATTAATCAAGTGTTTAGAGACATGTATATGAAATATATATATCTATGATTCACTAAAATTTCAATTCGCATTTAATTAATCATTATATAAACAAGGTTAACTAAACTTTAATCATCGTTTTCCCAATAGACACCTATTCAGTGCTGGTGACTACAATCTTTAATGTTGACAAGATTGTGATGTTAGACACACTAATAGCATCAGTTAAGGTTGATGTTCCCAGTATGATGGTAGGCTTGACCTGGATAAGTTTGTAGAGTGGCTTCATATCGCTGAACATTTATTTAATTATAAGCAGACTAAGGATGTGATGAAGGTAATGCTTATGGCTTTGAATATACAAAAGTACGCCTCCATTTGGTGGGCAAATGTTTGCTTCAAATACCAAGGGCGAGGAAAAGAAAATGTCAAACTTCGGCAAAATAAAGATGTTAAAGCCAAAAGCATAAATTTTGTGCCTACACGTTACATTTTTTTAGAGTTTTTCTATGCTTCATGCTCTCAAGCAAGGATCACGAGTCATGGAAGAGTACTCTCAAGAATTTAAGCACTTTCTAATCAAGTTCAATCTAGATAAATATGACCTATAAACACTTGTACAAAACTTAAAAAGGTCTTGAACCAAAGATTCCTCACATTGTTTAATTGCATCCTTATTCCTCTCGGTCAAACTAATCCTCTTAATCCATAAAGTGGAACTACAAAAGAAAAACAAAAGAAAAGTTGAACTGTCCAAACCAATCATTAAGCCTACTTTATTCATAAACCCTTAGAAAACTACCATCAATCTTGAATCTTCAAGTTCCTCCACAAGGGTTCCTTAGTAATACTTCCAATGTGATGGTTAAAGCTCTATTGCATAAGAATCTCCCATCACTCAAATTAATACCCTTGATAAATTGGAAAATGAAAAGTTACCTTATAATGATAAGGAGCTGATTAATGACAACTATTACCACCTCAATGTGTAAGGCTCCGATCCTAAGAGTCTTCACAGATGGTTTCATACATCGTAACCATAATTCTTAAACTTTAAATTCCATTATTATACGACAAAAAACATTTAATTGTTCCTCAATGAATATAAAGGAAAAGATTGTATATTATATAGAATTAACGTTGTCTTAAAATCAGAACATAGAACTTTGGACTTGGATGCAAATCTTTATATATAGTTGGTAAACTAGCTCAACAAACCTTTAATTTACCTAACATGCATACTAAAAAGTCAGTATTGCTAAGTGATTTCTAGTTTCTTTTGAAACATAAGTACCCATACTTTAAGAATTCATATGTTCCTTAAATAGTGATAACAATGATACTTTAATTATCAATGACCTATCATAATAGTGATAACAATAATACTTTAACTTACCATGTTGTAACCAAATGAAAATTAACATCTAGGTTACATGTATGTACTAGTACAAGACTCGAGTGACTTTCTTTCACAAGATAAAACAATCAAATGCTTACATATAGCAGGACTCTAATAACATGCTTGCACAAGACGAAACTCTAGTGATCATGCTATGCACAAGTCAAAAACAATCATATGCTTGCATAAAGCAAGACTTCAGTGACAATGACACGCAACCCATATTGGCAGCCTTCACTATACATAACAAGAATGAACCTATACTAGGCCCATAACATATAGCACAATGGCTTTGAGCAATCAATGTCATAGTTTAATTCATTGACATACTTTGATTAATTATAACACTACTCACTAATTATTTATTAGTGAGAGTATATTTTAAGGATCATACTTTCTATCCCTTGAAAACATTCTAAGTGTTGGGAGATGATGAAGCATAATAGTAGTTACAGAAGCTTTGATAACATTATTTGAAATGGATATTATCAACTAATATGGAGGGTTTACTTACAGAGGTGTATGGGTGGTTACAGAGATTTTACTTACGGTGGTATAAAGGTACTTGATGTGTGAAATATATATATATATATATATATATATATATATATATATATATATATATATATATATATATATATATATATATATATATATATATATATATATATATATATATATATATATATATATATATACATATTAATGTATTATGAAAAAATGATTTTCATAAATGAGTTTTAAAAAGGAAATTCCTAACTAAACTTCACACAAACGGCAAGTGTATCAGTCATGATATAGTAAAGTTTAGGTAAGCCCGGATATCGAATCCGTGGACACATTTGACGGCTCTTGATAATAAACCTTTATTGACTTCTAACCTAATTAATTGGATTACTTTAAATAATTATTAATAATCAAAATAAACAATTTAACTAAAACTAATTAATCTAAACATGACGGAAGAAATAGACAAATAAGAATTTAAACTTGGAAACTTGAATACAATCAATTCCGTGAATTAACTACCTAGGTAGGAATCTAACTAACATGTGATGACATAAAGGCAATGACTCATATGACTATCTCCAAGAATACGAATCTAGGGTTAACTAGGTATGTTGCTACACCCTAAGAAAACCAAAGACACGTGTGAAGCACAAGATAGATTTATTAAAAGGTCTAATAGAAGATCACCCCTAGGTTTTCTACCATATAATCTTTAAGATTATAATTTCTAACCCTAAGACAAAGGACAACTTGATTAAATCCAATTAAATACCCTAAAACATTAACACCACATATGAAAGGAAAAACACGCTCTCACGAAATCTAAACTTAACAAACAATGGGTAGGAGGTTTTAAGTAATATCTATCACTACTAAGTTTTAGATAAGGTAGCACACTGAAAATACTATCAAAATCACAGCCAAAACTCCTAAAATTATCTCTAATCAAATTTTAAAATTAAAAACACAAAGTAATTAATTTTAACGTGCAAACCTAATCTAGATATGACACAATCAATCAAGAACAGACATACACGAGCATGGCAATAACTTTTAAATATAAAACAATACACATCTCCATATTTAATTGAGAAAATAATAAAGTTCTAAGATTAATAAACAAATATACGAGTTCAAAACAAAACTTTAGTCAAAACATACTAATCTTTAACCAAACCTAAGTAGATCAAGAGTTTAACCAATAATAATCATAAACAATACAAAATCAGAACTGAAGATATTCATCATTCGGGATTAAACAGAAACAAAGTGGAGTTGGATAAATTTAACGCGTAATTAGTGCAAACAGAATGTGAAACTATTAACCCTTTTTAGGAAAAACTTCAAAATCTTGATTTTTCAGCCCTTCAAAACTCTCGTCCTCTATGCTTTACCGCCGTCGACGTCCCTCTTTTGTACTGCCGTTGTTTCCTTTTTTTACATGAAAATAAATTAGGGTTTTCCTCTATTTTCTCCAATTGACTTTTTATGGTGGTGACTCAATTTGTTTTCCAAAATATAACATGTGTGGGCTTCCAATTAAACAATAGATTGATACTTTGAAAGTATAAAACATGGCACACTCCATTTGCTTTTTACATTTGAGTTTTTTAATTCTCATCTTCTTGGGCTGTCAAAAGATTCAAAACAATATATGAAATAAATTAATAAAAGTGCTAGACCAAAAATAATAAAAAAACAAAATAAGAAAATAAAATCATTAATTATTCATGTTAGTAGTGTGTGCTACTAGCATTCAACTTTTTTTTTTGAGTTTTGTTTGGATTTCTATATGTTAAATATGTATTTGGTTTAGATAGATAGTTTTAATTATAAGCTTTAACTCTAAACAAAATGAATATTCACAGATATATATTACGTTGAAAGTTTCGGTCTCAAGTTTAGATAAAATTTAACATTTTAGCTCATGGTCACTTGAAACTTATAAAACATGAATATGAGCTAATAATGAGTAATATTTAATAAAAACTAATCAAAAGTTATTTAGTAGACTAGGAAATATTTGTATAATATATATATATTTAATCTAAACCATATCAGTATTTGCGCGAACTCTTGCCTAACTCTAGCCAATAATATCCGGTTAAAGAGGATGTGATTCAGTTACAGGGACATGCAGATGTGTTAACCTCACTTAAAACTTAACATCGAAAATATTGTTACATGTTGGGAGATGTAAAGAATTGTGGTCTACTTACATAGGTACACTTTGATCATAAAAGCTAAGTATGTCTAGTTGTGAAGGCGAGGGCTAGTTACACAGGTATCATGACACTTACGGAGCCTTTAAGGTTCTCTGAATAGACTACGTACATGTACTTGTGAAGACGTGGGTTTATTTACAAAGGTAGCATTTACTTGCGAAGGTACAATGATACTTACGAAGTTTTATATTCACTTGTGGAGGCACAAATCTAGATGCGAAAGTATTAACTTGCCTATGAAGGTAGTATGTTACATACAGAGGCGTATAATGTTAGTGGCGAAGGTGTTAAACCTTTGGTTTTCTACAGTAATCAACATATGTCTAGCTTTTTCCTGAAAGATTGAGTTCTTTGAATCTTAAAGACAATGGCATGTATCCATATAAATGCTATAAACATAAACCCTAATAATTAAGCTAGCAACTTTATCATAAGACATGTTAGATCTAACTAATTTGATAAAAACATATAAAATATGAGGATCTAGAACTCATCATTATAGACCTATGAAGAAACCCTAGCTCTCGAGTCTTTGCAACTTTCTCTACCTAGTTTGTTTCGCTCTTTGAAACTGGCAAACCCTTTCTTCTTTTAGAAACCTTGAGAAGCAAGCAAAAGGGTAAGGGAGGCGCCTATCCTTTTATTTATAGCAAGGAAAAGTAGGTTTGTCATGATTGCCCTTTTTATTCTTTAACTTTGATGCTTTAACATATTTGACCCCAAATTTATTCTTTGAAATTTTAGAGTGTTATACATGGGAATGAAAAGATTGGTCCTCATGAAGATAAGTGCTTAATCTCCCGACGAGCATATAGTGGGAATGTAGTAATGGGGATAATTTAAATGTAGGGGCTATTTTTCATACATGTTGCATAATGGATCGAAGGCATGCTCCTTGATTATCCATGGTGGTAGTTGCACCAATATTATGTCTCAAGTAGTGCTTTCTGAGCTCAACTTAGCTATGGTTGCTCATGTCACACCCCAACCTTGGCGGCGGAATCGTCGAGATGTGAGGGTTAAGATTGTTCATAACCACATAACGCTATTATTTAATCCAAATATTATAATCATAAGTTTCCAATGTAATATTACAAACATAAGTCTCAAATATAAAAATAAACATGACATAAAATGTAAATAATTCAAGATATCCTTTTATTTAACTAGGTCCATTCCTAGATGTGTATAAGCTTCAAAGATGACAATCAAACTTGCGCGTTTCCTGAAACATGTTAAAAATAAAAGGTCAACATAATGTTGGTGAGATTTCCATAGTTTTCATACATAAATATATAAAAGATGACAATTCATGTTATAAGTTAGTGAGCAAAGTAACTAGGGATGTAAGACAGATGCACAATCAAATCTTGACAGTTTACAAGTTTATACGATTAACTAAGTGTACTTGGATTAACCAAGCAGGCTTGTCAAGCCCATAGATCTATGACGTCGCCAGGCTAGCAATAGTTAATGATTGCACATATAATAGTTAATACATGGTAAATACTAAGATCAACTAACCACAACATGCAAGTGAATTGCCATTTACAAGAATCAAACGAGTTTACAAGTGCAATGATGATAAGGTAACATGTTTCACCCCAAAATGTAAAAATATGCAAAAAGGGGTATAGAAATACTCACTTGATCAATAAATATATTGTTAGTTCTCTAGAAAGATTAACATGTTGTCTTTAGGTGTCTTTTTACTATTTGTAATAGTATAGGGACTAGTTTTGTAATTTTGTTAGTTCCTTATGTTTCATTATAAATAGCTTAGACTTGTAGCAGTTAGAGAGAGACGTGACTGCTTACTTACTTTGTAATTTGTCTTTGCTTGATATTAATAAAACTGTGAATTTTGTTGATATCTTGCTTGATTACTTTGTTTGTATTTTTTGAATTGTGTTCATACATCATCATAGATTGGTATATTTGATCCTATCAAATGGTATCAGAGTTGTTGGTAAGCTGTTGGTGGAGTGATTTTTGAGGTTTGTCGAACTTTCAAACTCAAAAATTCACTGAATCTGTGATTGATAAACAATTCAATTGAAAATTTGTGGATTTCAGATGTGTTTCATCATCATAAACATGTTTTGAACCACAATCAGCAGTTAAATTCATCAAATTCGAGATAATTTGTTGAATTTGTGTTCGAAAAGGTCACTATTTTTCGAACTGAAAATCATAAAATTGATTGATTTGTTGTTGATATTGAAAGAAATTGATGTAAGAAGAATGATTATCGGTATAAAACATGTCTAATTGGAAAGTTTCAATCCAATTCATCAACTTTTGAAGAATTTTAGAAGATTTGAGTTAGTTACATTCATATGAACATGATGAAAGTGGCGCATTAGAGTTGAGATTTGCTGAAAAATTGTCCAAGTGTTAGGCGTTTGACTACTCTTTAGCCGCATTAACATTGTTTAGACGTTTTCAGTTTAGACGTTTGACTACTGTTGAAGAGTAAAAGTCCAGACGTATTATCCTTGTTGAGGCATATTAGAACTGTTTAGATGGTTGATAATTGTTGAGGCGCATTACAACTGTGTAGGCGCATTTCAACTGTTCAGGCGTTTTACAATTGTTCAGACGCATCAACTTGGGCGTTTTGGAAAATTTTTCTAAGGCATTCCCTTAGACGTCTCTCAACTTAGGCGCATTAACTGTTTGGAAGTTTGATTATTGTTCAGGCGTATCACCCTTGATACTTAGAATTTTTTTTAAGAAAATTTTTCAAAAACTTTTTCATTTCCTTTCTTAATTCAAAATCTAAGAAAACAACAAAAATATAAGAATGGTGAAATCAGAAGATTCTGAAAATAGAGTTTCAAAACTTAAAAGTAGAGCTGATTTCAAAAATTGGTCTCTTAGGTTAAAACAACATTTTAATTCCATTGACACTAATCTTTGGAAATCTATAGAGAAAGGACCATACATTCCTATAATCACTGATGGGCCTGACAGAGGATTTATACTAAAGATTCTCCAGAACCCTATCCTGAAGATGGTCTTCAAGGAGATGATTTGAGAAGAGTAAAGAATGATATCAAAGCATATTCCTTGATGTGTAAAGGACTACCTCTGGAAGTTCTTGCAAGGCTTGATGCATATCAAACTGGATACACCTTATATAAAGCCTTAAAGACCATTTGTGAAGGAGGCAAGGAGATTCAAAATCTCAAGAAACAAAAGTTGAAAAGGCAATTAGAATTGTTTCAACATTTGTCTGGAGAAACCATAAATCAGATGATGAACAGATTTGTTCAACTTACAACTGAGATGTCAACAGCTGGTATTAAGTCTGATCTTGAAGATCTAAATCTTAGACTACTCAATGCTTTACCCTCATCATGGAAACAAACAGTAACCTTACTAAAGCATACTGAGAAGTTCCCTATGGATCTAGATCTACTTATTACCAAGATAGAGTCAGTAAAGATTGATGAAAGCTCAAAGAATAATGATAGAGCAGCATCAATGTCTCAGTACAGTTTGTTGCTTCTCCTGCAACCACTATTGAAAATGCATTCATGGCAAAAAGTGAGAAAATTACAGAAGAAGAGGGAGATTTATTTGTT
This sequence comes from Flaveria ramosissima, assembly GCA_025215565.1. Taxonomy (NCBI): domain Eukaryota; kingdom Viridiplantae; phylum Streptophyta; class Magnoliopsida; order Asterales; family Asteraceae; genus Flaveria; species Flaveria ramosissima. The sequence goes on from CM046045.1 coordinate 15,170,138, forward strand.
GGAGCAAGATTTTTCACTGAGTCATCATTTACTAGTGCTCCTGCTTATACAACTCAATCTCATTCTCAATCTCCTCCTAAATCTCAGTCTCAAACATCTAATGTTCAAACAGAGACTTCTTCATCTAACTCTGCTAAATCTAGTAAAGTTAAAGATGTGATAAACATCCTATTAGAGGATGAAGAGTCTAAAACTGCATTCATTACATTTATGGCTAGTTTTCAAGCATATCAAGGTAGCCATTTAACTCAATTAGACTTTGTTTTGCAGGATTTGTTTGAGATAGATCCTGAAGATGTTGAAGAGATGGACTTAAACTGGCAGATGGTGATGATTGCTTACATGACACAAAAACACTCATATGTCAATAGGAAGTACAAGCCAAGTGCTAACAAGACTGTTGGGTTTGATAAGTCAAAATCAAGGTGTTTTAACTGTAACAGTTATGGACATTTCTCTAGAGAATGCAAAGCTCCAAGGAATAATGGAGAAAATGCTCAATCAAGTTCTAGCAATCAAAGGTTTCAACCAGCTCAGAAGACTTTTCAAAAGCCTTATCAAAGTCTTCCTATGCCTGAGCTTAAAGATGAAACAAAATCATCTTATGAAACCAAAAAAGCTTTAGTAGTCAACATTAAAGATGGTTATGATTGGAGTGCATATGCTGATCAGTTTACTAATGATTTAACATCAAATTTATCTCTTGTTGCAGAAATCCAAGGAGAAGATTGGTCAGAAAATAATGATCCAAAGGTGGAAAGTGAGAATGAAGAAGATGACTATGATTGGAGTGACAAATCTAATCCTAAGGAGGATACAGATGAAGTAGCTCTAATGGCACAGTCTGATCAACCTAAGGTTGACACTTCATCTTTAAAATCTGAAACCTTATCACCAAAATTCTCTGAAATCCCATCTGAAGTGAGAGAAAAACTCTGCACAAAATTATGCTATGAACATGTTGAATACTATAGAAACTACTCATATAAAATCTGTGAGAAACTAAAACAAGAAGAGTCAATGCATAACAAACTAAAATCTGATCATAAAACAGCAGATCAAAAGATTATTTCTCTTCAAACTTCATGGAACAAAACACTAAAAGAATTAGAAATTGTTTCTAAACAATTGAAAGAGATGACCAAAATCTTGAACAGGAGAAGATAGCACATGCTGCTACTCAAATGGATCTTGCTAAAGTAAAAAGTTCAAACACTATTAATCTAAAACAAGTTCTATTTGAAAGTAAACCAAGTTCTTCTAAGTCAAAGAATCAAAGAAGAAGAAAGAAATCATCAAAAACAACATCTAAACAAAACAAAAGTTCAGAAAAGTTGATCAAAGCAACAAATCAGGCAACAAAACTTAAACCGATAAAATTTGTGTCAGCCGGTTTGTTAAATATGAATTCTCTTCAAAACAACAAGGTAAATACTATGAACAAATCTCACTCTGATCTGAAATCAAGTTCAGATTCTAAGACTTCCGCTGCAGCAAAAAGATTTGTTCCTAATGAATTCAAGAAGGAAGTTCATGTTAAACAGATGCAAAATAATCTGGCACAAAATCAAAATGTGAAAAATAACTATTTGACACCAAAATCAAATATAATGTCAAATGTTAACAAACGGTTGTTTTTAACTCCATAAAAGTAATGTGAAATATGTGATATGAAAAATCATAATACTGCTGAGTGCTATTTCAACAAGTACTATCACATATGTGACATGAGAAATCATTCCACAGCAGATTGTTATTTTAACAAATACTGTACTTATTGTGATGAGAAGACTCACAATACTACAAATTGTTATTTTAGAAAGAGATTACATACTAGAGGATTTGCAAATTCAAACATGAGCAAAGGTTATGTTAATCCTCAATATATGAGAAATCAAACTGATGGATTTCAAAAATTAACTAATCAACCTTCTTTAGGTTTGAGATCTTTTCAAAAGAACAATTATGTGAGATCTAAACAAAATGTGCAAGAACAATTCATACCAAGATCTGTAAGAATGACTAATAAAAAAGTTAGTCATCAATACATGTTATAAATTGATCATTCAAATGGTATGAAGGTTCTCAAAAATAACAAGCAATTTTCAAAACAATTTCCAAAACAAGATTGGTAAATTCATCAAGAATAAACCTGATTAGAATAATCTTTATTACAAACAATTTACCATTGTTGATAAATTTGGAAAACCCAAGACCATCTCGGCTTGGGTGGATATCTCAACTTAATTTTCTTGTTGTGCAGGTACGCCCAAGAAGACCACTTAATACATGGTATGTGGATAGTGGGTGTAGCCGGCATATGACAGGCAATCCTGCCTTGTTACAAGATTTTAAGTTAAAGGATGGAACACACGTCGCCTTTGGTGATAATGCAGGAGGAAAAATAACAGGAGAAGGAACAGTATCAAATGGGATAATAAGCTTTGACAAAGTCAACTTTTGTTCACAGTTGAACTTTAATCTTTTGAAATTATCCCAAATATGTGATAAATCATACTCTATTCTATTTGATGATTCATTCTGTTATGTTTTGAAGCCACGTTTTCAGATAAGCAAAGGTTGGGTAATTGTTACAGCTAAAAGGGATAGAGATGTATAAAAGCCGGATATGTCTCAAGTTGATCCTTCAACTCAAACAACATGCCTAATTGTTAAAGCATCAAATGATGAAAGCCGGCTTTGGCATAGACGTCTCGGACATTCAAATTTCAAGAATATGAACAAGCTTGTATCAGGAAATCATGTCATTGGACTTCCATCTAAGAAGTTTGCAACGACTGATCACTCCTCAGCATGTTTGAAGGTGTCACACCCCTGCTAAAAGCGGAAACACGGGGATGTAACAAGACGGGATCGTCATAACACATGGTAAGCAATAGAGATGTAATATAATAAATGATGATAAAGCGTGTCATGACGACACCCGACACAAAGGAGACTTGTGTCGTGTTTAGTCAATATTCACGACAACATAGCCATAAGCATAAACATGTTAAATGATTCACATAGACAAGTAGTATCAATTGTAATGTAATTCTCACAACCCAGGAACAAGTATCAAAAGAATAAAGTTGTTGAATCAGACTACAACAATGTTCCAAAATGAATGTTTGTCAAATATGTTTAGTCTCAAAGATGCATCCTAGGGTCTCCACTAAGGCACCACACCTAGATCTTCAATTAGCCTTGTCACCTGAAAAGATATGCTCAAAATGGTCAACAAAATTGTTGGTGAGCTCGCAGGTTTAAATAGAAAAATAGTAATTGATGTTGCATAGTAAATGTTGTGGAATACCGTGAATACAGTTATAAGTAAGTAAAATCACATGACAATGAGCTTTGCAACCAAACCTAATGACGTACACACAGATCTTGTCGGAATATATTCACCCAAGGGCCCGTTCCTGGCCACTGTTGATACTAACTAGTATACCAACAAACAAGGGTGGGGGTGTCAACCCAGTAGTACTACCAATACCTATCCGTTGGTTCCCACACTGGAATTAAATAGTTGCAAAGAAAGTACCACACAGCGAACTCAAGCATGTATCAGATAAGTACTCACAAAACAGTAACACGTTGATTCCAAGTATGTAAATTGTATGTAAGTTGTACAGCATAGAAAGTGGGTGAGCATACTTTTCCCCCATGTTTGTAAATGATTGAAATGTCGTTTAAGCATAAAAAGGGGCCACGAAACTCACTTGTTAGGTGGTAAGTATGAATGATCAAAGTTTCCAAATGTTGTATGCAGTAAACAGTCAAACACCTATTGACAATTATTGTTAAGCATTAATGATATGTATAAAGTAAATAATAATGTTCGGTCGGTTTGGGTTGTATCGGTTCGGTCGCGTGTAACACACACAAACAGACACACGTATTAGATCTTGTGTAGATCCAAGTACTAGATATCGTCGCCATTGCTGATGATATTTGTGTAAAAGTTTCATTGTTATTAAAGGAGTATTTGGTAAATATCATTAGTTACAAATTGGTTATTGATACTTGTAAAATGTTAGGTTGATTTGACTTGGAATAACATTAGTAAGTTTGTTAGTGTCGGCTTCAATGTTGTCATTAGCAATGGCAACCGTGTCGATGTCACCTTAACATCACATGACATACGCACACCACACACAAGAAGGAATTCACACACAGCAACTTCACTCGCACGACAGGACCAGACGCACGACTTAACATTCCGTCCGCACGAATCAACCCTCATTCGTACGAATCAGCTTCATTCGTACAATTGAACCTCCATTCATGCGACTCAGCATTCAGTCGTACCACACAACACCCAATCGCACGATTCAACATCCATACGCACGAATCAACCTTCATTCGCACGAATCAGCTTCATTCGTACGATTGAACCTTCATTCATACGACTAGCATTCAGTCGTGCGATACACACACAATCGCACACATTCAATCGGTCGCATGACTCAATCGCACAAATTCATTCGCTCGCATGACTCTATCGCCCACATACACACAGTCGCACGACACACCCAGTCACATAACTCAGTCGCACGATAGACACAGACGCATGACTCAGTCGCACGACTCACCCAGTCGCACGGCTCAGTCGCATGGTCGACCCAATCGCCTGAACAATAGGTTCGCAACTGCAAAAGGTGTAGAGCAGCCTTCGGCTGCTCCGTGCACGAGGTTTACACCATAAGGACTTCCAAAAACACATTTCAAACACACCCAAACAAGAAGAACACGCAGAAAGACATCACACGCACCCACACGACCTCATGTGCTCGGGTTGGCCCCGAACACCCGAAACCCTAAATGGACAGCCGTAAACAAGCAAGAAAAGGGACGACCAAGGTCGTCTACCTGCAAGAAAGGAGTAGACTCAGCTGTAGCCGAGGTCTTGCCGGTGAAAACGCGAAGAAAAGGGGCGGTTTTGGTGCAAGGACGGGGAGAAAATGGAGAAGAGGAAGATGAAGAAGAAGATGAAGAAATGGAGGCTAGGGCTGGAAATGAGGTTTATATACCCAGCCCTAGTTTGGCAAAATATCACATTTAGTCCCTGCACTTAGCCCCCTAGTTTTCCAAATTTGTTTCGGTTGTAAACGACTTTAATAGGTTAGTTATATTAATGATAAAAATGTATTTAATGATATTTGTATCTTAAAAATGGTTTTATTAGTGACAATAATATTATATAAAAATGGTATATTTAGTGATAACGATGATGAAAATTGTAAAAGTTTTAAGGATAATATACGTTCACGATGAGATCACAAGCATAAAGATGATAAAGCAAGAATAATATCCACACGAATAGTTTATCAAGATGAGGAATGAACAGCGAAGAAAAATTAACGAAATCCATGTTAATTGTCGGACCTTATGGTGACGGATGTCACAGTATCCCCCAGTTGAGAGAATTTCGTCCCGAAATTCAGCTGGAGTTAGGTCCAAGAGTGTCATCCTCGAATAGATGTGGATATTTGAGTTTCATCTGGTCTTCCCGTTCCCATGTAAACTCTGGCCCTCGTTTTGAATTCCATGTTACGCGAACAATTGGTATTCTACTGCGCCTCAATTGCTTGACCTTTCGATCCATGATCTCAATGGGTTCCTCAACAAAATGAAGCTTTTCGTCAATTTTGATTTCCTCAATTGGTACGTGAAGAGATTCGTCAACCAAACACTTCTTGAGGTTCGACACGTGGAAAGTATCATGTACGCCGCTGAGTTCTTGTGGTAACCTTAATCGGTAAGCCACTGGACCGATTCTTTCTGTAATCTCGAATGGTCCTACGTATCTTGGGGCTAACTTCCCTTTCTTTCCAAATCAAACGATTTCTTTCCAAGGAGAGACTTTAAGTAAAACCCGATCCCCAATGTTGAATTATAGAGGTTTCTGACGGTTGTCGGCATAGCTCTTTTGGCGATCTCTGACAGCTTTTAGTCGGTCTTTGATTTGAAAGATCTTGTCGGTTGTTTCTTGAATAATCTCTGTTAACTGACTTTCACCAATCTCGGCCCAACAAACAGGTGATCTGCATTTCCTTCAATGCAACGCTTCTAACGGAGCGCATCCAATGCTTGTATGGTAGCTGTTGTTGTAAGAGAACTCGATCAGCGGTAGATGAGCATCCCAACTACCACCAAAGTCGATTACACACGCCCTAAGCATATCTTCTATTATTTGTATAGTTCGTTCACTTTGGCCATCTGTCTGAGGGTGATAGGCGGTACTCATATCTAATCGAGTGCACATCGCTTTCTGTAGTGTCTGCCAAAATCGTGAAGTAAATCGGCTGTCACGGTCGGATATAATCGACACCGGTACTCCGTGTCTTGTCACGACCTCCTTAATGTACAATCTCGCCAACTTATCCATTTTGTAGTCTTCTCGGATTGGCAAGAAATGAGCTGACTTCGTCATCCGATCCACTACGACCCATATCGAGCATGCCCGCTGCTCGTTCTAGGGAGTTTGGTAATAAAATCCATAGCTATATTCTCCCATTTCCACTCGGGAATTTCAGGTTGCTGTAATAATCCCGATGGTTTTTGGTGTTCAGTTTTAACTTTCGAGCATGTTAAGCATCTGCTTACGTACATAGCAATGTCTTTCTTCATGTCTGGCCACCAGTATAGATCTTTGAGATCGTGGTACATCTTATCTGCACCAGGATGAGTAGAATATCGCGTCTTGTGTGCTTCATCCATGACCAAGGTTCGTACACCTCCCCATCTGGGTACCCATATACGATCCATGAAGTACTGTATACCGTCATCCTTGCAACTCATTTGTTTATCCAACCCTCGGAATTCTTCTCCCGCAAGGTTTTCCTCTTTCAATGCTTCACTTTGTGCAATTTGGATCTGAGCTTTCAAATTCGTTTGAATAGTCAATCCCAACGCTCAAGCACGTAGTGGTTTCACACGTTCTTTGCGGCTTAAAGCATTAGCCACCACGTTAGCTTTCCCCGGGTGATACCGGATTTCACAATCGTAGTCACTAAGTAGCTCTACCCAACGTCGCTAACGCATATTAAGTTCCTTCTGATCCAGGATATGTTGGAGGCTCTTATGATCTATGTAGATGATACATTTGGTTCCATACAGGTAATGCCTCCATATTTTAAGTGCAAATACTACAGCGCCCAACTCTAAATCATAAAGTGTATAGTTCTTTTCGTGCACATTAAGTTGTCGCGAAGCGTAGGCAATCACCTTATCACTCTGTATTAGTACACATCCCAATCCTTGATGTGAAGCATCGCAGTACACCATAAAATCATCCGTTCCGTCTGGGAGGGACAATATCGGTGCGTTGCACAACTTCTCTTTCAACGTTTGGAACACTTGTTCTTGTGCATGTCCCCAATCAAACTTCTTGTCTTTCTGAGTCAGCAATGTTAATCGTTGCGCGATCTTTGAAAAATTTGCGATGAAGCGACGATAGTAACCGGCCAATCCTAAGAATTGCCGTATCTCTGAAGGTGTCTGGGGTGCATCTCATTTCTTCACCGCTTCGATCTTGCCGGGATCTACATGAATCCCATCTTCATTAACCACATGACCCAAAAACTTCACTTCTCGCAACCAAAATTCACACTTTGAGAACTTGGCGAAAAGTTTCTCTTCCCGTAACAGTTCTAGTATTGCCCGAAGGTGTTCTTCATGATCCCTTTTTGATCGGGAGTAGATAAGTATATCGTCTATAAATACAATCACAAACTTATCCAAGTAAGGTTTACACACCCGATTCCTTAGGTCCATAAACACAGCTGGTGCGTTAGTCAGCCCGAACGGCATGACCAAGAACTCATAGTGCCCATAACGAGTTCTAAACGCTGTTCTCGGTATGTCATCCTCGAAAACTCTTAGTTGATGATATCCAGAACGAAGGTCGATCTTTGAGAAATATGAAGCTCCGTGCAGCTTGTCAAACAGATCGTCGATCCTGGGGAGAGGATATCGATTCTTCACGGTTAACTTGTTCAACTCACGGTAATCGATGCACATTCGGAACGACCCGTCTTTCTTCTTGACAAATAATACCGGTGCTCCCCATGGCGAGTGACTCGGTCGAATAAAACCCTTCTCTAGTAGTTCCTGTAACTGACTAAATAACTCTTGCATTTCAGATGGTGCTAACCGATATGGCGTCTTTGCTACCGGTGTAGCTCCAGGAACCAACTCTATACGAAATTCCACCTGTCGTGGAGGAGGCAAACCGGACAAGTCATCAGGAAATACATCTGGGTAGTCCCGTACCATTGGAATATCTACTAATTTCCTTTCTTCTTCCTTTTTCTCTACCACATGAGCCAAAAACGCATAGCACTACTTTCGTAAACTTCGGCGTGCTTTCATGCAGGAGATAAGCTTTAAGTTTCTTCCCGGTCGTTCTCCTTGAATCCTGAGTACCTCCCCGTTTGGCATGGGGATTCGTACTACTTTGTCCCGACAGACAATCTCAGCTCCGTGTTTCGACAACCAATCCATTCCCACAATCACGTCGAAACTTCCTAACTCAAAGGGTATCAAATCTATATCGAAGGCATGGTTATCCAACATTATCGAGCACTTCCTAATAATCTCATCGGCCTGAACAACCCTACCGTTGGCCATTTCTACAGAGTAGCTAGTTTCTAGCCTACTAGGACTCAAATCAAGCAATTGCACAAACTCAGAAGATATAAAGCTATTGTCTGCTCCAGTATCAAATAATATAGATGCGAAGTGATGATTGAGTAAGTGCGTACCCGTGACAACATTCAGGTCCTGACGGGCATCGTTGGCTCCAATGACAAATGCACGTCCCCGAGCTGTATTTCCTTGATTCGCCGGGCCTTGATTCCCAGCTATGGCCATCACCTCCTGCTGGTTGTTCCCTTGTTGACCCGGCGCCCGATTCAGTCTGGGGCACATGTTTCTGTAGTGATCAGGGCTTCCACACTCATAACAGACCCTGGCGTTCCCGGCGGGGTTAACTGCGTTGACCGGTGCCACCAGATTCGGCGCTATTCTGCAGTATCTCGCTAGACGCCCCGGGCGTTTAAAGTTCACGCACACCTGGCACGGCATTCCTAGGGGATGATGATAGTTGCACCTATCACATTTGGGGTGCGGCCCGACATACTCTCTCTTGCCTTGCGTCACGGCCACAAAATTTCTGGTTGTCTTGTCCCTCTTGTCAAATTTCCCGGCACTCAACCAGCTCGTTTCTCCAACATCTTTTCTCTTCTCTGCTCCTCTACCTAAAACCCTTGTTCTCAACATCTCGTCAGTTAGAGCGCCAGCCTTTAGAATTGCGCTCTGAATCGTAAGAGGAGGAGCTGATGTTACCATCGCCCAAATATACCTCTCGATCCTCTTGGATTCCAGAGTGACCAGATGTGGAACCAATCTTGCCAACTCATGAAAACGGTCTGTGTAAGCTGCGTGCTCGACCCCCACCATAGCATGATTCCAGAATTCATGCTCCAATTTTTGCATCTCGTAGAGGGGGCAGTACTCCCCTGTGATCAATGCCTTGAATTCATCCCATGACATCTGTATTGCTGACTCTCTTCCCCTAGCCTGAACCTGGGTGTTCCACCAAGTTAACGCCTTGCCCTGTAATGAACACGTGGCATACTTGATTTTCTGGCTATCAAGGCATTCGCTGATGTCAATCACTGCCTCCATCTTCTCCAGCCATCTGGTTAGGGTTATCGCTCCATCCTTCCCATCAAATTCTTTCGGTTTGCAGGCCACAAACTCCTTGTACGAACATCCCCTTCTAGCATTAACAAACCCAGTCTCATTACCGGTTGTTCCACCATTCCCGGTCTCCTAATTGCTCTCGTTCCCAATCGGGTTCCCATAACTACTTCAGTTTCAATCCCACCTTAACCTCTTTCTCTACCATCCTCATTATCATTGCTACCATCCCCGTGGGGGTGGTGTTGCTGAAGTGCATCGCTCACTTTGGCCACTATAGTCGGAATCATCACGGCCAGTTGTTGAGCGATCAAAGCTGCCATATCAGAGTCTTGTGTTCCTTGAATATTACTGGCAGGGCCATCACTTGTTCTTGGTGCTCTACCTCTGCCTCTGCCTCTGCCCCTCGGGGCTTCACTTCCGCCACTGTTGCTGCGGGTAACTCTTCGAGGCGGCATTTTCTAATCATAAAAGTAGTAGACACGTAACCTTTAACCATTTCAAAATGTATTATCCATGCCACTCATCAAAGTCCAGCATTCCAAGTTAATATCACACTTATAGTCATCACACATCACATGCAAGTCGTGTAGTTCTCACACCATGAATTGATAATGTCTCAACAATAGTCCATCATAACAATTGTAAATCCATGTATATAATCACGTTTAGTGTAGCGAAGGTTGTCTATCTCCTCCTCTTTCGAGGTTTCGGACATAACCTCCTCAGGGTCAATCTCAATGTCCGAGGTCAAGCGCAATAGCATGATCTGTGAAGATCTCTTCGGGTTTAATACCCGGATTTGATAAACCAACTCGGCGCGCAGAGGGAATGGAAGATCCAATAGAAGCATCCCATAAGGAGTGAGCACAAGGGTTCACTCACAGGATGAAAAGATCACAAAACAGATAGATAAACGAACAAGTAAAGAGGAACACATACCTGAGATATAAAATGCACACAGATCCTAGCATGCAAATCTACATGAAGGTTCCTAGGTTATAGTCTAGGTCAAGCGTATTGCCTAATTCTCTATAACCAATGGCTCTGATACCAGTCTGTCACACCCCCGCTAAAAGCGGAAACACGGGGATGTAACGAGACGGGATCGTCATAACACATGGTAAGCAATAGAGATGCAATATAATAAATGATGATAAAGCGTGTCATGACGACACCCGACACAAAGGAGACTTGTGTCGTGTTTAGTCAATATTCACGACAACATAGCCATAAGCATAAACATGTTAAATGATTCACATAGACAAGTAGTATCAATTGTAATGTAACTCCCACAACCCGGGAACAAGTATCAAAAGAATAAAGTTGTTGAACCAGACTACAACAATGTTCCAAAATGAATGTTTGTCAAATATGTTTAGTCTTAAAGATGCATCCTAGGGTCTCCACTATGGCACCACACCTAGATCTTCAATTAGCATTGTCACCTGAAAAGATATGCTCAAAATGGTCAACAAAATTGTTGGTGAGCTCGCAAGTTTAAATAGAAAAATAGTAATTGATGTTGCATAGTAAATGTTGTGGAATACCGTGAATACAGTTATAAGTAAGTAAAATCACATGACAATGAGCTTTGCAACCAAACCTAATGACGTACACACAGATCTTGTCAGAATATATTCACCCAAGGGCCCGTTCCTGGCCACTGTTGATACTAACTAGTATACCAACAAACAAGGGTGGGGGTGTCAACCCAGTAGTACTACCAATACCTATCCGTCGGTTCCCACACTGGAATTAAATAGTTGCAAAGAAAGTACCACACAGTAAACTCAAGCATGTATCAGATAACTACTCACAAAACAGTAACACGTTGATTCCAAGTATGTAAATTGAACATCATAGAAAGTGGGTGAGCATACTTTTACCCATGTTTGTAAATGATTGAAATGTTGTTTAAGCATAAAAAGGGGTCACGAAACTCACTTGTTAGGTGGTAAGTATGAATGATCAAAGTTTCCAAATGTTGTATGCAGTAAACGGTCAAACACCTATTGATAGTTATTGTTAAGCATTAATGTAAATAGTAATGTTCGGTCGGTTCGGGTTGTATCGATTTGGTCGCGTGTAACACACACAAACAGACACACGTATTAGATCTTATGTAGATCCAAGTACTAGATATCGTCGCCTTGCTGATGATATTTGTGTAAAAGTTTCATTGTTATTAAAGGAGTATTTGGTAAATATCATTAGTTACAAATCGGTTATTGATACTTGTAAAATGTTAGGTTGATATGACTTGGAATAACATTAGTAAGTTTGTTAGTGTTGGCTTCAACGTTGTCATTAGCAATGGCAACCGCGTCGATGTCACCTTAACATCACACGACATACGCACACCACACACAAGAAGGAATTCACACACAGCAACTTCTATCGCACGACAGGACCAGACACACGACTCAACACTCCATCCGCACGAATCAACCCTCATTCGTACGAATCAGCTTCATTCGTACGATTGAACCTTAATTCGTGCGACTCAGCATTCAGTCGTACCACACAGCACCCAATCGCACGATTCAACATCCCATACGAACGAATCAACCTTCATTCGCACGAATCAGCTTCATTCGTACGATTGAACCTTCATTCGTACGACTGGCATTCAGTCGTGCGATAAACACACAATCGCACACATTCATTCGGTCGCATGACTCAATCGCACACATTCATTCGCTCGCATGACTCAATCGCACACATACATACAGTCGCACGACACACCCAGTCGCGCAACTCAGTCGCACGATAGACACAGACGCATGACTCATTCGTGCGTCGCACGGCTCAGTCGCATGGTCGACCCAGTCGTCTGAACAGTAGGTTCGCGACTGCAGAAGGTGCAGAGCAGCCTTCGGCTGCTCCGTGCACGAGGTTTACACCACAAGGACTTCCAGGAACACATTTCAAACACACCCAAACAAGAAGAACACGCAGAAAGACATCACACGCACCCACACGACCTCATGTGCTCGGGTTGGCCCCGAACACCCGAAACCCTAAATGGACAGCCGTAAACAAGCAAGAAAAAGGACGACCAAGGTCGTCTACCTGCAAGAAAGGAGTAGACTCAGCTATAGCCGAGGTCTTGCCGGTGAAAACGCGAAGAAACGGGGCGGTTTTGGTGCAAAGAGGGTGAGAAAATGGAGAAGAGGAAGATGAAGAAGAAGATGAAGAAATGGAGGCTAGGGCTGGAAATAAGGTTTATATACCCAGCCCTAGTTTGGAAAAATGTCACATTTAGTCCCTTCACTTAGCCCCGAGTTTTCAAAATTTGTTTCGATGGAAAACGACATTAATAGGTTAGTTATATTAATGATAAAATGTATTTAATGATATTTGTAACTTAAAAATGGTTTTATTAGTGACAATAATATTATATAAAAATGGTATATTTAGTGATAACGATGATGAAAATTGTAAAAGTTTTAAGGATAATATAACGTTCACGATGAGATCACAAGCATAAAGATGATAAAGCAAGATTAATATCCACACGAATAGTTTATCAAGATGAGGAATGAATGAGCGAAGAAAAGTTAACGAAATCCATGTTAATTGACGGACCTTATGGTGACGGATGTCACAGAATGGAAAGCAACACAGAGCGTCTTATAAGTCCAAGCTCATAAACTCAACTTCCAAACCTCTTCAAATGTTACATATGGACCTTTTTGGACCAACAAATGTCAAGAGTATTGGACGAAAATCATATTGTTTAGTTATCATTGATGACTATACAAGATTTTCATGGGTTTTCTTTTTATATGCTAAATCTGAAACGATTGATTTACTAAAAGAATTTATCATTAAAATTGAAAATCAATTAGAAAATAAAGTGAAAATAATAAGAAGTGATAATGGAACGAAATCAAAAATGCTAACATTGAAATGTTTTGTGTACAGAAAGGGATAGCTCATCAGTTCAGTGCTCCCAGAACTCCTCAACAAAATGGAGTTGCTGAAAGGAAGAATATAACACTGATTGAAGCTGCTCGTTCTATGTTAGCTGATGCAAAAGTTGCTATCACTTTTTGGGATTAAGCTATATCAAATGCGTGTTTTGTTCAGAATAGAATCATAATTGTGAAAGATAAATGGAAAACTCCATATGAGTTAATGTTTGGCAGGAAACCGAACATAAACTTTTTAAAATCATTTGGTTGTCCTGTTATGATTCTTAATTCAAATGATCAGTTAGGAAAATTTGAATCAAAATATGATAATGGATTTTTCGTTGGATACTCATCTGTTTCAAAAGCCTATCGAGTGTACAACTCTAGAATGAATATAATTCTTGAAACATTCAACGTTAAATTTCTGGAAAACTCTTTTCCATCAGTTTCAAATGGTCATGCATGGTTATTTGATTTAGATTCATTATCAAACTCTCTTCAATCTAACTTGTTTAATCAATCAAATTGTCTTGATTCTACAGGTAAGAAGAACTCTAGAGGAGATCTTGGATCTTTCAGTGAGGATTCAGATTCTGACGATCCACATGATTCTAGCTCAGACTACCCATTTTTATCATTTGTCAAGGACTCAACAATACGATTCGATGACAATAATCATGCTAATACAGCTTCAGATCATTCAGTTTCTTTTGATCAGGAAGGATCACAACCAATTCCTAATGATGGTAATGAGTTTGTGCAACCTGAGTCTGGAACATCATCCATCTCTGGTGATGCAGTTGATATTGGTAACTTTGATTACTTTATTAACTCACCGACTCAAGTTCCAAACTTCAATCCACATTCTTCTAAGTTGTTACATCAGCTTTCCAACTTAAACCAAACAAATCTGGATGTTAATGTTCAATGTGATGAGATTCCAACATCTCGTATTCACAAGAATCATCCAATTTCTCAGATTATTGGTCCATTGAAAGAGAGAACAACAAGGAGTAAATCAAAACAAGCAAACTTGTGCTTATACTCTTCTTTTCTTTCTCAAATTGTTCCTAAAATGTTATCGAAGCATTAAAGGATATTGGTCGGATAGAAGCCATGCAAGAAGAATTACTTCAATTTCACAAACAAGAAGTGTGGAATTTAGTGGATTTACCTGAAGGAGAAAATGCTATAGGCACGAAATGGTTGTTTAGAAATAAGACTGATGATCGTGGTGTAGTAATAAGAAACAAAGCGAGACTTGTTGCACAAGGATACACATAGGAAGAAGGGATAGATTATGATGAAGTGTTTGCACCAGTTGCAAGACTTGAATCCATTCGAGTTTTCCTGGCTTATGCTTCATTTATGAAATTTAAGGTGTATCAAATGGATGTAAAGGGTGCATTTCTATATGGTCCTATCACTGACGATGTGTTTATGGAGCAACCTCCGGGCTTTGAGGATGCAAAATTTCCACATCGAGTATATAAGCTGAGTAAAACTTTATATGGACTTCATCAAGCCCCTAGAATTTGATATGAGACATTATCATAACACTTAATCCAACATGAATACACAAGAGGGAAAATTGATCCAACTTTATTCATAAAGAAGGATAATGATGATCTCTTATGTGTACAAGTGTACGTTGATGATATCATATTTGGTTCTACCAGTCCAAAATTGTGCAATGAATTTGAAGAAATCATAAAATCTCGGTTCCAAATGAGTTCTATGGGAGAGATTAATTTTTTCCTTGGACTTCAAGTCAAGCAAACTGACGATGGAATTTTTATCAATCAAGAGAAGTTTGCTGACAAGCTCTTGAAGAAATTTAAGTTGCAAGATTGTCAGTCCATACAAACTCCAGCAGATGTTAACACCAAGATTGAACCTGATCCAAAAGGAAAATCTATTGACCAAACGTTATACAGATCAATGATTGGTTCTTTGATGTATCTTACTGCATCTGGACCAGACATTATGTATGCAGTTTGTGTTTGTGTCAGGTATCAATCAGACCCGAAACAGTCTCACTTAATTGTTGTCAAAAGGATATTCAGGTATCTCAAAGGTAAACCAGCTTTAGGGCTTTGTTATCCTTACGAGGGTAACTTTGAACTACATGGATACACAGATAGTGATTATGGTGGATGTTGTCAAGATAGAAAATCTACCTTGGGTGGGTGTCAATTTCTTGGTCCCCGATTAGTTTCGTGGTAATGTAAGAAACAAACAAATGTCTCTGTTTCAACTGTAGAAGCTGAGTACATTGCTGCATCAGCAGGATGTTCTCAAATCCTCTGGTTGCAAAATCAACTACTGGATTATGGGTTCAATTTTCTTAAAACACCTATTTACATTGATAACACTGCTGCTATGTTCATTCTAGCTAATCCTGTTCAACATTCAAAAACAAAACATATCGAAATTCGATATCATTTTCTCAAAGATAACTCTGAAAAAGGATTAATCATATTAATTCAAATTGCAACGGAAAAACAGTTGCCGGATCTATTTACTAAAGCCTTCCTACCAGGATGGTTTGAGTATTTAGTGGAGTCAATTGGTCTTATTAATAATATGTGAACTCTCTAAATCAAAAGATCATCATAAGTGATCCTCTCAATGTTAATTGCCTGTTTGTATTTTGTGTGTATGTGATTTTTGTTTTCTTAGAAAAACCAAATACAAAAGTATAAATCAAAACTCCAAAAATAGAGTCTTTTTCTAATTGTCAGTTTATTTTTAGAAAAGAATATGTTTTGCAATATGTGAGAAATGATAATACATTAGTGAGATCAGTTGCATATTACACTCATTAATAAAGTCTGACATGATCAGATATGATGTGTAGACAATATCATGCTACTATACTGAAAAAGTAAATTCTTATGATCACACTAAATCTTAATGCTTGTGTGTATTCATCTGAGTACTGTTGAGATGTTTTGGCTTATCAGATTGATTGCTTGTTAAGTTACACCACTCACACCTGTTGGTAATGTGATTAATCATGAGATCTGTTACAAGCATCATATCACTTCTTTGTTATGAGTCATCATAGGCCTGAAGTGCTGAGATATCCTTTGTTGTAAGTGATTACAGACCTGGATTTTCTCTTTGATGCAAAAGATGTTAATGTGCACAAACTATTCAAATGAATAGTTAGAGCTGATCAAATGGTTATCCATGATCATTCTCTCTTAATTTAAGTAACATGAACTCTGGTGATACATATGTTTTAGGTAATAAGTTGAGTATGTGTTCTTCCTTGCATGTCATGATGATAGTTGAGCTCTTTAAGTCTTTGTATGATTTACATCATGTCATATCTAAATATACCCTAATCAATCAAAGAATTGAAAAAGTAAGTGAGTTGATAATTTGTCAAAAACACTCATTTTCTGTCCTTAGATCTTGTGTCTCCTTTGCTGTGATATTACCGATCTGGAACACACTTGATCAGGATTTATTCATTGTCTATGACTATTCAAATTTTTTTTATTTTAGTGTGCTGATCTTTATTGATATGATCTCACTACAGACATTAATTCTTTTGTTTATATTAGATTTTGATTCTGCTTTCATTTTGATTTTATGCATGTTTTCTGTGTGTGAAGGCAATGTAACAATGAGATAGTTGATCTTATTATGTTACCTTTGGAAACTTGTAAGTTGTCAAACTTAAAAGTTTAGGGGGAGTAATAAATGGAAGAATTTTTTTCTCAGAAAAATCAAAATTAAAGTTAAAATGTTGAATTGAAAGGATGATGCTATATGTTCAAAGTGTATGTGAGTTTGATAATATAACTTTTGAAAATGATAATATGAACCTATATAAATTTACAAGTGGAAATGCTTCTTTCAAAAGTTGAAGAAAAAAAAATAGATGATATTTGATTTTGTTTTGAGACTAAAATGAAGGGAAAGATAAAATTTAAAAAAAAAATTAAACAACAAGTGAAGAATTAAAACTGTTAAAAATTAAAAATTGAGTGTGCAAAATATAAAAAGTTCAAATTTGAGGGACTAAAAGGTAAATTTTAGGAAATTCAAAAATATGCTTAAATGTTTATAGATTAGTATGAAATATTACTAATATGTTTAAATATTGTGCAGGTGAAAATTTTTAAAAAACACAAGTGTAAGACTCATGAAAGCTAACTGAAAGTCAACTCATGCGCCTAAATAGTGTTCATACGCCTAAATAGGAGCATGATGAACTTTCAGGAATTATACAAGTGTTTGGGCGTTTTTCATATTCCCATGTGCCTAAACAGTTGCAATAAGTCAATGAGTTTAACCAAGTGTTGGGCGTTTTACACAAACCCATGCGCCTAAACAGTGATAATGAGTCTGATTTTAACCAAGTGTTGGACGTTTTAAATGTCTCATGCGTCTACACAGTGTTGAAATGTTTCAAGTGTTACAAGTTAGACGTTTCAGGAACTTCATGCGGCTGAACAGTGCAAAAGCGCCTAAACAGTGCTTATGCGTCTGAACAGTTCTCATGCGTCTAAGTCAAAACGCACAAACAGTGCTCATGCGTCTCAGTATTTTGTGAATTTTAGGGTTTCATACGCACAAACAGTGCTCATGCGTCTAAAATTTCAATTAATATAAATTGAACACTTATCCTTGTTTCTCATTCACACTCAAAATTCTCCAAAAACAACTCTTTGAACTATCGACTCGTTGTCATCAAAGTCTCAGATTCTCAGTGATTGCAACAAATCTTGTTGATTGTTAGATATTATTTGAGTTCAAAAACGTAAGTTTATGATTCAAATCAGTAGATTTTGGTTAAAACATGATGATTGGCATAGTCGTTTGACTGCTATTTGGGCGTTCGAACACTATAACATTCAAAGTTTAACTAATCAAATCTTAATCATATCTAAAATTGATTCTGAATTGTTGATATGTATCAAATTTCGAGCAATTTGATATATAGTTCATCAACCGAAATTGTGAATGATATGGATTATAGATTGATCAGTTAGTTCTTCGAAGGAAGAAGAAGAAGATGAACAGACAAAATTCAATTATTTGAATAAAAATAAAAAAAAAATTAAATAAAAAGTAGATAAATCAGAATTCAAATAATTGATTAATAAAAATGATAGATACAAAATGAATAAAGTTTAAGATTTCACAAATTAAATTCATATGTCAAAAGTCAAAATCATAAGTCAAAATTGAATTCCATATTACAAAATTGCAAATTCATATGTATAAATAAAATTCATTAATCAAAATTTCAATGTTCTAATATTCTTTTTCTCTATGTTTTATAGATGGCAGCTTTGAAGTTTGAGCCTAAACATAATGTTGCTGCATTCTTAGATGATGAAAACAGAGAAGCTGTTGGTTATGAAGAAATTATAAGATTTCTGCTAAGATCAAAATATGTCTATGCAATGTGTGCAAGACATATGATTAATGCAAGATTGATCAAAAGATTCTGGAGAACAACAGAAATAGAAAGAGATGAAGAAGGGCATAAAGTTTAAGAGCTTTCATTACATCTGATAGAATGCTTGAAGTGTCTGAACAAGCAACCAGAACAGCTCTTAAACTTGCAGAAAATGATCCAGAAGACTTATCTGAGTATACTTTCAATGAATGTAGAGATGTATTTCTACAAATGGGTCATCCTGATCACTTTCCTAAGAAACAATTCTTCAGAGCAAGAGTATATAAACACTAAAAATTGTTGTGTTATATATTTCAACATTGCATGATTAAAAGAAGTGCTGGTTGGGATTCATTCCCAGTGGACATTGCATCTCCTATCATTGCTCTAGCCACAAACAGAAGGTTTAACATGGCAAAATGGATAATGAATGGATTCATATTCAATCTTGAAAGAGGAAAGAGAAATAAATACTTGATGTATCCAAGATTTCTCCAACTACTCATTAATGAAGAGAATCCAGATTTATATGTTGAAGGAGTTGAAGGAGATAAGTTGCAATTAGAGCACATGTCTGAAGCTGTGTATAAGAGACTTGCTATGATTACTGGTGCTCAAAACATTCCATTATTTGATTATATAAGGAATGTAGCTATGGATGAAGTAGACATCAATCAACAACACTATCATTTATCTGAAGATGAACCAATAGATCCAAATGATCTTATTGAGGTTGTTTTAGATGATATGCTTGAAGATGATGATGAAGAAAGTGATGATGAAGCTACTAAAAGCTCATCAGATGATGATGATGATGATAATAATGATGATGATGATGGAAATGATTGTGCAACTAAAGCACATCAAGAAGAAATTGATGAAAGGAATGATGATGATAATGTCAATGAACCTCAAAACTTAGCTGAAGAAACTAATGATGCTGATATTCATGATGATTCTGTACATGAAGAAGATTCACAAAATCAAACTTTTGATTTTGATTTCATGAATGATATGTTATTTGAACCAGTGTTTCAAGCTAAAGTGAATGAAAATGTTGAAGAAATTCCTGTGAGTACAACACACAATGTGTCAGTACAAACAGAGGAGATAGTTGATATAGATGAGATGGAGAATTTGAAAGAAGAAAATGTGATTAAAGAGAAAGAAATTAAAGAATTGAAAGTTGAGAATGAAAGATTTAAAGAGATGAATATATCTCTTGAAAAGAAAATTCAAAAGCTAAAGGATGAAAATTCTAAGTTGAATGAAGAAAATTTACTGAAAGATGAAAAGCTTTTGAGCTATGCAAAAGACAAAGAAGATGTTATCAAAAACTTTGAAGTTATGATAAAGGATTATGACATTCTTGAAGAGAAATTCAAGAAATTATCTGATGAAAATGAAAATTGAAAGATGAATTAATAAAGGAAAAATAATCTCAAAAGCCTATCTCACCAGATCAAATGATAAGCTCTGAGATGATTGTTGAAGAGAATCCTGAGGTGATCAAAGGAAAAAGGAAACTTGATGATGTAGCAGATACAAATTGAGTCATCTTCAAAAGTACAAAGAATAGAAGAAACTGTTGAAGAGCAAGACATTCAAGAACAAATTGAAGCTTTAGAAGATATTGAAGAAGTTTACAATGATGACTGGTATGACGAAGTCTTAGATGAAGAAGACATAGATGAAGCTCAATTTGTATCAAATTTTCTCTTTACAAGAACCAACTCAAGATCAAGATGAAATTCCACAAGACTTTGAAGATAGATACAACTACCTTGTGAAGATGAAATACAATAGAGTATTTTTGGATGGACTGACTGTTTCTCAAATAAATGATGAATATGAGAAATGCATTACTGCAGAGTCAGTTGCTCCTATTGATCCAAATGAGATTGTAATTGAACATGGTGAATGGAATAGAGCTAAAGAAAATATTAATGTAGAATAATTATCAAGCTCTGAGCTTCACCATCCTGATCCTGATGATATGAGTATTCCAGCTTTAAGGTCTTGGTTGCAAGCTAGGAATTACCCATGGAGGAAATTGAAAAGATTACAATATGTATCTTTGAGGAATCTTGTTAGAAGTTTTCAAGAAACGGAAAAACAATCAAAGAAGATGATCATTCTTGATACTGATAATCCTCAATACCTTAAGGTTACCAAAAGAACAAGAATGTTGAAGCCTCAAGAGATTAAACAGATGGCTAGAAAATCAGATGCTCATGATAGCAGAAAAGATCTGATTAAAATGTTTTATGATCTTGAAAGACAAGCATATAAAGCCACGTCTGAACAAAGACAAATTTTTGATAATGCCAGATCAACTAGAGACTTGGTGAGAAATGTATTACAAAGAGGACAATCGGTTGCTGAGTTGTTAAATGCTATGATTGCTCCTGATTTCACAAACCAAGTAAAGATAATAGCATGGAAGTATGATGAGATATTTGATGTACTTTATTAAAAAAGTAATGCAGTTTGTGATGTATATCATTTTTACTCAAGCATCATTAAACTTCCAGTGCAAGACTTGAAAGAGTTAAACAGATTACCTCTGATCAGTCCATCTGATTCTAAACGTGGTAAGATGATGATAGAATTATTGAGAAGAGGAATGGATAGATCAAGTAATTTTTTTCAAACAAGATGTGATCAAGAAGACAAAGAGTACTTTGCTACTTTAAAGAAGAACAAAAAGCTTAAAGGATTACAATCTAAAGAAGAACATTTAATGATAGAATTTTGTGACAAGTTTTTTGAAAAAATCACAACTCCTGGTCTAAAGGTGATTGATGGTAATCAGAAAAGCCAATTCTCAGATGGTTCTATAACACTGAGACTTTTGAGCTTAAACTGGTCTGAAATCTCGAACAATGGGATGAGGATATGATTACATTATTTGGTGCTTTTGAACTAAAACTATTACATCCAAGTTATATATCATTTTTGTCTGTGCAAAAGTTTGAAAAGGTATCTCCAGAGATTGCAGAGCAAGATAAGAAGTATTTTCTTTCTATCATCAATGTGATGAATGCTGCAATGGAAAGAATATCATTGAGGAAAGCTCTTGCTTATGCAAACATTGTTAAAAAAGACATCAAAGACATTGAATTCATGAGAATTTCAAGAAAAGGAGTATTAGAAATATACTCAAAGGAAAGTCAAAATCCTATTGAGTTATATGCTAATATTGATATTACATGTCTATCAAAAGATACATTGAAAAGAATGAGCAAAATGAAGATAAAGACAAACGAAGCAAAACCAGAACAAGGCATTCTTGCTAGCAAATTTAAGTCTGTATTGCTAATGCTTTGAAAGAACAGGAGATGTATAAAAAGAAGCCAATGTTCAAGATCAAAGAAGAACCTGAAGATTTCTTTGAGTGCTAAAGATTGAATATTAAAGATAGAAGATAGAAGATAAAAGTTGAAGATGAAAGCTAAAGATAAAGCTGAAGAAAAGATAAAAAAAAGTCAAGATTGAAAATTTTGAAGACCGAAAACCATGTAAATCTTAGGGGGAGTATTGTTAGTTCTCTAGAAAGATTAACATGTTGTCTTTAGGTGTCTTTTTACTATTTGTAATAGTATAGGGACTAGTTTTGTAATTTTGTTAGTTCCTTATGTTTCATTATAAATAGCTTAGACTTGTAGCAGTTAGAGAGAGACGTGACTGCTTACTTACTTTGTAATTTGTCTTTGCTTGATATTAATGAAACTGTGAATTTTATTGATATCTTGCTTGATTTATTACTTTGTTTGTATTTCTTTGAATTGTGTTCATACATCATCACAGATTGGTACATTTGATCCTATCATATATAATTGATGATTAATAAGAAAATAATAAGCGTCGTTCCAACGTAAACCGTCACAAGTCACCTAAATAGCCATATTTACAAGGTTCTAACGTCTAAATAATAAACTCAACGAATTAATAGAAGACTAGGGTTTGGTGTTTAGAGGTTTTATTATTTAAATTAGACGAGATGAAATAATTGGTTAAGTACGATTCAAAATTAAATATACTATTTAAGCATTCTAGTGTAAAAAAACATCTTTTTAAATAAAATCATAAGCTTGAATAAATCTTGATAGTTTGTAAACTAATCCCCATTTTAACAATAACATACATTTGATGGTGGTTGTTCTACTAATAACTTAGTAATTTAAACTATTATTTGAAACCCAATTTCTTTATAGAAACACGCTAATTGTAATATTAATTTAGAGTATATCAAAAAATACAAATAATTTTCAGAATTTATTTAATTGTCTTACAAATTAATTAAAGTTCATAAAATAATTTTTATAATTTTTAAGAATTTTCTGAGTTTATTTTAAAGGCCAAAAAGCCTTAAAACAAAAATGTGGGGTTCCCCGGATTCAAACCGGGGACCTTAGGTTTATGGGGTGTGCGCTTTACTAGTGGTCTAAGGTCTTAGCCGCGTTAAAGTTTCGTTTTAATAACTTAAAAACACCAAATGCTGAATCACCCCCAAATCGCATGAACCCTAGTTTCATTTTGATTCAAATTGAACACTGGTTCGAGTGTTTCAACTCGATTAACCTTAGGGCTTTTGATCCCTAAGCTTAATCGAGCACAATGATGTATTAAAATTACCTGATTACGATCTAATTGATGTGTTTAAGCTCGAGTTTATCTCGGTTCACACGCGAAGAACAGGGAGTTAAAATCCGACCTTGCGATGAGTTTGTTATGCAATTGAGTGTTTAGAGAGGTTAAAGGGAACGAATGGGATGATTCTCTCCGTTAAATAGGTTCAATTTGTACGTTAGGGTGCCGAACAAGCTTCAAGTTCCGTTCAACTAATTCGGTTACTAACACATATTTAATCGATAGTTTAACTCCAATTAAACACTGGATTAAGGTTGGAATTGATTACGAACGTTTCCAATCGTTTAATTTGATTAATCGACACATTGTATACGTTGAACGGTTATGAACCAATTTTGATTGTTGATTTCGATTTAATTCCCTTAAATGTCGAATAATAGTTCGATTGAACATGGGTTCGAATTCGCGATGATGCTACAGTTCGATTGGCAGTTTTTACAAGTTTAAAACGTTTAAAATTCGGACTTCGGTGGTCATCAGCGGTCGGCCGGAGTAGAGCCGGCCGGTGACCAGAAAAACGAGGAAAAAGAAAAGGGGCGGGGGTTGGGTTTGTAACATTATAAATTTACACTTTGGTCCCTCAGTTTTGGTTTCTTAATATTTCATGCTAAAACTTTCATTTAAAATTTCAAATTTAACAAATTAACCCCCTAATTTAATTATTTTAAGTTTTTAAATATTTCTAAGATTAGTATTTTTTTATAAATCAATTAATATTTTTATTACTACTATTGTTATTATTAGTTCTGTTATTATTATTATTATGATTATTATTGTTATGTTCAATTCAATAGTTAAATTGTTAACTTTCAAATTAAAGATTTAAAGGAAACAAACATGAATAACTCTCATAGTTACATTAACGAGAACAATGGCCCTTACAAGATTATAACGACGTTAACTTTTAATTTAACGAAAAATACGAGATGTTACAGCTCATCCAAGTTCCATTATATACAATGGCTTAATCAAAGAAAAAGGATCCATCATGCATCGATCTTTAATCTCCTTAGGTATATCCCCGGTAGGGCTGGCAAAACAGGTCTTATCGTGTTTAACAAGTTAGAGATGACACGCGTAGCTCACGTATCAAACATGCCAAAGACTTGTTTAACTACCTATATATTATGTCTAGATTTTTTTATATGTTACATGAACCAAGAATGTGAAATAATGAAGTCTAGCCTCTTGATTTTACTTATTTTTAAAATTGTAAAAAATTAAAAAAATATTTTTTTTATTAAACAGGTTTAGTCGTGTCATAAACATGTCGGCAATTGCCAGCCCTAAGTATAGGTAATCGTTACAAAGATGAGATGTGATATGATGTTATTCTAATGAATGCTTGGAATAATTGTTGGTTTGAGTATGGTTATTAAACAAATAAGTAAGTGGTGCATGATGACTACAAAATACTTTTCCATTTGCGAAAGATGGTAAAGATATGACACTACTTCATCTTGTTACCTACTAAAGTTGGAAGACATCTAACATATCTCTTAGTTACTACTTAAATATTGTCGATTTGCACCATACTATGACGATGGATATGATGCGCCAAGTTTGAGGGCGTTCATCATGAAGGACATTTGATCAACACTGAGGCTCAACAAGAAGAGAAACGGGTTAACTCTACTAATGTCATGTTCATGAATTTTATACATATACATAATTGCATATTTAATACTTGTAAAAATATATAAACCCATTTTCTATGGTTTATATTTTGGGTTTGAAAACTTTTGGGCTTGGGTTCAAGTTGAAGACAAGATGAATTATGACTTGGGCCCATATTAACCCTAGTTTTTATTATATATACCTGTTATATAATTGTAATCTTTGAGCATCTAATAAAAGATAAACCTTAGTTGCAGTACGTGGACACATGATTCACATCAAATTCAACACGTCAAATTGTCATGTTCGTTATTTTTCTATTCCGTGCAATTCCTTTATGCGTGTGTGATGTTTGCATTCTGCTGCGTCACTTGAATCCTAACAAGTTTCATGACATAAACTGCTATTCAAACCGTTAAACTCCCAAACTATTTAAATTGGCTTATTTAAACAAGTTTGCATGATTATGGCTTTTGGGATGTCCTGTGCATTCAATTTCAAGTGGTTGAACTTCAATAAATCTAGTCATTCAAAGAGACTCGATTCATATATTAAAAACTTTAATTTATGTTAATTCCAAACAAATCTGCCTAATAATCCAAAATTATTCAAAATCGGACCAAACTTATCGGATTTGAACGATTCAATTCGAGTCCATTCTTGACCGTTTATTTCTTTCGTAATAATAATAAATAATATAATATACAAAATAACAAAAATCAAATGTAACATATTAAAACCTTAAAAAATATTTCTAGATGTAGGAAAAGTGGTCAACATGATAGCAACTACAAAACACGATCATGGACTTCTTATGCCAATAACGTATTTTCCGAAACACCCCCTAAGCTATTTCTATATTGAAAATAAGTCCCTTTGACTCATATTTTGTTCATTCAGATCCGAATATTATATGTTTAAAGTTAATTTTTTTATTTGATTGCGTTTATATATGGTGTTTTTACTATCTGGTTATTAAAAATATTTAAAGACGCTGAAAAAAAAAACGATTAGCTTTATAACATATAAAACTATAAACTTAAATCATACATATGTTTTATCAATAATAAAAGTAATACATGGTTAGTCTTACTTTATAGAAAAAAAAACAAACTCTAGTAATACATTTGCCCTCACTCCTTACATTTTTTATTTAGCTCTAGTTGTTTATGCTAATATTTATAATTTAGAATATATATTATAAACTAGTTTTTAATAGAATGTAATAACATAAAATAGATTTTATTTAAATTTTAATAATTTGATAAAATATTATCCTAATATACATAAAACAAACCTTTAGTAAACTTGAGGTTTAGACATCACTTAAATTTGTTAAGCTAACAAAACCTTTATATATTTTAAAAGTTAATAAACCCTTTCTTGTGCCCTTAGAAGCATGATTTACAAGATAAAAACCAAATTTTATTAAAAACAAAGCATGAATGCATACCATTCATGTGAACATCCATATCACATGATAAATCTATTTTTAAAGATGCATTACATATGTTCACACGAGCTTATTATTTCCATATTCTAAAAGAAAACATTGATTTTCAAGATAAAAACACATGCTCACACTATTTATTTAACAAACTTAAACGTAATTCAATCACTTTAAAACAAAAAGTTCAAAAATACAGACTCAACTTCACTCCTAACAGCGAAAAATCCTCAAAACAAATAGTTGAAGGACCAGTATTGTAACAATAATAAAACTTCATGGGTGTCTTTTATAAATTGCCTCGAGAATTCCCCCATCCACACCTCCCTTGATCCCAAAGATGTCTCGCACACACCGGAACACACACAACAAAAGCACACATACACTAACGTACAACAATCAATGCACAACGTACAACCTCGTACTCCATCTCAGCTCTGGATTCAACAATTCACTCCTTGGATATAGCAATCACAATAAACTCACGTTCTGCTCCCAAAAACAGAGCAACGTACAGTTCGTAAAGCGTAAAGTACAAGTCGTTCAAGGTATACGAACCTGGAGCTAGTAATTTCCGATCTGGAAAATAGAGTTACCATAAGTTTGGCTGTATTGTAGACTGTCTATATGGTCTACAAATCGTGCGTTTTGACCCTCTTTTACTCCCCTTCAATAATAATAATAATATTATTATGAGCTTCGTGATCTCTTTGTGGAATTCAATTCGATTTGTGTTGATTTAGGGCTTTGATGAGTGATGATTGCGTTGGAGTGATGTGTAGTGAAGGTATAGTTGTTTATTGTTGTTTATAATCAACAGCAAGAAGCATATTAGAATGAACTGAAAGAGGATTTGCTTTTGGAAATGTCTCCGGTCAAATTCCTCTTCACGTTTCTCTTCATATCGATCATACTATGGCTGCTGTTCATGTAAGTAGTGATTCAGCTGGTTTACTTTGGTTAATTTGATCGATGTTTGTGGTTTGTGGAGAATTGAGGTTTGGAGCTTGAGATTTTGAGGTGTTGTGGATGATCCGGCGTTTTGCTGTGTTTGATTGTGTGGTTGTTGCATTTCTGTGTATGTATTGATGGAATTGGGGTGTTGAGTTTGATGTTGGAGTTCAGTGATGTGGTGGTGGTTTTGCTAGTTGCGTGTGATGTTGTCTTAGTGTACTGATTGGTTTTGTTTTAGTGTTAAGTGCATCTTTTTTGTTAAGTTTGTTGCAAATTATGAGTGTACATTGTGAATGTAATGCTATGATTATCAAGTTACGGATAGATCAAATCTCAGTGTAAACTAGAAAATGGTTATTTGGTAATATGAAAGTGAATATTTGTTTCTTACTTTTTTCCCTTTTAATGTTTCAAAAGACGCTACATATTTCAGATTTATGTTGAACATTAACTATTTTTCATCGTGAATCTTGTTCTGTTACTTGATCTCATAGTCTTATGTCTGGTTATGCTTTTATTATGGATAGTGAAGCAACATAAATAGATGTGTTAGATGACTCAAGTGAACATCTTATTTCAGATTTGCTTCCAAGTTAGTTGCTTGGATTTTGAGCCGGATCATGAAAGCGTCGGTGGCATTTAAAGTTAGCGGATGGAAATGTTTGAGGGATGTTACAATCAAGTTCGAAAAGGTTATTAAACTTTTGCTTTAACATACATCGAATTGTGGTTCAGTTTTGTTTTCTTTTGCTATGGCTGCTCTTACATTTTGCTTGTCTAAATTTAATCAATGGTCTTAAATGATATGCATATTGAATTAATCATGTTAAATTTAGAAATTCAGCAAGAACATAATTCAAATTGTTAAAATGATGGATTTGAAGTAGTTTGATGGCTTGTTTCAGACATAGTCGATAATTTAGAGAAGTTTTATCTTTAATCTAGAAAGGAACCTTTTTATTACGTTTTTTACTGGACTTAACTAGTCGTCTTACAACAAATGATATGTTTCTTATACATGCTTCACAGTAGCTTATTGTTATACTCCTCTCCTGTTAATATTGTATTTTTAGAGTTCATTCAATTGCATCTATGCTCTTTTTAGTATCCTTCCTGACATCATTCAACATTGGCAATTTGCAGGGTGCGGTTGAATCTCTTTCAGTTGGTGAAATTAGATTCAGTTTAAGACAATCCTTGGTTAAACTAGGGGTTGGTTTTATGTCTAGGGATCCAAAACTGCAATTGCTGATAAGTGACATAGAAATCGTTACAAGAGCTTCAAACCAAAGTTCAAAGAAAACGGAGGCACATAAATCTCGTAAGTCTCGCAGTAGCCCAGGCAGAGGGAAGTGGATGGTTGTGGCTAATGTGGCAAGATTCTTATCGATTTCTGTGACGGATTTGGTTGTAAAGGCAAGTTGTTCAATGAAATTGATTATATTTATTACTATATGTCTAGTTCCAAATTAGCTACGTGTGAGATTTTACTAGGAAGTTTTTTTGTTTGTCTAGTTCCACTCTTGCTTGTGCATGCAATTACTTTTACCTGTACTATATGTTTATGGTGTAGTCATTTATGGTTCCATGATTTAGAGATCTTGTATTGCTTTTATATTACACTACATATCTGTCAGCACAAGTATCTAACTATTATTGTATGTAGAAAAATGGACTTAAAATGACAATAAGAACGTTATGTCTAGTTTATGAGTGATTAGATTATATTCCTTCGTGCTCAGTTGTATACTTGGCCTGATAAAAGGACCTACATTGCAATATATAGAATATAGTTTTGTTTCTCAAATGCAAATTCATATGTGGATGTTTGCAGGATTTCTATTTCTCAGATCTTCTGCAATGGAGTAACATTTAGAAAAATATGCCTTATAATCATAATGATTGGTTGGTTGAAAGATTAGGTTTCAACACAGAAGATTCTTTTAGTTAACAACTGGACACAATAAGGTGTTGCTTAAAGTGCCTGTTGCTATCATGACTCCAGATTACCATCAATCAAGTTTGTTATATATATATATATTTTCTGAATAGCATGGAAAATTTTTGTGAAGTGCATGACATCTAGTTATAATCTTAAAAGTCTTTTTCATTAAAGGTTTCATTATCAACTGCTTCTAATTTTCTTTAACTTTGGGGCAGACACCAAAAGCTACTGTAGAAGTTAAAGATTTGGGAGTTGAGATATCAAAAGATGGTGGGACCAAGCCTTCTATCCTTGTGAAGTTGCAACTTTTGCCTGTTGTTGTTCATGTGGCTGAACCACGAATTAGTTTGGACCAGTCATCGAGCTTTAGCAATGGTGAAAGCTTTACTGTTGGACAGACATGTTTTGCAACTATTGAGAAAGCATCTGCTCCTTTTGTTTGTGAAGAATTCCATCTCTCGAGTGAGTTTGGTCATGATAGGTTGGTTTTTTTATTTTCTATTTTTTAAGTTTCTTTATATTATCTTTCCCGCAAATCTATGTAACATTTTGAGATTGAGGAATAAAGAGTTTCTGCTTCTTTATCCCTTCATAGTTTTCTTCATCTTCTGAAGTCATAGTAGTTGCTTGTTTCTGTGCTCTAGGGTTGTGTTTTGAGCAACAATATCACAAGAACAACATTGAATACAACATTGCCAAAAAGCACGTCTTTTTTTGTTCCCTATTTTGTTTCTTCGTGTAACAATTAAAGCTTTTTTATTTACAACTTTTTGCTGCAGAGAAGCAGGTATCATTGTGAAAAATGTAGACATTTCAATTGGAGAAATCTCTTTAAACTTAAGTGAGGATCTAATTCCCCGAAAGAAGTCATCAGACACCCAAGTTGATGGATCCTTACAATCAAACATTGAACACAATGTCGTTAAAAAGCAACAAAATGGAAAATCTGCCCTTTTGGCTGTTACCAACTACACTTCATTCATTCCAGAAAAGGTTAGAAAGTGTTGTACATTTCGAGTCAATACTAAAGTTTATATTAACTGGCCAATTCTCTCTATATCTATAATAGGTTTGTCTTGCTTTGCCAAAGTTGAATGTGAATTTTGTGCACAAAGAACACTCTATTGTTATGGAGAATAACATAATGGGTATCCAGTTAAAGAGTGTGAAGTCTCGATTTGTTGAAGATATTGGAGAAAGCACACGTCTTGATCTTCAGTTAGATTTCAGTGAGATTCATGTATGGGTGTAATCGGCAATATTTTATATCTTGGCCTTCTTAACATTTTTAATATTGTTCATAGTTTTATTCTAATGATAGTCTCTTTGTTATATAATATAGCTTCTTAAAGAAGCTGAAAATTCTATGGTTGACATATTGAAGCTTGCTGTTATTTCTTCAGTTTACATCCCATTACAGGTACATTTATATGATTTTCATACATTGTTTCATAGAACCATTTCCATAACTTCTTTAGTTTTTTTCTCTTTTCAGCCTTCATCACCTATAAGATCTGAAATTGATGTAAAGCTTGGTGGCACCCAGTGCAATTTATTTATGGGAAGATTGAAGCCATTGATGAAATTGAGTTCATCAAAGAAGAAAAAGATGGTGCTTCGTGATGAAAATGCTAACCCAGTATCGGTCCAGTCAAGTGGTGTGAAAACCGTTATGTGGACATGCACAGTTTCAGCTCCAGAGATGACTATTGTTCTTTTTAATACAAGTGGATTGCCGATTTATCATGTAAGTGATTATCTTTCACTGCCATAATTTTTTTAATCTCATTGTCTTTAAGTTTTCCTAAGATCTCTACTAAAGTGGCGTGTAAAAAGAAGTTTGCAAAGGCAAAGCTGAATGTTGCAAGTTTAGTTACGTTTGATGAATATTCTATTAAGTAGAGGTTGCAAATTGGATGGGTTGGAGAGGTTGGCTAACAGGTAATAGTAGGTGTGGTTTGAAACTGGTTGGCTAATCTGAAACTCTTTCTTTGTTAAACTGTTACAGCTTTGTAATTAAAAATATATCTTCTAATAATGATTAGAAATGCTTATTATTAATAATCTAAATTTTATTGAATGGGATGGTTTAGGAAGGTTTATGATTTAAAGATGCACAAAGTCAGACTTTCAATCAGTTTGACCACTTTCCTTCAAAGCTGTCTTTTTATTTTACCTGTTTGATTTGTTATGAAGTAAAAGATAACCTGAGACCCATGCATAATTGCATATATATCTTGATTGAAATTGCCACCTCTACTAAATAGTTTCAGAATGTTCGATTTATGTACCTTTGGTGAACATGTGACATCATCATTTTACTGCAATTGTGGGATTTGTTTCTTCTCTTTAGGAAAAGCTTTAGTACAGCTAATGTCTTTTTGGCATACTTTGCTTTCATTAATTTTCAGGGTTGCTCACAGTCCTCCCATGTGTTTGCCAACAACATATCTAGTTCAGGCACTGCAGTTCACTTGGAACTTGGAGAACTGAATTTGCATTTGGCAGATGAGTATCAAGAATTGAGAGAAACTCTTTTTGGTGTGGAAACAAATGCTGGTTCCTTAATGCATATAGCAAAAATCAGCCTAGATTGGGGTAAAAAGGAGAGGGATCCACCTCTAGAAGACAATTCTAAGTTAATATTAGTTTTGTCTGTTGACATAACTTCCATGGGTTTGAACTTAACATTTAAACGTGTTCAGTCCTTGCTATCAACTGCATTCCTGTTTAAAACACTGTTAAAAGCTTCATCCCCGTCTATCAAAACGTCTAGGGTAGGGCGTTCAACAAAACCATCTGGCAAAGGGATTCGTGTAATTAGATTCAATCTGGAACGCTGTTCTGTAAATCTATGCAGTGACATAGGCTTGGAAAATGAAGTTATCATGGACCCGAAATCTGTAAATTATGGATCACAAGGTGGGCGTGTACATATTAGTGTCTTAGCTGATGGAACCCCACGTACTTCAAAAATAACAACAACAGTTTCAAAGGAGCACAGAACGGTTAAATGCATTGTAGGCCTAGATATATATCATTTTAGTTTGAGCTTAAATAAGGAAAAACAATCCACTCAGTTGGAGCTTGAACGAGCTCGATCTGTGTATCAAGAATATTTAGAAGACAGTGATTCTGGCACAAAAGTAACAATATTTGACTTACAGAATGCAAAGTTTGTAAGAAGAGCTGGAGGCCTTAGAGAAATAGCTGTTTGCTCCCTTTTTAGTGCCACTGATATTACTGCCAGGTGGGAGCCAGATGCCCATTTAGCATTAGTTGAACTAGGGTTAAGACTGAAGCTACTGATTGAGAATCAGAAGGAGATTTATTCTAGTAAAGATAACGTAGTTCCAAAAGAAGAATCTATGGGATTATTACAGCCAGAAAAGAATAAAAGAAAAAAGGAATCTCTTTTTGCTATTGATATTGAGATGCTTACTTTAACTGCTGAAGCTGGAGATGGTGTTGAAGCCATGATTCAAGTTCAGTCAATTTTTTCTGAAAATGCACGTATAGGTGTACTCCTTGAAGGACTGATTCTCAGTTTCAACTCATCAAGAGTGTTTAAAAGTGGCAGGATGCAAATTTCCCGCATACCGAGTGCAAAATCTGAATCAGATGCCAAGTGGGATTGGGTGATTCAAGCATTTGACATACATATTTGCATGCCATACAGATTACAGCTGCGTGCTCTTGATGATTCTGTTGAGGAAATGTTGCGAGCTTTAAAGCTTATTACTGCTGCTAAAAAGAAATTAATATTTCCTGTCAAAGAATCTGGTTCAAAACCTAAAAAGCCTAGTTCTTCGAAAATTGGTTGTGTAAAATTCTCAATACGTAAGCTGACTGCTGACATTGAAGAAGAACCGATACAAGGTTGGCTTGATGAACACTATCGAGTTATGAAAAATGAGGCTCGTGAACTGGCTGTTCGGTTGACTTTGCTTGAGACAATTACTGCAAAAGGAAGCCAATCTTCTGCAGTTGCTGATGAAGATGATTCTGTTCACAAAGGCGTGTTTCAAGTTGGCGGAGAAGAGATTGACTTGCATGATCCATCATCTGTTGAAAAGCTTAAAGAAGAAATCTATAAACAATCCTTTCGTTCTTATTATCGGGCTTGCCAGAAACTCGTAACAGCCGAAGGATCTGGTGCATTTCAGGATGGATTTCAGTCTGGTTTTAAACTTAGCACCTCCAGAACATCACTTTTTTCTATCACTGCAACAGAGCTTGATTTAAGTTTGTCAGCAATTGAAGGTGGTGAAGCAGGAATGATAGATTTCGTACAGAAGCTTGATCCAGTTGCACTTGAATATAAAATTCCATTTTCTCGCCTTTATGGATGTAACCTTAATTTGAAGACCGGCTCTCTTGTTGTTCAGCTTAGAGACTATACTTATCCACTTCTTGCTGGTACTTCTGGTAAATGTGAGGGACGGGTTGTTCTTGCTCAACAGGTCCGATTACAGTTATCTTCTCTTATCTGATCATATTCATTTGGCTTTGTTTTCCATTTTTATCTATTGGATTAAAGGTGGTAGGTCAGACAGGTTAGGTAATGGCTCCAATTGGGTTCAGGTGAAAACAAGTGTTTTTAAGTAAAGGTCAAAACCTTTTGTCTGTTTTATGATTCTAAAAAGCTATAGTAAGTTAGTAAAACAATAACAATCAAACAGTTTGAATAAAATGATGATGGAGGTTGTATGCATTATGCAATAAAAATAGACTCGATGACTTTTGACCTGTTTGACTCAACTCGTCTTCGTTAACTTTTTTCGCTTTATTTGTTTGAGGACTGAACTAACGAATGAAAGAAAGAAAATGATTCTGAATTTTATTGCAGGCGACACCTTTTCAACCCCAAATTCTGCATGATGTCTATGTTGGTAGTTGGAGGAAGGTGCAAATGTATCGTTCAGCTAGTGGCACAACGCCTCCAATGAAAACATATTTGGATTTACCGTTACTTTTCGAGAAAGGAGAAATATCTTATGGAGTTGGTTTTGAACCAGCTTTTGCTGATTTAAGCTATGCATTCACAATAGCTTTGCGTAGGGCTAACTTAAGTGTTAGAAACCCAAGTGCTTCCAATATTACAGTCCCAAAAAAAGAAAAAAGCTTGCCATGGTGGGATGAGATGAGAAATTATATTCATGGAAAAACCACATTGTGTTTTTCTGAAAGCACATTTCACATTCTTGCTACAACTGATCCATATGAGAAAAATGATGAACTCCAAATTTCTTCCGGATATATGGAACTCAAACACACGGATGGACGTATACATGTTTCAGCAAAGGACTTCAAGATGTTTACAAGCAGTTTGGAGAATTTGCTTCGAAATTCAACAATTAAACCACCATCTGGCGCACGTGGTGCTTTTCTAGTGGCCCCTAGCTTTACTCTGGAGGTTACAATGGACTGGGAATGCGAGTCGGGTAACCCACTCAACCATTATTTATTTGCGCTTCCGTCTGAACGTGTCACTCGTGATAAGATATATGATCCGTTCAGATCTACATCATTATCGCTGAGGTGGAATTTCTCTCTCAGACCCATCATATCTCTTTCACAGTCCTCCAGTAACGGTTATGCTGCATTTGATGCAAGTTTGCATGATTCATTGAAGTTGGAGAATGATTCAGTTAATTCACCAACTTAAATGTTGGCCCTCATGACTTTGCTTGGCTCTTAAAATTCTGGAGCTTGAACTATAGTCCTCCTCACAAATTGCGTTACTTCTCTCGATGGCCTCGTTTTGGTGTCCCGAGAGTTCCTAGGTCTGGTAATCTGTCATTAGACAAAGTCATGACAGAATTTATGTTCCGGATCGACTCAACTCCAACCGTTTTAAGACATATGTCATTAGATGATAATGATCCAGCTAAAGGATTGACATTTAAGATGACAAAGTTAAAATACGAAATGTGTTATAGTCGTGGTAAGCAAAAGTATACATTTGAGAGCAAACGTGACATTCTTGATCTTGTGTATCAGGGTCTCGATCTTCATATGCCTAAAGTATTTCTCAATAAAGATGATTGCACCAGTGTTATCAAAGTTGTTCAAATGACAAGAAAAAGCTCAAAATCTTCATCCACGGACAGAGTTGTAAATGAAAACAGTGGCAATGGTAGAACTACTACAGAACGGCATCGTGATGATGGATTTTTGTTGTCATCTGATTATTTTACAATTAGAAGGCAATCACCAAAGGCAGATCCAGCCAGATTGCTTGCTTGGCAAGAAGCTGGTAGAAGAAATTCTGAGATGACATATGTTAGGTCAGAATTTGAAAATGGAAGTGAGAGTGATGAACAAGCAAGATCTGATCCAAGTGAGGATGATGGTTATAATGTAGTGATAGCTGATAACTGTCAGCGTATCTTTGTCTATGGATTGAAGCTACTGTGGACAATTGAAAACAGAAATGCTGTTTGGTCATGGGTTGGTGAATTATCTAAAGCATTTGCACCATCAAAACCTTCTCCTTCTCGTCAATATGCCCAGAGGAAGCTTCTAGAAGGGAACCAAGTACAATGTATAAAGGAATCTCTTCATGAAGATGTTTCCAAGAACCCTTCTGTTGGTCAAGGTGCAAGTTCTTCTAAACAAAAGGAGGCATCAGGGTCGGACCCATCTTCAGCAAATTCAACTAAAGTAGACAGTCAATCATTTGGTACAAAACCACAATATATCTGATCACATTTATGGGTTTCTTTTTTTGTCATGATGAATTCTGCTTTGAATCTTTATCCTCTATGTAAAATTTTAATCCTTTTCTGGTTAATTGATAGACAAACTTGGATTTGATGACTCTGATGAAGAGGGCACTCGTCGTTTCATGGTAAATGTTATCGAGCCACAATTCAATCTTCACTCTGATGATGCCAATGTAAGTTGTTAAGGTGTTAGAACTGAATTATTTTAGTAAACCTTATTTGATTAATCATGTATTTATGGTTATCAGGGTAGATTTTTGCTTGCTGCTGTAAGTGGGAGAGTTTTGGCTCGGTCATTTCATGCAGTTCTGAATGTGGGTATAGAGGTGATTAAACAAGCACTTGGGAGTGGAGATGTGAATAATCCAGAATCCCAACCTGAGTTAACATGGAATCGTATGGAACTATCAGTGATGCTGGAACACGTGCAGGCTCATGTGGCTCCAACTGATGTTGATCCAGGGGCTGGACTTCAGTGGTTGCCAAAGATTCGTAGAAACTCACAAAAAGTAAAGCGCACTGGGGCACTTCTTGAAAGAGTTTTTATGCCATGTGATATGTATTTCCGCTATACCAGACACAAAGGTGGAACAACAGATTTAAAGGTATGTTATGATACTCATGTTATGACATGGCTTTGCGCACACACTTATTTGTGTATAATGTACATACTTGTTGAATTCTCTGTAATGCAGGTCAAACCTTTGAAGGAACTTGCTTTCAATTCTCAAAATATAACAGCAACCATGACATCTCGGCAGTTTCAAGTTATGCTTGATGTTTTGACTAATCTACTCTTTGCCAGGCTTCCCAAGTAAGAATATCTTAATTTACCATGTTACTCCTTGTCATGAAGTTCACTATGTTATTCTCAATATTTATCGGATCAACTTATTTAGATTTTTCTTAGATTGGCTAACTCACACCCCTCTAAACCTACTCCTAATCTACACCAATGTCCACTATGTGATTAGAACCCTCAACCACTTAGGGAGGAACACCTTTACTACATACCTTGATACCGCTAGGCTACAAACTCTTTGGTATAAACTTATTTGGATATGATGGATCTGAGACTGCATGTGATTATCAACCATACATTATGAAGTTTTTAATTACAGTTGAGTATGTTTTGATATCTAAATGTTGTATAGGTGAATGTGAGAATATGAAAGTTTTGCTTGTGTCAACCTTTTTTTATGTAATTTGGCCATTTCACTGAAGTTTGTAATTCAGGCCTAGGAGAAGTAGTCTTCCCAAATCAGCAGAAGATGATGAAGACATTGAGGAAGAAGCAGATGAAGTAGTTCCTGATGGTGTTGAAGAGGTGGAGTTAGAACGAGTCAACCTTGAACAGAAAGAACGGGCCCGCAACTTGCTTTTTGATGATATCCGGAAGCTTTCCTTGCTTACAGATACTTCTGGAGATGCACATTCAGAGAAGGAAGGGAATCATTGGCTGATAACTGGTGGTAGATCCACATTGGTAAGATGCAGAACTTTTAAAGTATATATTATCTAAAAATTTCATGTCTAAAGTTCATCACACTATTTTGTTTTTGTTATACGTAAGAATGCTAAAAGCTAACATTTATAGGTGCAACGACTGCGGAAAGAATTGGTGAATGCACAAAAATCTAGAAAGATAGCTGCTGCTTCTTTTAGGATGGTTATGCAGAAAGCTGCACAACTACGACTTATGGAGAAAGAGAAGAATAAAAGCCCTTCATGTGCTATGCGCATATCTTTGCAAATCAACAAAGTTGTTTGGGGGATGTTTGTGGATGGGAAATCTTTTGCAGAGGCTGAGATAAATGACATGGTAAGCCCGACTCTAATCTAAAATAAAGAATGGTCATTTTCATGATCTTTACATACTTATGATATTTTTCAGTTTCTAGTGTTTTTTTTGGTTGAATGTCATTCTTTCTTTTGTGGGGCTCAGGACCATGAACCTTAATTCATGATGAATCTAATGAAACACCTTGTTTGCAGATATATGATTTTGATAGAGATTATAAAGATGTTGGTCTTGCTAGGTTCACAACAAAGTACTTTGTTGTGAGAAATTGCCTGCCTAATGCAAAATCTGACATGCTTCTGTCAGCGTGGAATCCTCCTCCTGAATGGGGCAAGTATGTAACTGTTTTTTTCTTCTGCGGGTATTTGCACATGCTTGAATTCTTTGAGTATATTTTGTTATAAACTTGCACTTACTTTTTGCGGTTTCAGAAAGGTGATGCTTCGGGTGGATGCAAAACAAGGAGCTCCAAAGGATGGCAACTCGCCTATTGAATTATTCCAGGTGCAAACTTCCGCCTGCTGCTTAATATACATTGTATCAAGAATAGAAATAGTCAACTTTAGTGATCTTGGTGAATTCTAAGGTCAAACTTAACCTTACCTATGTCTGTTCCTATCACAAGTATTTAGGGTTCCTTGATCATTTGTATAGTATAATATAAATATTCAGTATGATGTGAGTGAGCTGACTTCTGCGGATTATTTTCTCTTACATAATTTAATTCGAGCCTTTACTAAATTGCTAGCAGGTCTAATTGTCTAGCAAACCATTCCGTTCAAGCATGGTATAATTTATGCGCAAGTTAAAAAGCACAAAACCAAATCTTCTGATAGAGTCACAGATATATAGTTACAATACTACTAACATGTGATCTTACAATGACCTAATAAACATGTCCTTATCATTAATCTGTGACCAACATCTTTATCAAGACCTTATTAATATAACAACTCTTATTTCATTAATGCTTAATTGGGTTGAAATGCTTATCATCTTGTACTGATTAAAGCTACTGTTTAATCCTTAAAGGTGGATATTTACCCGCTGAAAATACATTTGACTGAGCAAATGTATAGAATGATGTGGGGTTACTTTTTCCCAGAAGAGGAGCAAGATAGTCAACGTCGCCAGGTTAGGTGGCCTTCAATTATTGACTAGTTTTGGATGTGGCAAAATAGGCGGGTTGGGTTGATCCAAATTACCTCCATTTTTTTAATAAATAATCAATCTGTCAAGTATGATTACTAAAAGTGTTTAGTTTCGACAAATAGGAAGCTTGGAAGGAGTCAACTACTTCTGGTTTTAGAAGAGCAAAAAAGGGTCCTGCTGTTAATGAGGCTTCTGCATCAAGCAGTCACTCAACAAAAGAATCAGAGGGGTCCACACGATCTAATCCGTCATTGTCATTAACATCCCGAAGCAATCATTCCACCTCCCATTCTGATTCCATTCATGTGAGTTTTTACTGACCTGTCAAATCATAATCTTACGAATGGTAGATACATATTACAATTGAATTTTTATAATCATGCAGGGATTAAAGGGACAGAATGGGAAAACCACAGCACCTGAGTTAGTACGAACTTCTTCGTTTGATAGAACATGCGAAGAATCTGTAGCAGAGTCTGTTACTAATGAACTTATGCTACAATTACATTCTTCAAGTCTCCCTCCATCAAAGATTGAATTGGTTGGAAGTGTTGAGCAGCAGGATGAATCAAGTAAAGCTAAGTCCAAAATTGCAAAAGCTGGTCGTTCTTCTCAAGAAGAAAAGAAGCTAGGTAAACCAAACGATGAGAAAAGGTCCAGGCCAAGGATTATGAGGGAATTCCATAATATCAAGATAAGTCAGGTTCGTTAGTTGTTCAAGGACTGATATTATCATTTAAAAATTGCAAAGTCAACAGGTCGGAAAAGGGTAACTTTTGGTGTGCTTTAAAACATGTTGGTTTGGGTTTTACTCAGAAGACTTTTTATCCAAAACATTTTTATGAACAGTTAGCATGTGATGTGTGATTATTATGATTAACAAAATATAAATCTGTAATAGTCTAGTGTTTGACATTTTTGACTCTATTTTTACTTGTTTGACCTGTTAGAAATAAAACATAAAGTAAATCTACCCTTTCATATGTAAAGGGTTCAAACTTGGCATCTATAACATTTTTTCTTACCGTTTTAACAAATCTTGTTTTTTTGTAATGACCAGGTTGAACTGCTAGTGACCTATGAAGGGTCTAGATTTGCTGTAAGTGATCTAAGGTTGCTTATGGATACGTTTCATCGTGTTGAATTTACTGGTACTTGGAGGAGGCTGTTCTCAAGAGTTAAGAAACATATAATTTGGGGTGTCCTCAAATCAGTCACTGGAATGCAGGTAACATTGTTTATTAAGCAAAACAATTTCAAATGTTATCTCAATAAAAGAGCATAGAATTTTTTTTAAAATACTTAAAAAGTCTAAATATGTAACATAATTTAATTGTTGCAGGGTAAGAAGTTTAAAGATAAATTACATGGTCACGGGAAAGAAACAACTGTGTCTGGTATCCCTACAACTGATCTGAATCTTAGTGACAGTGATGGTGGGGGTCCTAGCAGTAAAGCTGATCAGGTTCCAATAACTTGGCCGAAACGACTTCCCGAGGGTGCAGGAGATGGATTTGTGACCTCAATCAGAGGATTATTTAACTCTCAGCGACGCAAGGCTAAGGCCTTTGTGCTGAGAACAATGAGAGGTGAAGGAGAAAATGATCAAATGGGTGGTGGTGGTGACTATAGTGAAAGTGATACAGAATATTCTCCATTTGCCAGACAACTAACCATAACCACTAGAAAACTCATTAGACGGCACACCAAAAAGTTTCGTGCGAAGAAAGGTTTGTGCCACCTGTCATTTTGTTCATATAGAAATTAAAAAAAGTATTACAAAATTGTGAATAACTTGGCTTCTATTGTTAATGATCAGGTGTACCTCTACAGCAAAGAGATTCATCACTTCCATCTTCACCGGTAGAAACCACACCATATGAAAGTAGATCCTCTAGTGGATCTGATTCTTATGAGGATTTTCTTGATTACAAGGCGGCTGACGAAAAATCACTGCCTTTGCCTTAAACCAACCCACGAAACCGCATCCTTAGTTTTGTTGCAACGCCTTGCCTAGGCTAACATGAGCCACGCTCCATAGGTAAGGCTGAGTTTTTGTATCATCAAAAGCAGGTTCAACCATTGGTATAGCTATATATATATATACAAGGAATTATGGGTTATGAGAGTTGTATATAACATTGGGCTCTAAGTCGTCAAGAGTTTGATGAACATCTATGAATGTGCTTTGTATATTTAAGATGGAAATAAAGGTGGTAATAGTGTTATTGTTATCTTTATTATTTTGTTTAGTTTTCTACATTATGATTTATAAAAAGTAAGAGATGCATTGCGATTTTCTCATGTTGATGCACCTATGACGTGCCAATGCAAGTTCCAACTGTTGGAGCGAGGATATGATCAATAAAACCTGGCAGAAGATCAGGATAGAGAGAGGGGTGCTTGTTCCTAACAACTTTCGTAAAGGTTTGTTCGTGTTGTATGAAGCATCCCCACTTAGTGATTGGTCTGTTAGTTCACACAAATCTGAAGTAGTTACCACATGAGCTACATTGGGAAACTTGCATGTGTGGTTATGAAAAAATAAAGGAATGGTTTTAAACTTGCATCTGTGGTTCTAGTCGAGTTTCCTAAGGTATCTAATTACACTACTTTTGTTCGTCGTCAGCGGCGAATATATCCTGACTATTGTCTATTTATACTTGAATAAATTTGCATGTATCCGTCTCTAAGTCGCAGAAATAGCTTGCAAAAATGCATGTTACTAAAACACAAGTTTTTAATAGATAATGTATAATGCTCTTCAAATATTATTTGAGGAGATATTTAATTTTATAAGTTTAGAGATAGATTCATGTATTTAACCCCTTTTAATTTGACATTTGTGTTGCAATATTTAGAAAAAAAAATATGTTTGTAAACGGTCTTGATTACAACAATTTGTCTAAATCCATTATAACGATGCTAACATTTCATCTAACTTTCCAATTTGATTTCATATTAATTAAGCGTCCAACTTATTACAACAATGCATCTAACTTCAGATATGATTTATTAATTTTATGAATTTTAATACGATGGATATTCCTCTTATTATAGTGACACTTCTAATCCATTTAAAATGTTTACGACTTCAGGTATAATACTGTGGAAGTAATTAAATTAATGTAAACACCCTTAACTTGTATATAATGAAACTGATGCAAGACCCTTTCTTAAAATAACTCATCTTCTAATTAGCGTTGGTGTGTTATTTATTTATTGGACAATGCAAAACCAACAATCTTTATTAAAAGCCCACTATCATTTTTTTTATCAACCATTTTATTCATTATATAACAGTGAATGAACAAAGGACGTTGCCATTTCCAAAGGAGTAATATTATATGTTAGAGATTTACATATTTCGATTGGTTTCCATTTGCATATTGGAATGAATGTCCAATCAATAACTATTTCGGAAAGAAAAGCTATATCAAAACAATCAAAACAAGCGCGAAGCTTATATTTATGCGTATTTCGTTTAAAAATTCTATACATATTGAGGTCCCCATTCAGTCATTGAAAAATAAATTTAGGAGTACCGTGCTATCAGGCTCTTTATATATATGTTTAATTTCCATCATTGTATTAAAATAAGCTAAAGTTCTAATCCATAGATAATAAATATCCTTAAATCCGTATTCAGTAGATAATAAAATATATACGTGTGTTGCTTCCTCTCAAAGGTCTTTAACATGGTACGAACTAGAAAGGACTCCATACTTATATTTTAAAGAGAGTGTATTTGTTGTTGTTCAGATAAATACAATAACAATTCAATGATAAACTTAACTCAATCTTAATTGAACAGATTTCGGTATACAAGTTTTCATATATCATTGAGCTTCTTCAACGAAGTACATATATATACATACTACTTGACACCATACAATGAATACACAGGCTTTATAAGCTAAAAATATAGATATAGCTTCTTTTTAAAATGTGCTAGCCAATCCAATGGTAGCCCAATAAACTTTAAGAGAGAACACATTCTATTAAAAGGAAACATAAAAGGAATTTATACAAATGACTAAATAGTCTAAATATATCTAAAATAAGATAAAACATTTCTCTGTACTAGTTAAAAATTACCTTCATTACCATTATGTTACGTATGTTTGAAGTTATACAAATTTAACCCTTTACCAAAAATTAGGCATGGAAATATATATGACAGGAAACCCAAACCCAACAGGGAACATAAAATCTAAAGTAATCAAAATTGTTATTCAAATATGATACTAGGTATGTGATTAGTTTTAAAGATTTGAGTTAAATGCATTTTACATCCCTGAGGTTTTATATAAATTGCCATTTGAATTCAAAAGTTTAAATTTTGTCATTTGCATCTAAAAGTTTTACAAAAATTGCAATTTGAATCCATTTAACTACTCCTAATTAACGCCGTTAAGGTTTTTCCATTAAGTTTTCTAAATTAGATTTATTTTAGTCAAAACAATTACAAAATAAAAAAATTAGCCCTACATGATAAGTTTTAAGCGTTCAGTCTCATTTGATAATCACCATTGCGATTTTAATTTACCAAGAATAATGGTCAGCATTTCTTTCAAAGAACCATGAAAGACATCTCTTGACATCATATTATATAAAATAAATATAAGTATAACTAACTAAAAGTGATTCATTTCTCACTTTATAAAGCAACAAAACAAAAAATATATATAAATAAACAAACAAGTCATATAATATAAATAATTTGAATTATAACTATAAAAGACATATTATCATAAAAGTATAAAATTTTTTTATAGAATAACATTAATTGC
Source organism: Flaveria ramosissima (assembly GCA_025215565.1). Lineage (NCBI taxonomy): Eukaryota > Viridiplantae > Streptophyta > Magnoliopsida > Asterales > Asteraceae > Flaveria > Flaveria ramosissima. The sequence continues at coordinate 15,214,281 of CM046045.1, forward strand.
CCATGAATAATAATCATAAAACATCAATCATCATAATCATAATTAAGCTTTATACCAAAGAAATCTATATTTAAATAATAAAACGGGCAAAAGTAACATGATTACTAAACCAAAATACATTAACAAGACAAAATAATAAAATATGATTATAAAGACAGATCGTAACTACAATTATCAAAAAAACCTAAACATATAAAAACTCTCACGTAAGTTGGTTTTTTATTTAGTAGTTTTTTAATTAAAATAACTCTCATGTTGGAAACTTAACGGAAAAAGTTAACCGTGTTAGTTTGGTGTAGCAAAATAGAAATGATAATTTTAGTGAAACCTTTGGATGCAAATGACAACATTTTAAACTTTTGGATTCAAATAACAATTTCTATGAAACCTGATGGACATAAAACGCATTTAATTTTAAAATTTTCATAGGTTTAAGCCTGTATGATATTACATGATGCTAGAGATACTAGCTCATTATTGGAACCAATTTACGAGGTACATTAATATATTTTATAATTTTAAAACAATAGTAGTATTTTAAAATTATTAAAATATACAATTATCTAAGCATATAATATTTTAAGTCAATTTTTGGATTAGCAATGATCGGATTTTGGGTGAACCAATTTACGAGGTACATTAATATATTTTATAATTTTAAAACCATAGTAGTATTTTAAAATTATTAAAATATACAATTATCTAAGCATATAATATTTTAAGTCAATATTTGGATTAGTAATGATCGGATTTTGGGTGATGAGATTTCAAACACACATATTTCATACCCGCATTAAGACTGTAAACAAATAGAACTTTTAGCGAACCGTTTGTAAAATGATTGATGAGAAATTTTGTTAAGCCAAACTATTATATAAATATTAAATAGCATATATAGTGCTAGAGTGAATTTTAAAAACTATATAACTTTCTCCATCAACTTTCATGGGTTTGCAATTTGGGCAGTCATACACTCATGTGTCATTTATATCTTTTAATTTACATTTTCAAGTCTTATACCATAATATATACGTTTTAACCTGTTTGACTTTTATAATGATTTGATTTTTCTGTAATAACTTTCATTCGTTGATTTTTTTGAAGAACGGAATACGTGATTTTTTGTTAACGTACCGATATAATTTTTTCTTTTAAAATGGAGACATGTTAAAATTTGGGTATCTTTTGTGATTAGGCTATATCGATTTTTTATACAATTTAAATACCTAAAGAACCACACAAAATATATGTAAAAAGTATTGAGTAATGGTAGCTTTTACGATAGGGGATGCTTTAGAGTTTTATGTGGTAGTGATAGCTGTCACGACAAGTTTTTATATCTGCATTTTGATATTTGGAATTGAGGTGAGATCCCACCGCAACACGCACGGGGTGAATACCTAGTTTAATATTTAAAGGAACATGAATAGAACTTTTTGTTTAATTACTTAAACGAACGGACATAAACGCATTTTACATTTGCTTATTTGTGTTCATGAACTTATGTTATGCTCATTTATTTACATTCGTTTATATTTGTAAATTTATGTTTGTTTATATCTGTGCATCTATGTTTGTTCGTTTATATTCATTAAAATATTCATTCAAGTTTGTTTATTAATAATACTAATTTAAGATCAATTTGATTTTACAAACTTAAAACCCTTTGTTTAGCCCGTTTGCGATAACCACAATTTTAAGAACATTTAGCTCATAATTTGCAGTTTAGTCACCCATTTTAGCCCATTTACTATAACCCTGCTTAGTTCATTATAATATTGTTGTTTTATAGTATTCCTTTTAATGTTTTATTTTCTTCACTTTATTTAATGAACCATGTTAGATGTTTTTTATAACTGAATTAACTAGTTGACTAATATGATTATATTATTTATCAAACAATTAAAAAAAGGAGTAGTGCACGCTTTTTTAAATTTATTATGATCTTTGAAAGTAAAACCACAATAATTATTAGATGTGAAGGCGCTAAATCATGAGGGTTCCAAGAGGGCAGAGGTCCTAGCCAAAAACTGTAACTCATGCAGTACGTGTCGTGTAGAGAATTCATCCTTAATCTAATGTCTTTATATTACTTGGTTATTTTACTGGACAAGTAGACAACCCCTAGAAAATTAATTTCTCACTTATATAGCCGCTTGAGGGGAATTTCTTAATCAGAAAGCATTAACAACTCACAAGTTCAAAGCAATAATAAGATTAACATTGAAGAAGCTTAGGCCAACATTTTATTTGGAGAGCTAATGTTGTTTCCCATCACACCAGAAAAGTTCATGATAATATTTGCATCCACCCAAACACTATCGTAGATTCCAGCTTAGTCATGCAAGTATTAAAGTTCAACCTTGTATTTTTAATGAAATACGTACTATTGGAGCATATATTGTCATATATAGTGTGTCCGTCGCTTGTCGAATAGTCTAGACTTAATGTAATAAACCTGATATGTTGTAAACACATGAAACTGGGTCATTCGCAGGAGCATATGCGAATGAAACTCAGTCGTGCGATTGAGCCTTGCTAATGGGCCAGTCGTGCGACTGAGAGATGCGATTGGATCAGTCGTACGATTGAACCATACGCATGGTCCAATCGCACGAATGGGCCCAGTCGCATCTAATATGGGCCGAAGCCTATATATACCAGTTTCAATGTGTAGAGAGAGAATGGGTTTTGGGGAGGGAGTCTGCCCGGGGCCTAGGGCTGCCGGATGAGAGGGGAGGTCATGCTCGATCTCCCTTGCCAATAGTCTTGATTCTTATGTTGTAACGAGCTTGTAATCGTTAGGTTTTATCAATGAAACCATTATATTATAGTTCGTGTTATTGATTGTCTCTTGGTTTTTGCAGTTGTTTATCCTTCCGTCAAAAACATGCTCGGATGTTTACCGATCCAGTGACTTCACAATTGGTATCAGAGCCGGTTACTGCTGGAATGATCTAACAATCATTCTAGCAACCCGAGCTCTTGATTTCTGGATCCAATTTCAGATCTTGACGTTAAACCCACTTCGTGTTCTTCGTGTTTTGCTCGGATTTGGTAACGTGTGTTGGTTTTATGTCAAAATCGAACTCGAAACCACGTTCCTATCACCCTTGCGAATCTGATGATGCCTATCTTGTTTCCGTTCATGTAAAATTCGTCAGATTAGGGTTTTGGGCAGCTTTGGCGGCTGCAGATCTGAAAATCTGCGTACAGACCCATTCGTGCGACTGGACCATGCTAATGGACCATTCGTGCGACTGGACCATTCGTGCGACTGAACCATGCTAATGGACCATTCGTGCGACTGGACCATGCTAATGGACCATTCGTGCGACTGGACCATGCTAATGGACCATTCGTGCGACTGGACCATGCTAATGGACCATTCGTGCGACTGGACCATGCTAATGGACCAATCGTGCGACTGGACCATGCTAATGGACCATTCGTACGACTGGAGTACGACTGGAATGCGACTGGAATGCGACTGGACCAGTCTTATGACCAGTCATGCTACTGGACCAGACTTATGACCAGTCATGCTACTGGACCAGTCTTATGACCAATCATGCTACTGGACCAGTCTTATGACCAGTCTCACGAATATATCATTCGTATCATCCATTCACATAAATGTGATATTTGTCCTCCACGTCATACGGATGAACGGTGTTCCAGACCAAAAAAAAAAAAAAAAAAAAAAAAGTCTGGAACTACCTTTTGCACAGATTTGAGGATGAGCAAAGCACATTCACCCTGAGATTCTTTTGTTAAACAAGTTCGATGTACACCCCATTATTCGTTGGACTTCCAGAATAGGTGAATGTAGTTGGAACACGAAAGAGAGAAGAGAAGATGTCAGCAATTGGTGCTGATTTTGTGGGGTAGTCAGGAGCATCTGACTATTTATGGGCCAATCAAGTTATATTTATCCGCACAAAGAGGATTCTGCTTCTTAGGGGGAATCCATGTATAGAGAAAGTGAAGACGCAATCAGAAAGTGATGATGTGAACCGGTTTCCGATGATGAATCTTCGTGCATGCCGATTTGTTTGATATTGTCAGCTGCGGATTGGAACCTTCAACCTTTTGCCCAATACACCGTATGAAGACGCCAAGAGAGCACAATGTTTATATATTGGGATATGCTGAATGTGAGGGGGAATTTCTGCAGGTGTTAATGTTAATCAGGTTAGCCTGTGTGAAGATTGAAGCAATGGAAAACTGTTCATGTCATTATCTGGAAAAAATCAGTCATATGGGGAATCTTGATGCGGTGATGGTGTTCTGCAAAGTAAACGAAAGCTATTGTGCCTAAATTCATTTTCAGGGATATGGTAGCAACCTGACGGATCGGCAACGTTGGCTAATATGGTTTTCGTTTGATTCTATCGACAACCAGAGCAAAGATTGACTGAAGATTGTAAGAGGTGTTATCTACTATTCGCAAGCAACGTCCAAGGGGGAATTTGTTGGAGCATATATTGTCATATATAGTGTGTCCGTCGCTTGTCGAATAGTCTAGACTTAATGTAATAAACCTGATATGTTGTAAACACATGAAACTGGGTCATTCGCAGGAGCATATGCGAATGAAACTCAGTCGTGCGATTGAGCCTTGCTAATGGGCCAGTCGTGCGACTGAGAGATGCGATTGGATCAGTCGTACGATTGAACCATACGCATGGTCCAATCGCACGAATGGGCCCAGTCGCATCTAATATGGGCCGAAGCCTATATATACCAGTTTCAATGTGTCGAGAGAGAATGGGTTTTGGGGAGGGAGTCTGCCCGGGGCCTAGGGCTGCCGGATGAGAGGGGAGGTCATGCTCGATCTCCCCTTGCCAAGAGTCTTGATTCTTATGTTGTAACGAGCTTGTAATCGTTAGGTTTTATCAATGAAACCATTATATTATAGTTCGTGTTATTGATTGTCTCTTGGTTTTTGCTGTTGTTTATCCTTCCGTCAAGAACATGCTCGGATGTTTACCGATCCAGTGACTTCACACGTACAATCATGTTCAATCAAAACACTTTTCAAATGTATTTTAAAGAAAAAGACATGCAACTTCGGTTGCATAATAGATATCTAGTTTGACAACCATAAAGAAAAGATTGCATACCTTGCCAATCCTTTGATCTGGAATCTTGAACACTACAAGAAGGGAGACTAATAGGACCAGGAATCAACAATGACAACATGAATGAGGACTCCTTCATGCATAGCCATGGAGGCAGATTGTATGACGTGAGTATAACAGGCCACGTGCTATGAGCCGAACTCATGTTACCGAATGAATTGAAACTGTCAGCTGCAAGTCCTAGGCGAACGCTTCGGGGTTCTCTCGAGAAGGTAGGGTACTTTATATCAAAATCTTTCCATGAAAAACCATCAACATGATGACGCATCGTACCATCTTCTGATCGTCCAGTATTATGCCAAATCATATATTTTGCAATGTGCCTTGAAGAATACAAACATCGTAGTCTGGGGGTTAAAGGAAACCATCGTAACATCTTGTGAGGTAACTTCTTGCCCTTTGTATTTGTATCGACTCACCGACTCTCGTTACAAACTGGACAAGTTTGTAACAATAGAATTTCTGCCCAGAAAAGAGCACAATCATATTTGCACACGTGTATATATCAACAAATCTAGTTTTTCATCCTAAATATTGTTTCAACAAATATGACTTTTAATCCTAATCCAGTTAGTCCAAAAGTTAAGCATTTACATCTTTAATATGGTTTTAACATATACATATCAACTAATCAAAACTTAAATCATAAATTATGTGTTATCTCATCCAAAATAACACTAATCAAACAAATATTTTTATCAACTAAACACCACCTAAAGCATTTACATCTAGAAAACCTTAGTTTTAGTCCAAAAGTTAAGCATTTACATCTTTAATATGGTTTTAACATATACATATCAACTAAACAAATATGACTTCTAATCCTAATCTAATTAGTCCAAAAGTTAAGCATTTACATCTTTAATATATGGTTTCAACATATACATATCAACTAATCAGAACTTAAATCATAAATTATATCTTATCTCATCCAAAATAACACTAATCAAACAAATAATTTTATCAACTAAGCACCACCTAAAGCATTTACATCTAGAAACCAAAAATCTTTATAAAAAAGAAAAAAACAAAAAAAATACCGGATCTTTGTAGTAGCGGCGACAGAACAGGAGCAGCAGCGGCAACGGTGCTCGGGTCGTGGTTTTGGCCGGTGGTCGGCGACGGTGGTGGATGTGGTAGGTGGTGGCGTCGGCGGGTGGTGGTTGTGGTGGCGTCGGATGGTGGTGGCTGTGGTGGTGTCAGCGGCTGGTGGCGTCGGCGGCTGCTAGCATCAGCTGAGTCGGAGTCGGAGTGAGGGTGGAATATTGTGTGGAGGGAAAGTGAAGGAGGAGATGAGGCTGTGAACCCGCGTATATCATTTAGGATTAGCGGCGACGCGTTGCCGCTAAAGGCGTCGCCGCTAATAGTTTATGTACTTTTTAACTGCAGCGTTAGATCTAATGGCCGATGAACGACCAGATATGATTCAGTAAAATAAACAGAGGATCGCCAACCATTAGCGGCGACATGTCGCCGCTAATAGCGTCGCCGCTAAAGGTGTCGCCGCTAAAGGGCTTGTCGCCGCTAAAGATGTCGCCGCTATTGTTAAGGTTTCTTGTAGTGCGAAGCTAATTAGTGTCTTTAACCGAGGTAAAAGTTCATCAACTGTGATGGTTATGGAGAGCTTGTGACGATGCAAATAATTTTGTAATATTCATATTTCATGCAAATTCGTAATGATACACAAAAGGTGAACCGTGCACATCAGGGCTTGTTGCATCTTGAAGCCCGCTACTAGGGGAACTACCTTAGAGCATTTACATCTCTATAATTATACTATAAATCCATTGCCTTTTCTTTTTGATAATATATTTTTTATATATTTATTATTACATTTTTTCTTTTCTCCGATCACAACTACTTTCAAAAATGTTACAAATTTGTTGGGATGAATTGTGTTTCCTGCAAATGTATATATAAACAGTAATATTTTCTCCGTCCTCTACTTATAACCACTCGCAACTATCCCCTATGAAATCGCGATGTGAATGCTTTTACACATCAAAAAATTTATATTAATAAATATTGCTTTATTAAAAATGTATTAAATTTTGTTTGAGTAAATTACATATTATGTCCTTTATCAATATACGAAATTACATGGTATGTCCTTTAGTTTTAATAATTACATTTAATTTTTCTTTTTTTAAAATATATGCACACCTATTGTCCTTTACATTAACTTTTATTTAAATGTACAGTTAACTCAGTTATGTATCATTCACATGAGGTGCATTTTTGTCATTTTCTTTCCACATCTAATATATCAAACAAATAAAAATATTTAATAAGTTTTTATGAAAAATAAAATTAAAAGATATCGCACTGTTGGGTAAGTCGGTGAACTTGCATCCTTCTTATGCTTAACACCATCAAATCTAACATCTCTCTCTTTTTAATACTCAAATACCGGTTGTCTTCATCACCACCTACAACATCTCAGACACTATTGAAGCCAGTTGAAATCAAACAAAAAACGACAGTATGATTCAAATCCTTAATTTGCATTTTGTAATTCACTGCTCTTTAAATTTCCGGCTTATGTTGTTGTGTTATTAACGAGCAACTCACGGTTCATTTTTTTAGCTTTTTCAGTTATATAAGCAATTCAAAGAATTATAGGTAATCTTCAAGTTTGTGTTCCTTATAATTTTTCATTAATTGTTGGTGTGGGTTATTTACGAGTATTTTTGGTGTTATTAGTTAGTGTGAGTAGTTGATAAAGTAATTACGGGTATTTTTTTGGTGTTTATTATTGATTGCTAGATCTTGTAGTTGATTTTTGACTTTGACTTCTTACTTTAATAAATGTTATTGGAGGTCGTTGCCAGTAAATTTTTTACGACTGGTCGAATGAAAACACACTAAGAAGGATTTGTTTCACCGACTTACACAACGGTTTGATATCTTTTAATTTTTTTTCATTCAATTTTTTTTATTTAATTTTTTAAATATATTAGACATGAAAAGCAAATGACAAAAATATTTCTCATATGAAGGTGCACATAACTTAGTTAAAAGTACATTTGGATGAGAGTTAGTATAAAGAATATATTAAAACTTAAGGACATACCATGAAATTTCGTATATTATTAATGAAAGACACAATTTGTAATTTTCTCATATATATATATATATATATATATATATATATATATATATATATATATATATATTAAATTTCACATGTGAAATTTGAAACTTTTGGCTCCAATCTAAGTGAAACTTGGGCAGTTATTGAGTTAGATTTTTGGCCCTGCTCCCCCAAGATACAAGTTCTAGATTTTGGCCATATTTTACCTTCTTTTGGTTCACAAAAAACACACACAAAATTATACTTGTTCTTGATCCCGGTTGAGTTATATTTGATTAATTTATTTTGGTGAACCACCAAATAATTTTGATTTAAAAGTGTCATACGTGATTCACTGAGTTTGAATTCCTCTACAAACTATTCATTTAAAATATTACTGAATGAACAAAAACAAACATGAAGATGTTTATTTTCTTTAAGAATGAACACCAAAAAAAATTGTCTCGTTAAGTGTTCATGCTCGTTCTTTTTTTCGCTTAAGTTTTAAACGAACTAACGGATATGAACAAACTTCATATGTGTTTGTTCAATTCATTTACATGTCTACGTCTACTTCGATCCTTATGTACAGATAATGACAAGTACCGGATGGATACGATGAGATACAATTTTATAACACACTAGGAGACTAAAAGTTATGAAAACCTGTTCCATACGGGAACACCGACATCCCTACGTAGGAACCAAAAATCCTTCAAGAATCCCAAAGAGGCAAGTTACTCTTTTAAAACGTAAGAAAGTTGGTCAAATCGACAATTTTTCCAACTGTAAATGTACTATAATGAATAATTAATTAGTTATATGTTAGTTTTTTGGGCTTTGCTCCTGGTAGGTAGCCAATAAATATATTTTAGCAATTAATTTATTTGGGTGTCTTACTATAATTGGTGCCAATAAAAACATTATAAAATCACCTGTAGAGTCAAACTTTGACCTACATGTAACCTTATCTATTGTCATTTTTATGAGTTCTTTTTATATTTATAAAATAATCAATTCTTTGAACCACACTATATAGTATTTATAATCAATTCTTTGAACCACACTACATAGTATTTACTTTTCTATATAGGTTGTTAGTGTAGTATATTATTTGGGTAGTTACAACCGTTTTTGTACATATGGATGACAGGCCACCTACGGTGATGACAAGAGGTCGCTAACGTGGGCCAGAGGAGTGGAGGGAGAGAGGCGGCAGAGGGAGGCGAGGGTGGTTGTGGACGGTTGTTGGTAAGGGCAATGGTGGTTCACAAGCCATGTTTTAAGGTTGGCTTTTGGTTATATGCAATTACTTATGTTGTATTGTACAAGTAGTATAAAGTATAACCATAAAATTTTAGATAAATATGGCTAAAATGTGTTATATGTCCTTTATAATTAGAGTTTTTTTATCGTTAAATAACTTTAACTTTAAAGTAGAATGTTATATAATACATCAAATTTGATATAAATGATATCAAATATAAAATTTGTTTTCTTATGACATTGGATAATTAAGTGAATTTCGTTTTTATGGCTTTGCACTAAGACAAGGTGTCAAATGAAGTGAGCAATATATTATATCATGTTTCAATATAGAAATATAAGATTTGGTATTATTAATACTATACAATATTTGAGATATAAACACACATATATCAACCATATTAATATGGGTCATTGGATTTTAATCCCAACTCAAGAAATTTTCAGACACTTTTAACTTTGAACATATTTTCTTTCAACAATCCTTACTAACTAAGAGTTAACACCCGTTAGTGTTTTTTTTTTGATAAAATAAGGCTAACTTTGAGCTATTTTTCAACTCTACAGCCGCCCAACCTCTATTAGGTTATTTTTTCAGTGTCTAGCATCCATCGTCACTTGAAATCTAACTTTAACGAGTCAAGTAGTTCAAATCAAAAGATGAAGATTGACGGGTTCTAGGTTGCAAAAGTTTCAGATTGACGGACCCAAAAGTTGATTTCAACTTTCTGCTTAGTGTTTTGGCCATATAAATAGTCCACGTCATAAAAAATTTAACGATGTTAACTCTTGGTTAGTAAGAGATCGTTGCAGGAAAATAAACTCAAATTAAGTTGAGAGTGTCCGTAAACATATGCTAAGTTGAGATTAATCTTGGTCAATATATAAAAGTTAGGATTATTAAAATCCAATAACCCTATTAATATTAGTTTCTCTCATTTTTCTCTCCTATCTTTTCGTCTGTTATATATAAACTATATAGAAAAATTTATATATAGAAAATTCTGTTAGCATATAAGTTTAATGTAAATGAACGTAATCATCGTTAGCCTTATTTTAGTAATTTTATATAAATAAATCGAAGTTATACAATACTTAGGTAGTTTGATGTTATAAGCATGGTATTTGATAATTAATATAGTTATGGATATGTTAGTTTATAAGAGAGTTGCTTGCTAAATGGGGAAACTTTTATACAAAGATTTGTCGGAGATCTTGTCCATATCTAATTCATAACAATAATAAATCAATTTAGTGGATCTCAATTCCGATCAACATTGTTTATTAGCCGATTTTTGAATGGTAAGCAAGTGGAACTTCACTTTTATGAGGAAATTTGGTATAATGTTTGCGCAAAGTTATTATTTGCAGAGTGATCAAATGAAACCATGTTTATAATTGAAAATCGTAAAAATCATCACTATTCATCACATAGTTTATAAATTATATAACCTTTTAATTGTTTAAAGTATATATGAGTAAATTTCAACTTTATTTTTTGAGGTCATTATATATTTTTTAATATAAACTACAAGGAACGTCAATAATTACGAAACGACTTACATATACGTAACTTGTATGAGGTATATGTACGTAACTCTTAGTTGTACATAATGTAACACGTACTTACATATACATAACCTATACATATATGTAACTCTTAGTTTTATACTTTATTAACACGTACTTACATATATTTAACCTCTGGTTTTCATGATTTTCATTTATAAAATAGTTTTTAAAATATTCCTCCATGTTTATATATAAGGAAACTTTACAAAATAGTAATCAAGTTTTAGGACTTATCCAATCAGGTCATTCATTTTTTTAACTGTTTAAATCAAGTCAAACTTTGGTTTGATATTCTAATCATACGTAATTAACCTGATTAGCAGAAATTTTTTTTATATTTAAAATTAATAAAACAAACCAAAAAATAAAATTTGAAATTAAAAATACAAATATTAAAGAAAAAACCCTAATGATCCATCATCCCTCCATATCCCTACACATCGACCACTTCCACCTTTCGAACACTAACACCATCACCGTCCCCCCCATCATCGTCGCCCCATCTGCAACAACACCCCCCATCGCCTTCCCATCTTTGACCAACGACCCACCTATCACCTGCGACCCACCCCATCACCAGCGAACCAACCCTATCACCCGCGACCCTCTCCCTTCACATCGACCACCAACTTCGACCTGTGACTTGCGACCAACATGCGACCCACCATCTCCGCCCAATCTATATTTTTTTGAAGCTATGTGCAAGTATTGATGCAATGAATGATGAAAATTAACATCCTTTAATGGGGAATGATACACAATGACAACCTTTATTCAGTACGAATCGAGCAGCAAGTATGACCCATGTAAATTACTTTTTTTGTTAGTATTTCAGGTTTTAATCGATCACTAGTTTGACTTTGTTGAGAATATGATTTGTTATTATGATCATACGTAGTATTTATCATGTTTAAAGCAGTGTGATTTGTTTTTTGTCAGATTTTTGATGATGAAGATATTAGTATGGATGATCATTTTCTGAATTTACTTTATTTTGACAACAATGATGATGATGAATTTGATAATAATTCTGTTGATGATTGAAGTGCAGTGGACAAGATTATGACAAGGATATGGATGATGTAGGTGTAGAGGATAAAGGTTTCATTTATCTTTGTTATAATCCCAATATGGATTAAAAACTAGTTTAATTCAAGTTGCGCGAACTGTGTACAGTTGTTGTGAACGCCAACACCTACTATTTATCTAATATGTTTGTAAACTTATCACATGCATCATATTTGAATGATAATAAATTCACAACATATACAAAAATCCCCTATCTACCCAAATTACCTAAGTTTTCAAGGTCTTCGTGGCCTTCATTGGGCTGACGTCCCTACACATATATAACTGAACAGATTAACGGGTAAAGACCCACGACCAGCTAAGAAATTGTTGGTCAAATCGCAGGCACCAATCCAGCAATACACTAATTCCAAGATCCAAGATTATCACTGAAACACAAACATAAAAAATGAAAGATTAAAACGCAGCCAATACCATGGAAAGCAAAAACGACAAATCATGATAAATCAAACGCGTTTACTCTTTTTCTAATTGTTAGCCATTTGACCCAACATAAATAAACTTCTTTTTTTTTCATAACACGCCTTTCTGGTTTATAATAGTCACACATAATTTTATGGCCTTATCTTCAGTGTGTTAAATTTTCAAAAACAATTCAAGAGTAGTTAAAAATTTATTTACATCCTTAATTTCCAATGTTGGGGCTGCTTTCGTATAGGTAATCAGACATTTAAATGCTTTTTATCTATCATTGTGCAAAATAATGAAGTAGCTCAACCAATTTTACCTACATTTGGTAACAAATCTTTCCTACATTCTTTGGAACCTTATGTTAGAATGAATTAACACATCAAAGTCAAAATCCAATTGAGTTTAACTTAGATGATAATGGTGATCATTTGAACCTCATCTGAACAAAGAGACCTACAACTGCTTTAAATACTTCAAAGTTCTGGTAGGTTTTTCATGAAACCATTAAATTAATGGCAAGTTCATGAACTTTGATTAATCATCTAAAGCTATGTATATTGATACTTTCCTTAAATTAGAATCAAGTATTCATTTTGAAATGAGAATGTGCTTCATCAACCCATAGCACATAAAGCTACATAGCAAAGATCTCCATACAAAATACATATCACAGTTTTATGACACAGTACGTAGGATAAAAACTCAGACATGAAAACATCCATATCTAGAATTTCAATAACCATCTTTCTAATAAGTAGGATCAAAACTCCCTTAACTCGCATTGCAAAATCAATTCAACAAACGGCTCAAACAACACACAATTCCATCCCCATCGAAGACCATTATACAACGACATCACCAAAAGCCAATTTAAATTAGAAACACATAAACACAGTAACCAAATGACATGCAGAATGCATCAGCCCTCGAACCTCATCATTTAGGGCACAAAGACGAATAGATGATGAACAAACATGCGATCAACTCAACACAAACACAAATTCAACTTCACACAAACATCATACAACACAACTAAAACAAAAACACTTACAGATAGGGGACGCAGAGCGACCGGAATGAAAGCATATATATTCAATGGAATCATACCCGGGTTATGTCTTTTGTCTCCCTGTCAATTTTTAGATTCAAATAAAAATCAAAATCAAACCTTCAACCCTATTATACATCTTAAAATATAGTGTAATGCCTGAATTAGTTAGGCCTTTCTTCGCTATTAAAGCATGTCACTTTATCTTTCTTCTGATTTTCGTTTATAGTCGAAGGGCCTATGATAGTTGATACGATAAAACATAGAATCAACGCAATCCACAAACACAAACACTTGGATTCAATAGAAACAGAAATCTAAAACTATTCCTGGCAAAATGGGCGGGTTGGGTTGGGCAGGATAACGGGTCAAGATGGGTTCGAGTCAAGACAGGTTGTTTCAAATAATGGGTCATATTGGTTAGGGTCAGAATGGGACAATTCTTAAAAGTGTCATTTTACATCTCTCCAAAATGAGTATGGGTCAAAACGGGTTCTAACCATAATGAGTAGGGGTCAAATCAAGTTCTAACCAAAATGACGACCGAACAATTATAAATGACCATAATTCATGGTGATAGACTGATTTAGGACTTCGCAAGCAAGGAGACGATTCAAGGAAGAAGGAAACTTGTTTCGTGAAGAAAATTAAGAGAGAATGGAGCTTGAAGGATGAAACTTGATTTGTAAAGCGTTCTTCTAGGTCGGCACATTGGGTGATAGACTATGAGTAACCTAAAGCCAATGACTCGTGCTCTTTTGTTACCACCCATTCTGACCCGCAACTTCTTTTCTGCAGCCCATTGTGACCCGTACAATTGTTTCTTTATTTCCATGCATGCCCATTTAAACATTATTGGAAATAATATGTTGCCTAAAACCACCCATAATTTAATAATAGAAGTCCAAATAGACCCATTTTTTATTGTTTGAATTAAATTTTCCAGGTCTATCTAAAACAAAATGAATCGTATCTTCACCTTTCACTTTGATTTCTGATTTTAAAGCCGGTACCCTTAAACTCTTTTTGACTATCGATCTGCAATCTTCGTTCAAGACCTCTCTCTTTCTTCTCTAAAGAACATCTCAGAAATCTTCCTCTCTCTCTCTCTGTCTCTCTATTTAGATATTAGTTGAAGCCACACTCGCTTCCTCCGACAGAAACGTGTAAGCCTCTGCTCATTTCGATGGAAACGTGTAAAGGCCTCTGTAGATGGAAAGAGAAGGTCCAATCAGCGCCTGCCATACAATGCTGCTACTATTCATTTCATTTGATAATTAACATAAAGAGAATAAGTGAAACCCATTTACGGAATGAAATTTGGGAGTCCTGCACAATTCAAAGAAATGTTGATTGATTATGATGTATTAAATTGTAAGGTTTATAGAAAGACTGATGCACCCAAAACAACCTAAGTGCTTCCTGCATGCATGCACCTGGTATTTAGTAGAAGTTGCTTCGAAAGTTTCATACTCTGCACAAGAAAAATATTCTAAGTATGAAATCTTTCGAAGCCAAGACCAATATCTTCCGAAGCCAAAAGTGAAGTCTTCCGAAGCTTCAAAGACAGAGTCTTCCGAAGCCAATAAAGTGAAGACAGATTTCTTCCGTAGACTTTGAAGAACATGCTTTCTCTGATGTACTTTTCATAAAGCTGAACCACTTTTCGCTGCAACTCTAAAGACTGAAAAGGTCTATGCTTTTGTAATTGTACATTGAGGTCTTGAGTCTGTAACTTTCTACTTTATGTACTTTTATCCTTTTTGATGACGTAGGCAGGGCCAACGACAGGGCGAAATGACGTAAGCAAGGCTGCGGGTGCACCCAAAAGGCAAGGACGCAGCAAAGCCGCTCTCATCCAAAGTAAACAAACGACCAAAAACTGGCGCATATTCCCAGAACGATTGATCGGATAACAAAAGGTGAAAAGCTGAAAAGACTGAGAATGGCGGTTCACCATAAAGGGTAGCCTCCACATAGGAACCCTAAGACAAAAGGTCATATCATTTGCTAAAAAAGGATAAGTCAAAACCTACCCACTACACGGCAGAGATGATATCAACGTGATAGGGGAGATAGTCAAATCCTTACATCCAATTTGCCATGTGAAGTATGTCAAAGAGCTAAGCAAACAAGAAATTCTTGCTCTAATAGTGAGCATAAATCTCATCAAGTTGGTGAACTTGTTCATCTTGACTTATGGGGTCCTTTTAAAATAACTAGTAAGCAAGCAGGGGCATCGGTATTTCTTAACTGTCGTGGATGACTATTCTAGAGCCGTTTGGGTTTACTTATTAAAGTCAAAAGACGAAGTCTTTTATAATATTCAATGCTTTGTAAAACTTCTTAAAAACCAGTTTGGCTTTGATATAAAATGTTTCAGAACAAATAATGGTACTGAGTTTGTTAACAATCAACTTGCTATGTTTCTTAAATCCAATAGTATCTTACATCAGACCTCATGTGTGTATACCCCTTAACAAAATGGTATTGTTAAGCGAAAGCATAGAAGCTTGTTGAATGTGGCCAGGTCCCTATTGTTTCAAAGTAATATTCCTCTTAGATTATGAACTGAATGTGTCTTGACTGCTACCTACTTGATTAACAGGACTCCATCCTCTGTGCTCAATGGGAAATCGCCTTTTGAACTGTTGCTACACAAAAAACCTTCTCTTTCTAATATTAGATCTTTTGGGTATCTAACTTTTGCTACAAACTTAAATCCTAATAATAAATTTGATACAAGATTTGTTAAATGTGTCTTTATAGGCTAATTTTTTGAAAAAAAGGGATATAAACTATTATCGTTAGATGATAATTCTATTTTCTTCTCACGAGATGTCAAATTCTTTAAAAAATTGTTTTCCAATTAAAGAAAATCAATCTGAATTTACATCAACAGACATAAATCATCTGAATTTCTTTGATGCTTGTTATGACACCGATAAATCTGAGAAATTTTTTTTCCCAATGATGAAGGGAAGGATTCCAATGGTCTTACCAGCCAGGGTGGGTCTCATGATGTTCCTATTGTTTCTCCTATCAGTAATATCGAGACAGGTTCTACACCTTCTGAGGTACATGATTGTGGGTCATTAGGAGACATGGACAACAGCTTTAGAACAAATACTAACCATACATTTGCTGCTAATGTCAGTCATTCTAAACCTGCAGTTGAGTCCTCAGGTCATGGGAGAAATCTAGTTGAGGATCATGATGATCTAACCGCATGGATTCCAAATGTGGATAAGGACTGTGCAGATCATTCTGCAATCCCTAAGGGCACTGATATAACCGTTCTTGGCAATTCTCGTAAATCAGGAAGGTTGGGTTCATTTCCTTCTAAGTTTAGTGATTATTGTGGAGAAGGTAAAGTCAAATATGGTGTTGATCGATATGTCAATTTTGCCGATTTGTCCATTGATAATGTGTCTTTCCTGTCTTTACTTGATAAAAGTGTTGAACCTAAGTCATATGCTTCTCAAGACATAAATTGGGTAAATGCTATGAACAATGAAATTGAGGCTTTAAATAGAAATAAGACATGGATTATTACTGATTTGCCTAAGGATAGAAAAGCTATTGGGTGTAAGTGGCTTTATAAGATTAAATATAAATCAAATGGTGAGATAGAAAGGTACAAAGCCAGGTTGGTTGCCAAAGGTTATAGTTAAAAGGAGGGAATTGACTTTGATGAGACATTTGCTCATGTTGTTAAAATGACTACTGTTAGGACTTTAATTGCTGTTGCTATTCAATGTGGAGGGAAATTGTTTCAACTTGACATAAATAATGCTTTTTTGTATGGTGACTTGTATGAGGATGTTTATATGTCTGTACCTGAAGGTTTTGGTTCAAAAACTAATGATGAAAAAGTCTATAAGCTTGTAAAGTCATTATATGGGCTTAAACAAGCTCCAATACATTGGAATGAAAAACTAACCTCTACTCTTAAGTCCATAGGTTTTGCTCAAAGCAAGAATGATGTGTCTTTGTTTGTTAAGTCATGTGGGTCAAAAATTATGATGCTTCTTGTATATATTGACGACATTGTTATAACTGGAAATTGTGAGGATGAAATTACAAATGTTAAATCAAAGTTTTCTAATTAAAGATTTGGGTGTTTTAAAATATTTTCTTGGAATAGAGGTTATTGAAACAGCTCAGGGTCTATGTTTAAATCAGAGAAAGTATTGTTTGGAGTTATTAAAAGAGTTTGGAATGCTTGCTTGCAAACCTGTTGCTATTCCTATAGAACAAAATTTTGTTGTGTCTGATGGTTCTAGTATAGAAAGTGGTGATTTTGTCCTTGAAAATAGTACTGTATATCAAACTTTGATTGGAAAACTCATATCTCTAACTCTCACTCGTCATGATATTTTCTATAAAGTTCAATGTCTTAGTCAATATATGCATAAACCTCTTCAATCTCATTTTAAAATCGCTTTAAGACTCTTGAGGTATTTAAAATCAAGTCCTGGTCAGGGGTTGTTTTTTAAAAAACAGTTTGAGTTTCTTTTAAGAGGTTTCTCAGACTCAGATTGGGGTAAGTGTTTATCTACTCGAAGATGTGTCACTGGGTTTTGTATCTATTTGGGAGGCAGTCTTATCTCATGGAAAAGCAAAAAACAAAATATTGTTTCCCGTTCTTCTGCTGAAGCAGAATATCGGGCTATGTGTTCGACTGGCTATGAGCTAATATGGATCCGAAAACTTTTTGAGGACATGAAGGTCAGTTATCCTATTCCTATTGAAATTTCATGTGATAGTAGTGTTGCTATACTTATGATTGCTAATCTAGTGTTTCATGAAAGAATAAAACATTTTAAAATTGACTTATTCTTTTTAAGGGAAAAAGTTTTACCTGGAGTTTTCAAAATTGTTAAGATAAATACTCTTGATCAACCTGCTGATGTGTTTACGAAAAGTCTTGGTGCTGGTCAATATAAGATTTTATGTAACAAACTGGGACTTGTTGATTTGTTTTAGGAATTAAATTGAGGGTGGGTGTTAAATTTTATGTTATTCTTTTTCAATTCAATTCTAATAATATTTTTTTTCTTGTTTTTGAGGTTTATTATTATTTAAGGGTGGTTTCTGTGAAGTTATATTCTGCAAGGGCTGTTGGTGTCATTCATGAAGTTCAGCTGCTATATATTCATTACATCCGCTCTCGTTTGGGTTAACGAAGCATTTTAGGGTTTCTTCCATTCTTGTTCAAGAGTTCAATCATCTTCTTCATTGATCTTCTATTCAATCTGTGATAGTAGTTTGATTGTTAGTTTTCATTGTAGAATGTGTATTCTTCATTCTCTTGATTGTTTGTTCTTTGTTATTTGTTCTTGTAAGATTTCAAGAGTTTATCACTTTTATTTCATTATTGTTACCAATATTTGAATCCAGAAAGTATACATTCTTTAAAACTTATCATAAAGATAGAGCCATACCATTATGTAAGCAAAAAATGCTTAACACGTTCACTTTTAGTCTCTCTTTTTCTAAGTTAATCATGATCATACTTGATTACCTATGATTTTTATTATTTTTTAAAACTTATCATAAAGAAAAAATATATATAGACATTCTCATTGAATATAGTTTTGAGAGTGAGAGGTAGACAATAAGTTCCACTTTCAATGCATGGTTCGACCAGATATCTATGCAGTTTTCTTACTTTTTTCCTATTTTATATTTAAGCATCTCAATACCTAACGTTTTAACCTATCTCTTGCACATTTGAAACCAGGCATAGTTTAAGGTGATTATACAAAATCCAATATTATCCTCAAGTTACAAGAAAGCAAAAGATTAAGAGAAAAAGTGTTTGAGAAATATATTGCATTATCTTGTTTGTTCACCAATAAAAAATGAGGTACAGTCCTACTAAGGTAGTAAGAAATTTGTAGGTGCGATCATCACCCATGTTAGTGAGATGAAATAGAGGAGATCACTATCCAAACAAGTAAGAAGTTAAAAGGGTGATTACTAATTGTTTAGTTAGATATTTAGAGGGTGCACCACTACCCAAGTAGTAGTAAGATAGTGAAAGGGTGAAGTTTGTAAAGGTTATTTTAAAGGTTATCACTACCTTGACTAGTGAGAAGATTATGGCGAAGATAAAATCTTATTTAGTTTTAAGGTGGCCACATCTACACGAACCACTATAAATCTTTGTGTCTATGCATTGGTTTTACTTATACTTTTTGCTATTGATCTAAAGAAAACAATAATTTTGACAACTATCACATAAAAGAGTAACTTTTTTACAACATTGGACATTATTTTAGAAAGAAACTTGTTGGATCAAGAGAGGCTGTTGCAACCAAAACCATATCACTTAGAAGATTTTGAGTACAACATACAAAGAACTTCCGAAGCCAAGTATGGGACTTCCGAAGGAAGAAGGAGCTCTTCCGAAGTCTAAGTGTAAAATACACTTCCGAAGAAGAACTCCAACTTCCGAAGATAAAGAAGCTACTTTCGAAGAATGAAGACTTGAAGACAAAGTTCTGAAGTCAACTTCCGAAGTATAAAGAAGTCATTAAAGCCTCGGAAGCATAGAAGCATCTTCCGAAGTATAAGTGGCTTCGGAAGAACTTGTTCTTTCGAAGCCAGTTAACCTTCGGAAGACACTTCTATTATCCAGTAGACATAAGTATGGTCTGTCTGACAGTCCGCTGCAAATCTCTGAGATACTGCATGGTGTTTTCTCAAAAGCCATGTAGTTGACCATACTTTAATCTACTGTTTACCTTTTTATGTTAAGTACAGTTGCCATCTTTAGTTGGTGACAAAAGGTAAGTCATGGACATGTCATGACTACCATATCTTAGATAATACTTTATCTAAGATACCTTAACTATAGCATTGTAGTATATGCTTTAGTCGTAGGTTTCCAGCTGGTATCAAGTATAACCGGCTGTAGGATCTAGTATATATAGTTTCTCATTGTAACTCATGTTCTATGCTTGTAAGTGTCTTGTAATCTTGAGTTGAGAAGTAATATATACAAGTACCTTGAAAATACTCCTGCTTGTTGCTTTGATTACTTATTATATTATTATCAACTCTTGTTAAAGGCATTGCTTCATCTTGTTTGAGTGATATTATAAGTGAGTTTGAGAGAATTACAAGTGTTAAGTGACAAAACCCGATCCTGCAATTGGTATCAGAGCTTTTTAGGCTCTTGATTGTGAGATCTTACCATCCTAATCAACCAGTTTTTCACTCCTCCTTATACCTCACTCAAAAATGGCCCTCATCAAATCTGAAGTTGAAATGGGAACGATGACCAAAGCTCCCATCATCGATCCTGAAAACTTCAGGTCTTGGAGCAGAAGAATGGAAGGCTTCATCAGATACCAGGATAGCAAGATGTGGCAGTCCATCGTTAATGGCCCGTACAAGCCAAAAGTTGCTGGTGGAAACGGTGCCATGATCGAGAAGGCTGTTGAAGACTACTCCGATGAAGACAGGAAGAAGCTTGACATTGACAGCAATGCTATGACTGTTCTCATGACTGCAATCCCAAACTCCATCATGGTGGGGTTTGAGCATTGTAAGTCAGCCAAAGAACTCTTTGATGCACTTGCTCAAATGTACTCGAGCTCTAATGATTCAAAGAAGGACTCACTGAAGCAGCAGTTTGAGAACTTCACCTATGTTGCTGGAGAAACTTTTAGCCAGCAATATTTCAGGTATATGGATCTTATCTCCTCCCTCCAATCTGTGGGAATCACTCAAGAACTTAGAGACCTTACCAGAAAGTTCATGAGTGCTCTACCCAATGAGTGGACTTTCTACTGTGTCTCCATTAAGAGAACAGAGAATTTAAACACTCTCACCATGACCGAACTTTATGGGATCCTTGATGGATACCGTTTGGAAATGGAAAGTAAGAAGGGTCACCAAGCAAGCAGACCCTTGAGCCTTCCTGCTAGCAACGCTTTAATGGTTGCTGAAGGCTCAGGTATCTCCCAGTCTCAGCAGTACCTGTCATACACCCAGCAGCCATCTTGTTCATCTGGGCCTTACATCACATTCCCTGAGACTCCAAGGTCTCATCAAGCTCAGCAAAGCTCCTTTCAGGAGGGCTGTGCGTTTGTCTCAGGGAGTGGACACTCCAATGATCATCAGTTTTGCTTTGATGATCTTGAGTGCTTCAGTCCAGATGACATAGAGTATGTGGACATTGTCCAGCAAATGGCTCTCCTTACCTACAGAGCGAAGAAGTTCTTTAAGAGAACTGGAAGGCAATTCCCTCAAAACCCAATCACTAGCAAGTTTGGGTTTGACAAGAGCAAGGCTAAGTGTTACAACTGTAACCAGCTTGGCCATTTTGCAAGGGAATGCAAGGCTCCCAAGTCCAACCCGGGAACCTCACAGGCCTCCACACATCCTTCTACACCAAAGCCCAATGGGAAGTCAACTGAAACTGCAGCTATGGCTCAAGAAGTTGACTGGAGCTTTATGGTTCAAGATGTGACTCCTGCTCAAGCACTCATGGCAGGAACAGATGAAAACAAGGTATATGAACATCTCTGTACCCCTGCTTGTATTGCTAAGGTTAAGTTGTACCAGGACTACAATATGGAAATTAAATCCGATATTGAGTCTTTAAATGTGCTAAAATCTGACTTTAAAAGAGCTGAATCTGACTACCAAAAGAAAATTGAGGAGTTAGAGAAAACTGTATCTCTTTTAAAACATGAACACACCAACTACAAGACTCAAATCAAGGATTTAATATCCAAATTGACTGAGGCTCAAGCCCAGCTTGTCACAGCTGAGGCTCAAGCCAGGAAGTATGCTATTGCTGAGCAAAACTTCCAAGCCATACTTGCATCATCCTCTCACTCCAAACTTTGCTATCAAAACAAAAGTGGGTTGGGAACCAATGAAATTGCTCCACCACACTCTTATGAGTCTGTAAGACAACCAAGATGTGGTACTGAAGAGCAAGAGGTTCCATCTGTTGACCCACCTTGTAAAGAGTCAAAGAGTGATGCAACTGTGGAGACCATGACCATCACAGGGAAGGAACAGGTAATTGAGCCCTCCCAGACCAATGATGATCAAACCCTGACCACCAAAGCCAGAAGAAGCAGGGCTAAAGCAGCCAGAAAAACTGCCAAGAAGGTGGCTGAATCCAAGCTGAAGATAGACCCAAAGCAAAAGGGTGTATTCATATCAGCAGGATTCCAGGTGGTTGGACCTTCTGATTCAGGAAAGGAGTATAGTACCAGTACTCCTATCCTACCAAAGGATCAGAAGTTAAAGGGAAAGGTTGCTGATGAGGAGAAAAAGAACAAGAAACAGCAACCCTCCAATTCCCAGAAAATTAACATTGCATGCATAATGTGTGGTCTGCAAAACCACATGGCTAAAGATTGTTACTACAATCCTGCTAGCACACATTATGCAAATAATGTTAAAAGAGAAGGAGTCAGGGAAGGTTTCACATTTGGACCATATCAAATGGTTCAAGTGATGAAAAAGGGAAAGCTTGTTTCCGAAGCAAGGCTTGTCTCGGAAGAAAACTCTTCTTCCGAGAGGAAAAAGGCTTCGGAAGTGAAAGCTGCAAAGACTCACAAAAGAGTCCCCTTGAAACCATCCCAGAAGAAGACTGCTTCGGAAGAAAAGGTGGTGAAGGTCTCTTCCGAAAAGAAAGAAGCTTCGGAAGAATGCCAAGCTACAAAAGCTTCATCAAGCTCATCTTCTATGATCAACCAAGGGATGGAATGGAAGATCAAGGAAGATGCTGTAGCCCAAACCTCTTCTTCAAAGACATCCATTGAACCCCCATGCATAAATTTTGGTTCAATCATGTCACTCTCATTGGAAGAACCCAAGACCAATAAGGCTTGGGTTTCCAATCAAAACTAATTATCTCACCTTATGTGCAGGGACATCCATATGACAAGAATAACAACATTTGGATTGTAGATAGTGGATGCTCCAGGCACATGACAGGGAACAGATCTCTCCTTCAACAATTTCAACATTATGATGGAGGTCCTGTCCAGTTTGGAGGTGAGGCCGGAGGATATATTTCTGGCAGAGGAAGTATATCCAACGGAAAGTTAAAAGTTGACAAAGTTAATTTTGTCAAACAGCTTGAACACAACCTGTTAAGTGTTTCTCAGTTTTGTGATCAAAAGCATCAAATGCTTTTCACAGAACATGAGTGCATCATCCTCAAACCTGGGATGACAATTCCTCAGGAATTGGTGCTTCTTAGATCTCCCAGGAGAGGGGATATGTACAAGCTTGATATGAACAATGCTTCCCCAATGGGAGAAGTATCATGCTTTCTTTCCAAAGCTGATAGTGATGAGTCAACACTATGGCATAAACGAATGTGTCATGTCAATTTTAAGACAATGAATAAATTGGCTAAAAATAACTTGGTACATGGTTTGCCTAAAAAGGAATTTTTCTGCAAAGATAACTGTGTTGCTTGCCTGAAAGGGAAACAACACAGGTCTTCTCATAAATCCAAAGTTGTTAACTCTATCACTACTCCATTACACTTATTGCACATGGATCTATTTGGTCCCACAAGTATAATGAGCATTGGAAGGAAATCATATTGCCTTGTGATAGTTGATGATTTTACTAGATTTACATGGGTATTCTTTTTAAGAACTAAAGATGAAACTGCTGAAACTTTAAAATCTTTTATTCTTAAAATAGAAAATCAAGTTGATCACAAGGTTAAAATAATTAGAAGTGATCAAGGGACTGAGTTTAAGAACTTTGTTCTTGACTCATTCTGTAACTCAAAAGGGATTGCCAGACAATACAGTGCTCCTAGAACTCCTCAACAAAATGGTGTTGCTGAGAGGAGAAATAGGACACTTATTGAGGCTGCTCGGACTATGTTAGCTGATTCAAAGCTGCCTCTAACATTCTGGGCAGAGGCAGTCAGCACTGCATGCTATGTGCAGAACAGAGTTCTTGTAGTAAAGCCACATGGAAAGACCCCTTATGAGCTATGGAACAAGAGGCCACCGTTCATTGGCTTTCTAAGGTCCTTTGGCAGCAGGTGTACCATACTTAACACAAAAGACAATTTGGCAAAATTTGCTGAAAAGTCAGATGATGCTATCTTTGTTGGATATTCCTCCCATTCTAAAGCTTACAGGGTTTATAATATTAAAAACCAACAATTTGAGGAATCCTCCAACATTGTAGTTAATGAGCACACTCCTTGTGTTAGGGGGAATGGCCCTGATCATATTTTTGATTTAGAATTGTTTCCAAACTATTCTAAACCATCTTGTGAGAATGTTTCAGCTGGAACAGGTGCTCAAGGCAATTCTGATGAAGATCAACTGTTTGAGCTTCCCAGACCTGCTCCAAGTTCTCCAAGAACAACAAATCAAGTTCCCACTATTGAAAGATCTGACAGTATAACCATTTCAAGAAATAGTGGAACTTCAACAAGGGATTCACCTGATGATCTTCAAGTCTCCTCAGGTGATCCTACACAACACCAAGCTGATGGAAGCAGCATTTTGAAGGAACAGGCAACTGTTAATGATGCTTCACAGCAAAGAAATGATGATGTTTCTCTTTCATTCAATCAGTCCTCATTGAATGAGATTGAAACAACAGCTGGACCAAGTATTCAAGCTCCAGAGCAAAATATGTCCAACTTGGACCTATCTTTGCAACTGGAGGTGATTCCAAGACTCAGAATTCACAATACTCATCCAGCTGAAAACATCATAGGGGAAGTCTCTGAGGGTGTGAGAACAAGGGGACAAACTCACAATGGGAATGTCTGCTTGTACTCATGCTTCTTATCCCAAATGGAACCCAAGAAGGTGGAAGATGCCTTGAAGGATAGTAGCTGGGTTGAATCAATGCAAGAGGAGCTGCTTCAATTCAAAAGACAAAAGGTTTGGAACCTATGTCCGCTACCATCTGGTCAAGTACCTATAGGCACCAAGTGGGTTTTCAGAAACAAAAGAGATGACAGAGGCTTGATTATCAAGAACAAGGCAAGACTGGTGGTTCAAGGATACACTCAAGAGGAAGGAATTGATTATACTGATGTCTTTGCACCTGTTGCAAGACTTGAGGCAGTTAGGATCTTCCTTGCTTATGCTGCATCCAAGAATTTCACTGTCTACCAGCTTGATGTCAAGTGTGCCTTTCTATATGGGGATATAGATAGGGAAGTCTATGTATGCCAGCCTCCAGGATTTGAAGACCCACAGCATCCAAACTATGTGTGCAAGTTGGATAAAGCTCTATATGGGCTGCACCAAGCACCTAGGCTGTGGTATGAGACATTGTCTCAATTTCTTCTGAAGAATGGTTATACTAGAGGAACCATTGACAAGACTCTCTTCATCAGAAAGTCTGGGAAAGACATTTTGCTAGTTCAAGTCTATGTCGATGACATCATATTTGGTTCTTCAAATGACCAAATGTGCAAAGACTTTGAGAGCATTATGAAGAAGAAGTTCGAAATGAGTTCTATGGGAAAAATGGACTTTTTCCTTGGAATTCAGGTAAAGCAACTGAAGGAAGGGTTTTTCATCAATCAATCTAAGTATGTCAATGATATCTTAGAGAGATTTGATATGAAGGATTGTAAAGCAGCAAAGACACCCATACCCAGAAACCATGATTTATGCCCTGATTCTGAGGGGGAGGATACTGATCAACATCAGTATAGAGCAATCATTGGTTCTCTGATGTATCTCACAGCAAGTAGACCTGATATCATGTTTGCAACCTGCATTTGTGCAAGATATCAGGCTGCTCCAAAGGTGTCTCACCTAATTGCTGTCAAGAGAATCCTCAGATACCTCAAAGGAGCACCTAAGTTAGGTCTCTGGTATCCAAGAAATAGTGATTTTAATCTCTATGGTTACTCTGATAGTGATTATGGTGGCTGCAACATCAACAAGAAATCAACATCAGGTGGATGTCAATTTCTTGGTGGAAGGATCATCTCATGGCAATGCAAAAAGCAATCCTGTGTCTCTACATCAACTGCTGAAGCTGAATACATTGCTGCTGCAAGTTGCTGTGCTCAGCTGCTGTGGATTCAAAACCAGATGATTGACTATGGATTCAACTTCATGAGCACTCCTATCCACATTGACAACAACAGTGCTATATCCATCACTGAAAATCCAGTAAAGCACTCAAAGACAAAGCATATTGACATCAGGTATCATTTCATTAGAGATATTCATGAGAAAAATCTTATCAAACTAATCAAAGTTGATTCAAATGAACAATATGCTGATTTGTTCACCAAAGCATTTGATGAACAAAGATTTAAATATCTCATTACAGCTATTGGGATGATAAACATTGACTAGTTAATCTCAATTGAAAACCTTTTCAATATGTAAAGTCTTATGTCAATACAATCTAAGCCCTGTTACAAAAGATCCTTTCTTATTTAACTAAGTATAAGTTCTTCCGAAGAGAAACTTGCCTTCGGAAGATATCTATAACTTCCGAAGCAAATTTCTCATAGGATAATTTTCTTCTCGGAAGTGTACTAAGTCTCGGAAGAAGCGATTGAGGTTATCTCAGATCTACTTCCGAAGCACTTAATACTCTCCACTTGAAAGCAACATGTATCTTCGGAAGCAATTTATTTACCTTCGGAAGTACATTTGCCTTCGGAAGAACTTTACCTTCGGAAATACCTTATACTCGGAAGAAGGATTTTACTGTGTAACGGAAATCTTTTGGGCCCCACTCTGTAAAAAGTAAAGATTTTGTTAATGATGTCGGATTATTTAAATGGCTTAACCTTACCGCCCCTGTCACATCATCCTCTGAACCCTCACATCATCTTATCCAAACCACCCTTTAAACCGCCATTTCACCCATTTAAATACTTCCGGTTAATCACTTACACTCTTTTTACCAAATTCACTGCCCTAAAAGCTTTCTTCTTCTCCAATTTACCTCTCTCAGAACTTTTCCTCTGCTATCTTTCTCAAATGGCTCTAAACCCTCAGCACAACCAGGTCGCACTCCTTGACTCTTCAAGGGATGCTGACTTCTCTGATATTATCTCTTTCTTAGCCCAATCTTCATACTACACAGCACTGACCGTAAACCCTACCATTTACTCCAACCAAATGTCCGAATTTGGGCAAATGGTCGGATTGAAACCCTAAATGGGGTTCGTGCTATCAGGTCAAGTGTTTGTGGCCAAGAGTTGGTCATTACTGAACAAATCATCAGGGAGCATCTTGAGCTCCATGATGAAGGCGCACCGACGGAATTCCCCAAGTCTGAGTTAGATAACTCTTATCTCCAAATGGGATACGGTGGAGATGTAAGCAGGTCTACAGTCTACAAATTCAACTTCTCCTACAAGTGGAAGTTCCTGCTACATGTGGTTCTTCACTGCCTATCTAACAAATCCGGGGGATGGGATCAAATTCCCTATGAACTCGGGTGTCTAGTTCATGGGTTGGTACAAGGCCTGCGCTTCAACTACTCCAGGTTTGTGCTGACTAACCTCATGGGAAATCTGCAAAGGGACACATTCTTTATGTATCCCAGATTTCTACAGCACATAATCAACTGCGAGCTAGATCAGGGTAAGCTTGTCTGTGCAGCTGCTCTGTCTGCTCCCCAAATGAGGCCGACCATCTTCAAAGTCTTGAAGAGAGTGTCTACCAACTACACTGGAAGGGATACCGCACTACTTCCAGGTATGATTGAGCCAATGGCTCCTGGTGACATCCCTGTTAACCCCACAGGTGATGAACCCACACCAGCAACTACCCTCACCATTCCAAATCTACCTTCTCCTCCAATAACTGTCACCTACCAGAGACGTACCAAACGAACCCTTGTTCAATCTACTCTGATTGAACAAGCCCCTCCTCTTCAAACCAAAAAGGCTAGAGTGGAACAAGGGGCTCCCACTCAGCCAGAGGTCCACCAATCCTTCACTATTGACCTCAATATGGGTCTTGAGTCTCCTCAGTCTCAGACCCATGAGCCCATAATCCCAGCTGATAGCCCTCAGGGTGAGTCTCTATACTCCCCTGAGCAGCCACCAAGGGACAGCTCAATGCCTTTTGACATTGATCAAAGTCCCGGGTCCTTAGGTCTTCATTCCTTTTCTTTTACTGACCTATTGACCGGAGCTGGTGAAGAGACTATGTCTCTCAAAGGCGATGAAGTTGATCCACAACACCCATTAAGGATCAACAGAGCCTAGAGAAACCTCTTGTCTCTAGCCCACACCAGCAAAGCCCTACTGAGGTGAGTCCCACTGATGTGGAGGGGACTCATGTAGATTCAGCTGCCACTACTGAAGGAGCCTCATTGGATCCTCAGGACAGTGGTAACGATAGTCAGACTGAATCTACGGCAACCATGCCCTATGATGCCTCTGAAAGAGACATCATTGTGCAAGGGAAACCAGGGTGCCAAGAAACCACATCTGGTGGTGAGGATGAACATACTAGGTATGTTACCTCATCTCCCCGTGATTCTTCAAAAGAAGATGAGGGAAGAATGCAACTCACAATAAGAGACCTACTTTCTAAAGTCTCAAACCTTGAATCAAAGGTTAAGACTTTAGAGGATAGGTCTGCCACTCAGCAACTTGAGATTGAAAGTCTCAAGGTCAAACTAGCTGAGAAACAGATTGAGAGATCTGTTAGGCATGTACCAGTTCAAGTCTCCTTGACCTCTTCCTCTAGCTCATCTACCTCTCAAGATGATGCTACCAAAAAGGGGGAGAATGTTGAGGAACAAAGCCAAAGACAGGATTCCATCAGTCAAGCTCTCACTTCTTTGAGCTCAAGACAACAAGCTGCCATCTTCCCTGAGCCTCCTCCAGTTGTGTTTCAAGTGGATCAAAGGATGCTTCAGGATCTAAATAGGATCTTCAACAAGTTCCTTTTAGAGTCCCTAATTGATCAACCCAGTCCAGATATGTCTGTGATTTACTTTGGAGCTCAAGAGCTTCAGAGGTTGAATGCACCTCCTACCACTGTTGAGGAAGTTGGTCAACCTAAGGCCCAAGTGGAACCTGAGATTGATTTCGAAGGGGAAACTAGGACTGATGGCCCAGCAACTGAAACAGTTGGGACAGAAGGTGTGTTTTCACAGGCTTCCGAAGCACAATTCGAAGCCTCGGAAGAACCAACTCAAACTTCCGAAGCTGAAATTGCTGCTGCGGAAGGACTTTTCTCTCTTTCCGATGATCTAATAGTCACAGATGCAATTCTGGAACTTGCATCTGAGGTTAATAGGGAGGACTTTCTCAGCCAACCACTAGCTATTACATCTGCATTGACCTCAGCTCCTACCTCCACCATCCAACCTGAATCTTCTACCCAAGAACCACCAAAGTCTAGCACTTCCGAAGACATTAAAGGCAAAAGGAAGATGACTTCGGAAGAGCTTCAGGAAGAAGAAAGGTTGGAGAAACTTAAAAGGAAAGGAAGACTGCCAACTGGGAAACTGTTAGCTGCAAGTTCAAAAGCAGCTGCAGCCAACCAAGAGGCAATCAACAATAGAAGAAGGGTGGAGGTAATTGATAGACTTGTCAGTCTAGGGGCTGCTTCGGAAGATGTACTCCTGCTACCATTAGAGGAGCTGATAGAGCTTGAAAAGGCAACCTTGCTGCAAAGACAGCAAAAAGAAGAAGCTGCAAGGTTGGCCTTGGAAGAAGAAAGGCTGAGAAAAGAAAGAGAAGCTGATCTGCAGCTCAGGAGAGAAAGGATCACTTTCCTACTCTCCAGAGGATTCTCTCAAGAGGAGTTGTCTCCACACAATAGTGACACGATCTTATGGCTCTTTAACAAAGAGCAAGATCAAATGGAGAAGGAGAGAAAGAGAGCTGCAAGGGAGAAGCTGGTAGAGAAGAAGAAGAAAGAAGAAGAGGCTGGACTGTCTGCCGCCAAGAAGATAGGTGAGAAAGCTTGGATGAAGAACTATCTTAAAGCTCATGGCTTCTCTGGCAGGCAAGTGGGTCCAATGTCTGAGAAGACTCTCCAACGACATGTCAGTGACATCAAGGCTGACATTCGTGCTGGGAGAAGAAAGGAGATGTATAGAAGGGGACAGGGGATGACCTTCAAAGCCACCCCTCAGCCTAATATCCAAACCCAACATCAACCTGAACCAATACCCTTTCCCTTCCCAATCAAAACTGAACCTGAACCTTTCACCCCTGAACCTACACCATCACAACTACCAACTCCCTCACCTCAACCACCTAAACTACCCATCATCCAACCTAAAACCTTACCCAGAACCCAAACTCCTAAACCTACCCAACAACCAATCAAACCATCCCCTCAGCCTTCCAAACATCTCTCTATGGAGGAATTCAAGGCGATCAAAACCAAGCTCATCAACTGCACTACTCTGAGCGACATCTCATGTGAGGAGGATACAGTCAACCTGACTTATGTTGATGGATCCTCAAGTTCCCTCACTAGAGATGAGTTTCTTGATCTGCCAAGAGGAACTTTGGACCAAGCCGCAAGACTCCTTGGCCTCAATTCAGATACATTGAATGAGGAAGAAAAGAAGCTGAGGAGAAGGCTGGTGACTCTGCTGGACACAAAGAAAGGAGATAGGGTACCAAGACAATCTCTTGTACCCAGAAAGAAGATAGTCCAGTGGAGGTTCGAAGACTCTTCTCACAACTTTGTTGTTGAGAGAGAGAATGGTGAGATTAACAGGCTGAATGCCTCATCTCTGCTACACTTAAGCAGATTTGATATTGCTGAGTTAGCAGAGAAACCATTCTCCAACCCCTCAAACTCCGAAGTAGCTGCTCACATCAGAAATCATCTAGGCAGTCTTCACATGGCTGAGCTCACTGCAAGAAACAAGGTCGAAGAGGAGTCAAAACTGAGAGAGGAGGAGGAAAGGAAAGGATCAGCAACCAAAGGCAAAGCCTTTCTTCAAATGGTTGAAGGTCCTGAACTTGAGTCCATAGTTAGATGGGAGTATGACTACAACTCCCGTCAACTGACTCTCTTCAGGGGGTCACAACAAAGGGTGCATGTCATTCAAAGTGATAGACTGGATCTCCTATCCACGAATGACTTGTACAAGCTTCTCAGCACCACTTCCGGGAAGAACAGAGAGACAGACAAATATCTTTTGTCCCTGGTGCTGAAAACTTTGAGAAGTAGAGATAAGTGAAGTTTTGGTAGCATCAGCCTAGGAGGAGTTTGTTGGATCAAGAGAGGCTGTTGCAACCAAAACCATATCACTTAGAAGATTTTGAGTACAACATACAAAGAACTTCCGAAGCCAAGTATGGAACTTCCGAAGGAAGAAGGAGCTCTTCCGAAGTCTAAGTGTAAAATACACTTCCGAAGAAGAACTCCAACTTCCGAAGATAAAGAAGCTACTTCCAAAGAATGAAGACTTGAAGACAAAGTTCTGAAGTCAACTTCCGAAGTATAAAGAAGTCATTAAAGCCTCGGAAGCATAGAAGCATCTTCCGAAGTATAAGTGGCTTCGGAAGAACTTGTTCTTTCGAAGCCAGTTAACCTTCGGAAGACACTTCTATTATCCAGTAGACATAAGTATGGTCTGTCTGACAGTCCGCTGCAAATCTCTGAGATACTGCATGGTGTTTTCTCAAAAGCCATGTAGTTGACCATACTTTAATCTACTGTTTACCTTTTTATGTTAAGTACAGTTGCCATCTTTAGTTGGTGACAAAAGGTAAGTCATGGACATGTCATGACTACCATATCTTAGATAATACTTTATCTAAGATACCTTAACTATAGCATTGTAGTATATGCTTTAGTCGTAGGTTTCCAGCTGGTATCAAGTATAACCGGCTGTAGGATCTAGTATATATAGTTTCTCATTGTAACTCATGTTCTATGCTTGTAAGTGTCTTGTAATCTTGAGTTGAGAAGTAATATATACAAGTACCTTGAAAATACTCCTGCTTGTTGCTTTGATTACTTATTATATTATTATCAACTCTTGTTAAAGGCATTGCTTCATCTTGTTTGAGTGATATTATAAGTGAGTTTGAGAGAATTACAAGTGTTAAGTGACAAAACCCAATCCTGCAAAACTATTTATCCCTCTTAGGTCAATATAACACAAAATTCAAAATTGGACCTAAGAGTATCTGAAAACCACCCCAATCCTCATAAGAATACAAGACGAGATACATGTGGATGATACGTGTAGTTGTGTAATTGTGTTCCATTATCTAAGTGTCTTTAATGTAATAGAGAATAAGCTAGAGAGCATTAAAGTGTGATTTTTGTTGATTTTAAGCATAAGTAGCAAATATGTTTGACTACACATGAGAACTGTGGTCTAGTGAATGTTAAATGTTATAAAAAAATCAAGAATGCTTTGATAGAACAAGAGGTTTACAGTTGGGGCTTCTAAGATTAACATTATAGTTAGTGCCAACATGAATAGTGGTCAGGTTATAGCTAGACATCTTTATATGATCTGAAATGCCTTGAGCATTAGTGTTCGAGAAAGAAGCATCCCTTATTTGTTACGAGTTGCAACAAGTGCCAAAACGTAGAACAAAGAGCCCAGATTACTAATGACAAACTTAGAATTCAAAAGAGTTATAATGTGACGTACTAACACAATAGTGTATCAGTTAATTATAATACCATCCACATTAAGAAAGAGGAAAAATTTGTATTATGACATATATGCAATAAATAAATCATTAAGAGATTGGAAAATTTTTGAAATCACTAGTAGTCAATTAGACGGCAAACCTTTAGTACCAGACACTAAGACCCTAATTCTAAACCTTAATGGCTTAATGAGCTTAACTCTAATTAAATACATACAATACATATTACAAATGTCATTAGGTTAAAGAATAAGACTACAAAATTAGATTATAAACGTTACACTTATAAATTTTGTATATTATAGCCACTAGGTACTTTGTTATTAATGACTTGTTCAACCACTACAAATGAAAATATAGCTATTCTATTTAGAAAATTAATAAAAAAATACAATTTTTTTTTATCATTTTAGTTCCAAGTTTATATTAACCTTTTATCTGTTTGAAATGGGTTATAAAACATTATAACTTAATGATATTATTTCTTTTAGGTTTCACGTTTTTAGTTTAGGTTATTAGAATTCTTCTTATCAGATTAAAGAACTTTAATCATGGCATTACACGTTATTACCTAAATATGACTATTTCTTTGCTAAGTGACTGAAGATTCCATGAACCATGCTATTGGAATAAACAAATGATGTCAACTTGGATGTGTTCTTATTTCACACTTAAACTTTAAACAAGAACACTTTCTTATTTCATCCACTTGAGGCTGTCACTTCACAAAGCCAGAATTAGGTTTTAGGGTTTCCTTAGAAAAATATAAAATAGGCTTCACTCTTAAGCCCTTATTTATTATGAGAAATTTCTGTATATTATATAATTTTCCTCTAAGATTAGTATAATTCCACGAGTATGCAAATTCCATTAGAATATTCTTTATCCTAAGTCGGAGATAGGTTAGAAGTTAACTAAACCTTTTAAGTGATACGCAATCATTAAGAAATGTTTTTAATTAGTTGTTTGGATTAAAAATGAACTTCCAAAATAAATATAGCAAGCAATTATATATCAACGGCTACACTACAAAATTTCCAACCATTAGTGCGACATGTCACCGCTAATAAGTCGCCGCTATTAATTTGTCGTTAATTACTAATATTTCGTCGCTAATAAGTCGCCGCTATGAAGGTTATGAGCGGCGATTCTATCGCCACTATTTGTTTAAATAAAAAAAATCATGGGAGACCATGTCACCGCTAATGGTCCCTGTTTTCTAAATATTTTTATATTTTTAATTTTCATTTTTACAAATCATTCATACACCTACAAAAATAAATCCAGATATTCCAATAACATACAACTTTACATAAACGACATACAAATTCACACGTACAAACAATATTAAGTAATCTAGTTATAAAACTAAACATAAAATATAAACATAAGTATGTTAAATGTCGTTAAACTTAGACATAAGTAGGTAAACCCTAAATACGCTATTCAAATGGATTGAACTACTCAAAAACAAACTTAACCTAGTAATCTAATACGCTATTCATCCCCCTCGTCCAGATCATCTTCTTCGACTTGATTTGGAGCCTTTTACGAAGCAATTTACTGTGTAAGTTGTGACATAAAGTTTGGATTTTTAAAACACACTTGAAATTTGAGCCTACAAAACAAAATATACATTATAAATTGTCATACTTTGGCAAAGTATATTTTATAATGTAACACATCCAACTTTAAGTATATTAAGTGTCAAAATGAACATGTTAAACTAACACCTAGATTATTTAAATTTACTTTAGTCATATGGATCAAAATGAACCAAACACACTTAGTATACTTAGAAACATCCTAAAATTATGTCATTTTGACCTGTTTTGATCCGTTTAATCTAAACTTAGATAATCTAAGGCTATTTTAGTGATAAAGGGTCAAAATAACCTAAACCCACTATGATACACTTAGCACATCTAACTTTAAGTCATTTTGACCGGTTTAAACTCAAATCATGTCCAAAACAAAGCTAAAATGAATGAGATATCGATTCGCAAATATTAGGCAGTTGAAACATAAAAAACTATGGAAATTGAGTTTGGTGGAACATGAGTTGTCCTATCTGCTGGTGCGCATAGAGGTGGGCAAAAAAAATCGGTTTGGGTATCCAGACTGGTTTGTAAACCGGTCAAAACTTGTTCGACCAAACTGGTTTCAAATAGGCCCACCCCCAGTTCCCTGACCAATTTCAAATCCCGGGCACTTAAACCGATTTAGAAACCGGGTCACACTCACATCGGTTTTAAAACATGTTAACTGGTTTTTTAGGATCGGTTTCAAACCGGTTTTCAAAAAAAATATAGTTGTTGTTGGGTCCCTTTTTAGCCGTATTTGTCTTTTTTTAAACCCATTTGACCCCCATTAGGTAGTATAAATATGTGGTGGGTGCTTTGATTGATTCACTACAATAAAAAACGCTCTCTATACTCTAAAATATTAAAAACACTCACTACTTTCTTCACGTTTAAAAAACTCTTGAAGATGGCTTTAGCTAGTGCTTAATCTTTCGTCAGTTGTGATGCCTCTTCTCAAGATGTTGTTCTTCAGGTTATCCCTATGAAGAGGAACTAAAAGATTTAGTGCAACTATGATTTGTGTGAGATGTCGACGAGTCTGAACAAGGCTCCTCGCAAGTTGTCTTCCAAACCTTTTTCAAAAGATGTGAATTCTACTTTGAAGACCACATCGACATGAAATATTGTAAAGCAATGAAAGTGTAACACCCGGTTATTTTAAAAAGACAAGAAAAGAAGGATAAAAGAAAGAAAAACAATAAAGTCCAAATGGAGGGACTAAAAGGGCCCAAAAGGACAAATCTTTAAAAAGTTGGTGAATAAAGCAACATGTCCGTCCATGTTGCTACTCACATCTTTTCATTCGGTTTTAGAGAGAGAGAGAGAAAGGAAGAGAGCAGAACTTTGGGTTTTGGAGAAGAAGAAGTCGAATTCAAGGTAAGAATTCGTGGTTTTAAGTGTTTATGACGGGTTTTATCCCGGTTGTATGTTTATGTGCTTATGTGTTTGTGTCTGTGCTCGGGTGTGTGTGTTTGGTCGTGTTCTAGGTGTTTGAACTCATTTTCATTCGGGTTAGAAGAAAGATACACCCAAAGTTGCACCAGGTGAGTTTCTAGACCCCGGTTTCTACTTGTTTTAAACATCTTTGGGGCTGAAAATGTATTAAAATGGTTTTACAAAGTTTATGTATGTTTACCCGTATGTATTATGCATGTTAATTGTTGATTCTTGAATGCTTATAGGTTGTTCATGTTTAGAATAGCCATGTTAAGTTTAGAACATATGGGTTTGATGATTGGGTTTGAAAACACACTAGGAACATGATATACAGAAGGTTCATACGCCTGAAAATGCCATAGAATGATTTAAGTGTAATCCATGCGCCTAAACAGTAGCCCATGCGCCTAAGATTACCTTAGAAATGTTTTAAGTATAGCCCATGCGCCCAATAGTATCCATGCGTCCGAATGGCCCATGCGCCTAAGTGTTCATACGCCCAACAGAATCCGTGCGCCCAAAGTGGCCCATGCGCCTAAGTGGCACATGCGCCTGAGTGATCCATACGCCTAAGTGTCCATGCGACCGAATGGGTCATACGCCCCAATAGTGCCCATGCGTCCGAATGGCCATGCGACTAGGTGTCCATGCGCCTAAGTTTCCATGCGTCTGAAGTAATCCATGCGCCTAAGTGCTTATACGCCTAAACAGAGCCCATGTGCCCAAATAGTGCCATGCGCCTAAACCCTTAGAATTTAATACAGAATGTTTGGGAGTCTGTGCCTTTAGGGTTTTGACCGAGGGTTGACTAGGGCTTATTAATGATGGGTTTCATGCATGATTATGATTGATTATGATTGTCTTATGATTGTTCCTTATTATTATTATTGATATTATTATTATTATTATTACCTATAGAATGTGACTTTACGTGGTATGTTTATTATTGTAACGTAAAGTATATTGTAATAATAAAGAGAAAGAGCAATAAAGAAAAGAAGAGGAACATTAATTAAATGTTAACAAGTCTTGCAAGCTTACAGGAGTGACATGACCATGTTGTCATTAGCTCGACTGTGTTGCGGGTTAGCTACCCCATATTGCACACGGGACCAGGACCTTTGCAGCATGCCCTGGGTGATTGGGTCGGCCTTGTACACAGTACACAGTACACAGAACCCCTTCGAGGGATACAGTTGACCCTTTCGAGGGAGATAGTTGACCCTTACGAGGGATATAGTTGACCCTTTCGAGGGATATAGATGGCCCATCACCCGTTTTCCATCGCGCATATAGTTGGCGTATTGCTCATTGGTCCATACAGACAGTGAAAGATAAAGATAAAAGAAAACAGAGTAAACAAGGTATACAGTAAAGAGATCGAACAGTATTTGTTCATATAGTTAATGCGTGCTCGCATATACAGTAAATAGTTGTATTTTAAGAGAAAAGAGTATTTTCATATACAACATACAGAAATTGTTTTATTACTATAAAACTAGAACTCACTCAGCAACGCTGACTTTTATACATTTTCAGTTAGCAGGTAATTATTGCTGAGGATGGCACGAGGGTGAAGCTACTCGGCATGGAAAGACTGACATCCATTCATACCTATTATTGCTGTTGTTTTGTAATGCAATTAAACAGTTCTTTTTGTATTCCATCAAACAATAGTGTATTGCTTAACAACAGTTTTTAATGAAACGAAATGAATGGTTTTTGTAAAAATAATTCCGCTGCTTAAGTCTGTAAATTTATAATGTTTAATGTATTTAATGCTGTGAATAACCAACTGTGAGGTCTCTGGGAACGGGGCCTTACAAGTTGGTATCAGAGCCAAAGTTTAAGAGAATTGGGTTAAACAAATTTTTAAAACCTAAACTTAAACTGAAAATGGGACAAATGGAGGGATGTCAGCCCGAGTAGCTACGTGCCATCAGGTATGTCTTTTCTTAATGATAACCGGTATTATGTGCGCATGCTATGTGACTTATGTGCTCTTAGTAGATTTAGATACTGACTAAGTCAGGATAGGAGATGCCTGGAGTATGAAGAGTAAAGTAAGTGGCTAATCATAACTAGCCACTGTAATTAGGGACTTACTATACTTGACATAAACTGAGCTATTCCCTTGAATGATCGCGTTAGTGTTTGAATCTTATAGCGTGTTAGAGGATGGTCGGTGGTAGACCTTCGAAGGCTTCGGCAGGTGAAGATTGTGGTGTACGTGGTGCTGGACCGCGTGTCACAAGAAGTATGGCTAGGGCTGCTGAGGTAGCACTCAAAGAGCCCGAGATCCATCACCCGGAAGCCGGTGAAGATAGTGCTAGTCTGAGGACCATGTTGAAAGAGGCTGTTGCCGATGGAGTTCAACGGGCCATGCAGACGATTCGTCCGGGTATAGTGACTGAGATAATTAGGACGGTGAAGGAGATGACCGTGATTGAAGTGAACAAGGAGTATAGCAATGACAAAAACTGCAACGGAAAGCGGGTCGAACGTGGGGGTTACACCCCATATAAAAAGGTTGCCAGGACGGATAACCGATGTGTAACTTCATCCGGTGCGGGGATAAGGAAGTGTGGCAGATGTGGAAGGGGGCATACCGGTGAGTGCAGGATTGGAATGAATGTATGCTTCAGGTGTGGTAAGCCTGGCCACATCGCTAGAGACTGTAAGAAGCCATGGGACGAGAGTTTTGGCACAATGATAACGACTGGAATGGCGGGGTCAAAAGGGTGTGATAAGTGTGGACGCAGGCACCCCAGGAAATGTAGATTGGGGAGCAATGTCTGTTTCCGTAGTGGAAGGACGGGACATGTGGCAAATAACTGCGGTATGGGGCGGTGCTATTCTTGTGGTGAAGAAGGTCACGTGAGAAGGGACTTCAAGAAGCTGAGGGCGGAGAGTTTTGGGGCGAAGAAGAAGCCGGAGGAAGGATGGCAGAGAGCAGGTGCCAGAGCTTACACCATGACCCGGGGAGGAAGCTAGAGCTGATCCCGATGTCGTGTCAGGTATGTTTCTAGTAAACCAAATTTATGCCTCTGTATTGTTTGATTCTGGTGCTAGCAGGAGATTTGTTTCCACTACTTTTTGTGCTAAGTTGCCTCTTAGTAGTAGAAAGATTAGTGACCCATTTAACGTAGAAACGGCTATTGGTAAGTCCACTAGAATTACTGATGTGATAGAGGACTGTGCCATAGAACTAGAAGGTCATAGGTTCGCTGCTAGGTTGCACGTGATACCCCTAGGTGGATTTGAGGTAGTACTAGGGATGGACTAGTTAGCAACCTATGAGGCAAACATCGTGTCTCGAAAGAAGATGATTCGATTGGTTGCATTCGATGGGAGTTTGGTTACAATTCATGGAGATCGCGTTACTACGATCCCGAAGATGATTTCGATGGCGGTGGCGGGGAAGTGCATAAGACGTGGATGTAGAGCCTACTTGGCCTATGTAAAAGATGTGGATGCGTCTGTACCGCAATTATCCGAAGTGCTAGTGGTGTGCGACTTTCGGGACGTATTCCCGGAAGACTTACCCGGTGTGCCACCAGACCGCGAGATTGAGTTCCAAATTGATTTGATACCCGGTGCTCAACCCGTTGCTAAAGCACCGTATTGGTTAGCTCCGACAGAAATGAAAGAACTAATGGAGCAGTTGTAAGAGCTGCTCGATAAGGGGTTCATTAGACCGAGTATCTCTCCCTGAGGTGCTCCGGTCCTGTTTGTGAAGAAGAAATACGGTATCATGAGGATGTGCATCGACTACCGTGAGCTGAACAAGCTGACAATGAAGAACCGATACCCCTTACCGAGAATTGATGATTTGTTTGATCAGCTTCAGGGTGCTAGTTGGTTTTCAAGGATAGATCTTCGATCTGGTTACCATCAGTTGAAGGTGAAGGAGCAGGATATCCCTAAAACAGCTTTTCGCATGCGCTACGGTCACTACGAGTTCCTCGTTATGTCATTTGGATTGACCAATGCGCCAGCTGCTTTTATGGATTTGATGAATAGAGTGTGTCGGTCGATGTTGGATAGATCAGTGATTGTGCTCATTGATGATATTCTGATCTACTCGAGGAGCAAAGAGGAGCATGCCGGTCACATTCAGGAGGTGTTAGAGACCTTAAGAAGGGAGAAGTTGTATGCCAAATTCTCCAAGTGCGCGTTCTGGTTACGCGAAGTTCAATTCTTAGGTCACGTGATAAATCCCGAGGGGATTATGGTAGACCCTGCTAAGGTGGAGGCTGTGATGCAATGGAAGTCTCCAACGACGCCATCCGAGATTCGTAGTTTCTTGGGGTTGGCGTGATATTACCGAAGGTTCATTCAGGACTTCTCCAAGATAGCCTCCCCGTTGACTAAGTTGACCCGTAAGGATGCGAAGTTCGTGTGGGGTCAAGAGCAAGAAAGGGCTTTTGAGGAGTTAAAGGCAAGACTGACCCAAGCCCCTGTCTTGTCATTACCCGAAGGAAGCAAGGATTTGGTGGTCTATTCAGATGCTTCCTACTCGGGGTTGGGTTGCGTGTTGATGCAGCGAGGTAAGGTGATAGCATACGCATCCCGACAATTGAAAGTGCATGAGGTCAACTACCCGACTCATGACTTGGAGTTAGCGGTGGTGGTCTTTGCGTTAAAGATTTGGAGGCACTATCTCTACGGGACGAAGTGCACCATATTCACCGACCATAAGAGCTTGAAGTACTTCTTCGAGCAGAAGGATCTGAACATGAGGCAGAGACGATGGTTGGAGCTTATAAAGGATTATGATTGCAAAATCCATTACCATCCGGGGAAAGCCAACGTGGTGGCTGACGCCCTTAGCCGAAAAGAGAGGCCCGAGCCGATTCGGGTGAAAGTTTATCAACTAATCATGACCTTCAATGTGATGAAGCAAGTCAAAGAGTTTCAAGATGAGGCACTGAAAGAAGATCATCTTAACTCTGAAAGGTTGAGAGGTCTAGTTGGGGAATTGGGTGAAAACACACTTGGTGTTAAAACTAGATTTGGACGAGTGTGGATTCCTCGTTTTGGGGATCTGCGTGTGAGGATTATGGATGAAGCTCACAAGACTCGATACTCCATTCATCCTGGTGCCACAAAGATGTATCAAGATATGAAGAAAGATTATTGGTAGCCGGGTATGAAGCGTGATGTGGTGGACTATGTGAGTAAGTTCCTTACTTGTTTGCAAGTGAAGGCCGAACATCAGAAGTCGTATGCCGATAAACGATGCAGACCGATCGAGTTCCAGGTGGGTGATCGGATTATGTTGAAGGTCTCACCTTGGAAGGGAATCATCCGATTCAGGAAACGAGGTAAGCTAAGCCGGAGATATATAGGCCCTTTCCGAATCATTGCTCGAGTTGGGGAGGTGGCCTATAGATTGGAGTTACCAGAAGAGTTAAGTGGAATTCACCCGACATTCCATGTATCTCATCTGAGAAAGTGCTTAGCCGATGAAGACATGATTGTTCCACTGGAAGATATTGAGGTAGACAAAAGGCTCAATTGTGTGGAGCAACCAGTGGCAATCATCGATAGAAAAAAAGAAGAGGCTGAGGAATAAAGTGGTTCCTCTTATGCGCGTACAGTGGAAGCACAGGAAGGGATCCGAATCTACATGAGAGACTGAGGAGGAGATGAGACAGCATTATCCTCGTATGTTTGAGGAATAACAGGTTTCGGGGACGAAACCTATATAAGGGGGTGGACTTGTAACACCCGGTTATTTTAAAAAGACAAGAAAAGAAGGATAAAAGAAAGAAAAACAATAAAGTCCAAATGGAGGGACTAAAAGGGTCCAAAAGGACAAATCTTTAAAAAGTTGGTGAATAAAGCAACATGGTCGCCCATGTTGCTACTCACATCTTTTCATTCGGTTTTAGAGAGAGAGAGAAAGGAAGAGAGCAGAACTTCGGATTTTGGAGAAGAAGAAGTCGAATTCAAGGTAAGAATTCGTGGTTTTAAGTGTTTATGACGGGTTTTATCCCGGTTGTATGTTTATGTGCTTATGTGTTTGTGTATGTGCTCGGGTGTGTGTGTTTGGTGGTGTTCTAGGTGTTTGAACTCATTTGCATTCGGGTTAGAAGGAAGATACACCCAAAGTTGCACCAGGTGAGTTTCTAAACCCTGGTTTCTACTTGTTTTAAACATCTTTTGGGCTGAAAATGTATTAAAATGGTTTTACAAAGTTTATGTATGTTTACCCGTATGTATTATGCATGTTAAATGTTGATTCTTGAATGCTTATAGGTTGTTCATGTTTAGAATAGCCATGTTAAGTTTAGAACAGATGGGTTTGATGATTGGGTTTGAAAATATACTAGGAACATGATATACAGAAGGTTCATACGCCTGAAAATGCCATAGAATGATATAAGTGTAATCCATGCACCTAAACAGTAGCCCATGCGCCTAAGATTACCTTAGAAATGTTTTAAGTATAGCCCATGCGCCCAATAGTATCCATGCGTCCGAATGGCCCATGCGCCTAAGTGTTCATATGCCCAACAGAATCCATGCGCCCAAAGTGGCCCATGCGCCTAAGTGGCCCATGCGCCTGAGTGATCCATACGCCTAAGTGTCCATGCGACCGAATGGGTCATACGCCCCAATAGTGCCCATGCGTCCGAATGGCCATGCGACTAGTTGTACATGCGCCTAAGTTTCTATGCGTCTGAAGTAATCCATGCGCCTAAGTACCCATACGCCTAAACAGGGCCCATGCGCCCAAATAGTGCCATGCGCCTAAACCCTTAGAATTTAATACATAATGTTTGGGAGTCTATGCCTTTAGGATTTTAACCGAAGGTTGACTAGGGCTTATTAATGATGGGTTTCATGCATGATTATGATTGATTATGATTGTCTTATGATTGTTCCTTATTATTATTATTGCTATTATTATTATTACCTATAGAATGTGACTTTACGTGGTATGTTTATTATCGTAACGTAAGTATATTGTAATAATAAAGAGAAAGAGCAATAAAGAAAAGAAGAGGAACATTAATAAAATGTTAACAAGTCTTGCAAGCTTACAGGAGTGACATGACCATGTTGTCATTAGCTCGATCGTGTTGCGGGTTAGCTACCCCATATTGCACACGGGACCAGGACCTTTGCAGCATGTCCTGGGTGATTGGGTCGGCCTTGTACACAGTACACAGAACCCTTTCGAGGGATACAGTTGACCCTTTCGAGGGATACAGTTGACCCTTTCGAGGGATATAGTTGACCCTTTCGAGGGATATAGTTGACCCTTTCGAGGGATATAGATGGCTCATCACCCGTTTTCCATCGCGCATATAGTTGGGGTATTGCTCATTGGTCCATACAGACAGTGAAAGATAAAGATAAAAGAAAACAGAGTAAACAAGGCATACAGTAAAGAGATCGAACAGTATTTGTTCATATAGTTAATGCATGCTCGCATATACAGTAAAGAGTTGTATTTTAAGAGAAAAGAGTATTTTCATATACAACATACAAAAATTATTTTATTACTATAAAACTAGAACTCACTCAGCAACGCTGA
This sequence comes from Flaveria ramosissima, assembly GCA_025215565.1. Lineage (NCBI taxonomy): Eukaryota > Viridiplantae > Streptophyta > Magnoliopsida > Asterales > Asteraceae > Flaveria > Flaveria ramosissima. The sequence goes on from CM046045.1 coordinate 15,258,056, forward strand.
CTTTTATACATTTTCAGTTGGCAGGTAATTATTGCTGAGGATGGCACGAGGGTGAAGCTACTCGGCAGGGAAAGACTGACATCCATTCATACCTATATTGTTGTTGTTTTGTAATGCAATTAAACAGTTCTTTTTGTATTCCATCAAACAATAGTGTATTGCTTAACAACAGTGTTTAATGAAACGAAATGAATGGTTTTTGTTAAAATGATTCCACTGATTAAGTCTGTAAATTTATAATGTTTAATGTATTTAATGCTGTGAATAACCAACTGTGAGGTCTCCGGGAACGGGGCCTTACAGAAAGGCACATCGAAATGAAATATTATAAAGCATTGAAAGGGGAACCGTCTTGAGGTCAAACTCCAATGACAAATGAAGGCAATTTATGGGCTTACAATGTTGATGCGGTTCGAGTGCAAATGACGCATTTTGTGATCCAAGAAAGCTTACCATTCAATCACTTTGACAACGAACGTTTAACTAGGCTAATTCAACAAACTCTTTAACCGTGTTAGACACATGTAAGTCGTGCTACACTTAGAATGAGTTTTTGAAAAATATGGAAAAAAGCTAAAAATAAGTTAATTACTTTATTTTAAAAAAATTACAAACAGATGTTAATTTAACTATGTGATGTGCAGGATCGGGTTTGTCACTTAAACACTTGTATCTCTCTCAAACTCACTTATGGAAACACTCAAATCAGATGAAGTAATGTCTTTTACAAGAGTTGATAATAATATAATAAGTAGCAAAGGAACAAGCAGAGATATATTTTTCAAGGCACTTGTATATATTACTTCTCAACTCAAGATATTACAAGACTCTTACAAGCATGAAACAAGAGTTATAATTAGAAACTATATATACTAGATCCTACAGCCGGATATACTTTGATACCAGCTGGAAACCTAAGACTAAAGCATATACTACAATGCTAAAGTTAAGGTATCTTAGATAAAGTATTATCTAAGATATGATAGTCATGACATGTCCATGACTTACCTTTTGTCACCAACTAAAGATGGCAACTGTACTAACATAAAAAGGTAAACAGTGGATTAAAGTATGGTCATTTTGAGAAAACGCCATGCAGTATCTCAGAGATTTGCAGCGGAGTGTCAGAGAGGCCATACTTATGTCCACTGGATAATAGAAGTGTCTTCCGAAGGTTAATTGGCTTCGGAAGAACAAGTTCTTCCGAAGCCATTTATACTTCGGAAGAGGCTTCTATGCTTCCGAGGCTTTAAGGACTTCTTGTACTTTGGAAGTTGACTTCAGATCTTTCTCTCTAAGTCTTGATCTTCGGAAGTAGGTTCTATGTCTTCGAAAGTTGGAGTTTTCCTTTGGAAGTGTGTTTTACACTTAGTATTCGGAAGAGCTCCTTCTTCTTTCAGAAGTTCCACACTTAGCTTCGGAAGTCCTTTGTTTGTTGTACCAAAATCTTCTAAGTGACTTGGTTTTGGTTGCAACAGCCTTTCTAGATCCAACAAACTCCCTCTAGGCTGATGCTACCAAAACTTCGCTTATTTCTACTTCTCAAAGCCTTCAGCACCAGGGACAAAAGGTATTTGTCTGTCTCTTTGTTCTTCCCTGAAGTAGTGCTAAGAAGCTTGTACAAGTCATTGGTGGATAGGAGATCCAGTCTATCGCTTTGAATGACATGTACCCTCTATTGTGTCCCCCTGAAGAGAGTAAGTTGACGGGAGTTATAGTCATACTCCCATCTAACTATGGACTCAAGTTTAGGACCTTCAACCATTTATAGAAAGGCTTTGCCTTTGGTTGCTGATCCTTTCCTTTCCTCCTCCTCTCTCAGTTTCAACTTCTCTTCAACCTTGCTTCTAGCAGTAAGCTCGACCATATGAAGGCTGCCTAGATGATTTCTGATGTAGGCAGCTATATCGGAGTTTGAAGGGTTGGAGAATGGCTTTTATGCTAACTCAGCAATGTCAAACCTGCTCAAGTGTAGCAGAGATGAGGCACTCAGCCTGTTGAGCTCTCCATTCTCTCTTTCAACAACAAAGTTGTGAGAAGAGTCTTCGAACCTCCACTGGATGATCTTCTTTCTGGGTGCAAGAGGTTGTCTTGGTACCCTGTCTCCTTTCTTTGTATCCAGTAGAGTCACCAGCTTTCTCCTTAGCTTCTTTTCTTCCTCATTCAACATGTCTGAATTGAGGCCATGGAGGTTTGCAGCTTGGTCCAAAGTTCCTCTGGGCAGATCAAGAAATTGATCTCTTGTGAGGGAACTTGAGGATCCATCAACATAAGTCAAGTTGACTGAATCCTCCTCACAGGAGATGTCGCTCAGTGTAGTGCAGTTTATGAGCTTTGTCTTGACTCCCTTGAATTCTTCCATGGAGAGATGTTTAGAAGGCTGAGGGGATGGTTTGATTGGTTGATGGGTAGGTTGAGGTGTTTGGGTTCTGGCTAAGGTTTTGGGTTGGAGGATAGGTAGTTTAGGTGGTTGAGGTGAAGAGGTTGGTAGGTGTGATGGTGTAGGTTCTGGGGTGAATGGTTCAGAAGTTGGTTTGGTTTTGATTGGGAAGGGAAAGGTTATAGGTTCAGGTTGAGGTTGGGTTTGGAGTTTGGGTTGAGTGGTTGCTTTGAAGGTCATCCCCTGTCCCCTTCTATACATCTCCTTCCTTTTTCCCGCGCGAATGTCAGCCTTGATGTCACTGACATGTCGCTGGAGAGTCTTTTCCGACATGGGACCCACCTGCCTGCCAGAGAAGCCATGAGCTCTGAGATAACTTTTCATCCAGGCCTTCTCACCTATCTTCTTGGCAGCAGTCAGTCCAGCTTCCTCTTCCTTCTTCTTCTTTTGCAAAAGCTTCTCCCTTGCAGCTTTCTTTCTCTCTTTCTCCATTTGATCTTGCTCTTTGTTGAAGAGCCACAAGATCGTATCATTGTTATGTGGAGACAACTCTTCTTGAGAGAAACCTCTGGAGAGTAGGAAGGTTATCCTTTCCCTCCTGAGCTGCAGATCAGCTTCTCTTTCCTTTCTCTCCCTTTCCTCTTCTAAGGCCAACCTTGCAGCTTCTTCTTTTTGCTGTTTTAGCAGCAAGGTTGCCTTTTCCAGCTCTATTAACTCCTCTAATGGTAGCAGGAGTACATCTTCAGTTGCAGCCCCTAGACCAACAAGTCTATCTATGACCTCTACTCTTCTTCGGTTGTTGACTGCCTCCTGGTTGGCTGCAGCTGCTTTGGTACTTGCAGCTAACAGTTTCCCAGTTGGAAGCCTACCTTTTCTTTTAAGCTTCTCCAACCTTTCTTCCTCCTGAAGCTCTTCCGAAGTCATCTTCCTCTTTCCTTTGATGTCTTCGGAAGTACTAGACTTTGGGGGTTCTTGGATGGAAGATCTAGGTTGGGTAGTAAAGATGGGAGCTGGAGTCAATCATGCAGATGTCAGAGCTAATGGTTGGGTAAGAAAATCCTCCCTATTAACCTCAGATGCAAGTTCCAGAATTGCATCTATGACTATTAGATCATCGGATAATGAGAATAGTCCTTCCGCAGCAGCAATCTCAGCTTCGAAAGTTTGAGTTTGTTCTTCCGAGGCTTTGAATTGTGCTTCGGAAGTCTGTGAAAATACACTTTCTGTCCCAGCTGTTTCAGTTGCTGGGCCATCAGTCCTTGTTTCCCCTTCGAAGTTAATCTCAGGTTCCACTTAAACCTTAGGTTGACCAACTTCCTCGATAGTGGTAGAAGGTGTATTCAACCTCTGAAGCTCTTGAACTCCGAAGTAGATCACAGACAAATCAGGGTTGGGCTGTTCTATGAGGGATTCCAATAGGAACTTTTTAAAGAACCTATTGAGATCTTGGAGCATCCTTTGATCCACTTGAAAAACAACTGGAGGAAGCTCAGGGAAAATAGCAGCTTGTTGCACAGGATACTTTGAGCTCAAGGAAGTGAGAGCTTGACTTTGGGTTTCCTCCTGTCTTTGACTTTGTCTCTGAACACTCTCCCCCTTTTTGGTAGCATCATCCTGAGAGCTTGATGAGCTAGAGGAAGAGGTCAAGGAGACCTGAATTGGTACATGCCTAACAGACCTCTCAATCTGTTTCTCAGCTAGTTTGGCCTTGAGAGTTTCAATCTCAAGTTGCTGAGTGGCAGACCTATCCTCTAAAGTCCTAACCTTTAATTCAAGGTTTGAGACTTTAGAAAGTAGGTCTTGAATGGTGAGTTGCATACTTCCCTCATCTTCTTTTGAAAATCATGGGGAGATGAGGTAACATACCTGGTATGTTCATCCTCACCACCAGATGTGGTTTCTTGGCGCCCTGGTTTCCCTTGCACAATGATGTCTCTTTCAGAGTCATCAAAGGGCATGGTTGCCGTAGATTCAGTCTCAGTTTCATTACCATTGTCTGAGGATCCATTGAGGCTTCTTCAGTAGTGACAGCTGAATCTACATGAGTCCCCTCCATATCAGTGGGACTCACCTCAGTAGGGCTTTACTCATGGGGGCTAGAGATAAGAGGTCTCTCTAGGCTCTGTTGATCCTTGAGAGGGTGTTGTGGATCAACTTCATTGCCTTTAAGAGACATAATCTCTTCACCAACTCCAGTCAAAAGGTCAGTAAAGGATAGGGAATTAAAACCTAATAACCCGGGACTTTGATCAATGTCTAGAGGCATTGAGCTGTCCCTTTTTGGCTGCTCAGGGGAGTATAGAGACTCTCCCTGAGGGCATCAGCTTGGGTTTCGGGCTCATGGGTCTGAGACTGAGGAGACTCAAGACCCATATTGAGGTCAATTGTGAAGGATGGTTGGACCTCAGGCTGAGTGGGAGCCCTTTGTTCCACTCTAGCCTTTTTGGATTGAACAGGAGGGGCTTGTTCAATCAGAGTAGATTGAACAAGGGTTCGTTTGGGACGTCTCTGATAGGTAAATGTAATGGGTGGAGAAGGTAGATTTGGCAGGGTGAGGGTAGTTGTTGGTGTGGGTTCATCACCTGTGGGGTTAACAGGGATGTCACAAGGAGCCATTGGCTCAATCATACCTGGAAGTAGTGCAGTATCTCTTCCAGTGAAGTTGGTAGACACTCTCTTCAAGGTCTTGAAGATGGTCCGCCTCATTTGAGGAGCAGTCAGAGCAGCTGCACAGACAAGCTTGCCCTGGTCCAGCTCACAGTTGATTATGTGCTGGAGAAACCTAGGATACATGAAGAATGTGTCCCTTTGAAGATTTCTCATTAGGTTAGTCAGCATAAACCTTGAATAGTTGAAGCGGAGGCTTTGTACCAACCCATGAACTATTCACCAAAGTTCATATGGGATTTGATCCCATCCCCCAGATTTATTAGACAGGCAGTGAAGAACCACATGCAGCAGAAACTTCCATTTGTAGGAGAAGTTGAATTTGTAAACAGTTGACCTGCTGACATCTCCACCGTATCCCATTCGGAGATAAGAATTGTCCAAATCTGTTTTGGGGAATTCCGTTGGAGCGCCCTCATCATGAAGCTCGAGATGCTCCCTGATGATCTGTTCAAAGATGACCAACTCCTGGCCACTAATGCTCGACCTTATAACACGAACTCCATTTAGGGTTTTAATCCGACCATTTGCCCAAAATTCAGACATTTTGTTTGAATAAATTGTAGGGTTTACAGTCAGAGCAGTGTAGTATGAGGATTGGGTCAGAAAAGAAATGATATCGGAGAAGTCAACATCCCTTGAAGAATCAAGGAGTGCGACCTGGTTGTGCTGAGGGTTTAGTATCATTTAAGAAGATGACAGAAAGATAGTTCGGAATAAGGTAAATTGGAGAAGAATAAAGCTTTTAGGGCAGTAATTTGGGTAAAAAGGATGTAAGTGATTAACCGGAAGTATTTAAATTGGTTAAATGGCGGTTTAAAGGGGGTTTTGGATAAGATGATGTGAGGTTTCAGTGGATGATGTGACATGGGCGGTAAGGTTAGACCATTTAAATAATCCGACATCATTAACAAAATCTTTACTTTTTACAGTGTGGGGCCCAAAAGATTTCCGTTACACAGTAAAATCTTTCTTCCGAGTATAAAGCATTTCCGAAGGTAATATTCTTCCGAAGGCAAATTTACTTCCGAATGTAAATTGATTACTTCCGAGAGTATATAATGCTTTTCAAGTGGAGTGTGTTAAATGCTTCGGAAGTAGATCTGATATGAAATCAATCGCTTCTTCTGAGACTTAACACTCTTCCGAGAAGAAAATTATCTTGGGAGAAATTTGCTTCGGAAGATATGCAAGATATCTTCCGAGGGTTAATTTCTCTTCGGAAGAATTCATACTTAGATAAAATTTAGAAAAAGATCTTTTGTAACAGGGCTTAGATTGTTTTGACATAAGACTTTACACATTGAAAGGTTTTCAAATGAGATTAACTAATCAATGTTTATCATCCCAATAGCTGTAATGAGATATTTAAATCTTTGTTCATCAAAGGTTTTGGTAAACAAATCAGCATATTGTTCATTTGAATCAACTTTGATTAGTTTGATAAGACTTTTCTTATGAATATCTCTAATGAAATGATACATGATATCAATGTGCTTTGTCTTGGAGTGCTTTACTGGATTTTCAGTAATGGATATAGCACTGTTGTTGTCAATGTGGATAGCAGTGCTCATGAAGTTGAATCCATAGTCTATCATCTGGTTTTGAATCCACAGCAGCTGAGCACAGCAACTAGCAACAGCAATGTATTCAGCTTCAGCAGTTGATGTAGAGACACATGATTGCTTCTTGCATTGCCATGAGCCACCAAGAAATTGACATCCACCAGATGTTGACTTCTTGTTGATGTTGCAGCCACCATAATCGCTATCAGAGTAACCATAGAGATTAAAATCACTATTTCTTGGATACCAGAGACCTAGTTTAGGTGCTCCTTTGAGGTATCTGAGAATTCTCTTGGCAGCAATTAGGTGAGACACCTTTGGAGCAGCCTGATATCTTGCACAAATACAAGTTGCAAACATGATATCAAGTCTACTTGCTGTGAGATACATCAGAGAACCAATAATTGCTCTGTACTGATGTTGATCAGTATCCTCCCCCTTAGAATCAGGGCAGAGATTGTGGTTTCTGGGTATAGGTGTCTTTGCTGCTTTACAATCCTTCATATCAAATCGCTCTAAGATATCATTGACATACTTAGATTGATTGATGAAGAACCCTTCCTTCAATTCCTTTACCTGAATTCCAAGGAAAAAGTCCATTTTTCCCATGGAACTCATCTCGAACTTCTTCTTCATAATGCTCTCAAAGTCTTTGCACATTTGGTCATTTGAGGAACCAAATATGATATCATCAACATAGACTTGAACGAGCAAGATGTCTTTCCCAGACTTTCTTATGAAAAGAGTCTTATCAATGGTACCTCTAGTGTAACCATTCTTCAAGAGAAATTGAGACAATGTCTCATACCACAGCCTAGGTGCTTGGTGCAACCCATATAGAGCTTTATCCAATTTGCACATATAGTTTGGATGCTGTGGGTCTTCAAATCCTGGAGGTTGGCATACATAGACTTCCCTATCTATATCCCCATATAGAAAGGCACACTTGACATCAAGCTGGTAGCATAAGCAAGGAAGATCCTAACTGCCTCAAGTCTTGCAACAGGTGCAAAGACATCAGTATAATCGATTCCCTCCTCTTGAGTGTATCCTTGAACCACCAGTCTTGCCTTGTTCTTGATAATCAAGCCTCTATCATCTCTTTTGTTTCTGAATACCCATTTAGTGCCTATAGGTACTTGACCAGATGGTAGCGGACATAGATTCCAAACCTTTTGTCTTTTGAATTGAAGCAGCTCCTCTTGCATTGATTCAACCCAGCTACTATCTTTCAAGGCATCTTCCACCTTCTTGGGTTCCATTTGGGATAAGAAGCATGAGTACAAGCAGACATTCCCATTATGAGTTTGTCCTCTTATTCTCACACCTTCAGAGACTTCCCCTATGATGTTTTCAGCTGGATGAGTGTTATGAATCCTGAGTCTAGGAATCACCTCCAGTTGCAAAGATAAGTCCAAGTTGGACATATTTTGCTCAGGAGCTTGAATACTTGGTCCAGCTGTTGTTTCAAACTCATTCAATGAGGACTGATTGAATGAAAGAGAAACATCATCATTTCTTTGCTGTGAAGCATCATTAACAGTTGCATGTTCCTTCAAGATGGTGCTTCCATCAGCTTGGTGTTGTGCAGGATCACTTGAAGAAATTTGAAAATCAGCAGGTGAATCCCTTGTAGAAGTACCACTATCTCTTGAAACGGTTATACTGTCAGATCTTTCAATAGTGGGAACTTGATTTGCTGCAACTCTTGGAGAACTTGGAATAGGTCTAGGAAGCTCAAACAGTTGATCTTCATCAGAATCACTTTGAACACCTGTTCCAGCTGAAACATTCTCACAAGATGGTTTAGAATAGTTTGGAAACAATTCTAAATCAAAGATATGATCATGGTCATTCCCCCTAACACAAGGAGTGTGCTCATTAACTATAATGTTGGAAGGTTCCTCAAATTTTTGGTTTTTAATATTATAAACTCTATAGGCTTTGGAGTAGGAGGAATATCCAACAAAGATAGCATCATCTGACTTTTCAGCAAATTTTGCCAAATTGTCTTTTGTGTTAAGTATGGTACACCTGCTGCCAAAGGACCTTAGAAAGCCAATGAACAGTGGCCTCTTGTTCCATAATTCATAAGGGGTTTTTCCATGTGACTTTACTACAAGAACTCTGTTCTGCACAGAGCATGCAGTGCTGACTGCCTCTGCCCAGAATGTTAGAGGCAGCTTTAAATCAGCTAACATAGTTCGCAGCCTCAAAAGTGTCCTATTTCTCCTCTCAGCAACACCATTTTGTTAAGGAGTTCTAGGAGCACTATATTGTCTGGCAATCCCTTTTGAGTTACAAAATGAGTCAAGAACTAGGTTCTTAAACTCAGTCCCTTGATCACTTCTAATTATTTTAACCTTGTGATCAACTTGATTTTCTATTTTAAGAATAAAAGATTTTAAAGTTTCAGCAGTTTCATCTTTGGTTCTTAAAAAGAATACCCATGTAAATCTAGTAAAATCATCAACAAACACAAGGCAATTTGCTTTCCTTCCAATGCTCATAATACTTGTGGGACCAAATAGATCCATGTGCAATAAGTGTAATGGAGTGGTGATAGAGTTAACAACTTTGGATTTATGAGAAGACCTGTGGTGTTTCCCTTTCAGGCAAGCAACATAGTTATCTTTGCAGGAAAATTCCTTTTTAGGCAAACCATGTACCAAGTTATTTTTAGCCAATTTATTCATTGTCTTAAAATTGACATGACACATTCGTTTATGCCATAGTGTTGACTCATCACCATCAGCTTTAGAAAGAAAGCATGATACTTCTCCCATTGGGGAAGCATTGTTCATATCTAGCTTGTACATATCCCCTTTCCTGGGAGATCTAAGAAACATCAATTCCTGAGGAATTGTCATCCCGTGTTTGAGGATAATGCACTCATGTTCTGTGAAAAGCATTTGATGCTTTTGATCATAGAATTGAGAAACACTTAACAGATTATGTTCAAGCTGTTTGACAAAATTAACTTTGTCAACTTTTAACTTTCCATTGGATATACTTCCTCTGCCAGAAATATATCCTCCGGCCTCACCTCCAAACTGGACAGGACCTCTATCATAATGTTGAAATTGTTGAAGGAGAGATCTGTTCCCTGTCATGTGCCTGGAGCATCCACTATCTACAATCCAAATGTTGTTATTCTTGTCATATGGATGTCCCTGCACATAAGGTGAGATGATTAGTTTTGATTGGAAACCCAAGCCTTATTGGTCTTGGGTTCTTCCAATGATAATGACATAATTGAACCAAAATTTATGCATGGGGGTTCAATGGATGTCTTTGAAGAAGAGGATGAGCTTGTTGAAGCTTTTGTAGCTTGGCATTCTTCCGAAGCTTCTTTCTTTTCGGAAGAAACCTTCACCACCTTTTCTTCCGAAGCAGTCTTCTTCTGGGATGGTTTCAAGGGGACTCTTTTGTTTCCATATCAGATTTAATTTCCATATTGTAGTCCTGATACAGTTTAACCTTAGCAATACAGGCAGGAGTACATATATGTTCATATACCTTGTTTTCATCTGTTCCGGCCATGAGTGCTTGAGCAGGAGTCACATCCTGAACCATGAAGCTCCAGTCAACTTCTTGAGCCATTGCAGCAGTCTCTGTTGACTTTCCGGTGGGCTTTGGTGTAGAGGGATGTGTGGAGGCCTGTGGGGTTCCCGGGTTGGACTTGGGAGTATTGCATTCCCTTGCAAAATGACCAAGTTGGTTACAGTTGTAACATTTGGCCTTGCTTTTGTCAAACCCAAATTTGCTGTTGATTGGGTTCTGAGGGAATTGCCTTCCAGTTCTCTTAAAGAACTTCTTTGCTCTGTAGGTTAGAAGAGCCATTTGTTGGACTATGTCCACGTACTCTACGTCATCCGGGCTAAAACACTCTAGATCATCAAAGCAGTATTGATAGTCATTTGAGTGTCCACTTCCTGAGACAAATGCACAGTTGTCCTGAAAGGAGCTTTGCTGAGCTTGTTGAGACCTTGGAGTCTCAGGAAATGTGATGTAAGGCCCAGAGGAACAAGATGGCTGCTGGGTGTAGGTCAGGTATTGCTGAGACTGGGAGATTCCTGAGCCTTCAGCAACCATTAAAGCGTTGCTAGCAGGAAGACTCAAGGGTCTGCTTGTCTGATGACCCCTCTTGCTTTCCATTTCCAAACGGTATCCATCAAGGATCCCATAGAGTTTGGTCATGGTGAGTGTATTCAGATTCTCTGTTCTCTTGATAGAGACACAGTAGAATGTCCACTCATTGGGTAGAGCACTCATAAACTTTCTAGTAAGGTCTCTGAGTTCATGAGTGATTCCCACAAATTGAAGGGAAGAAATGAGATCCATGTACCTGAAATATTGCTGGCTAAGAGTCTCTCCAGCAACATAGGTGAAGTTCTCAAACTGCTGCTTCAGTGAGTCCTTCTTGGAATCATTCGAGCTTGAGTACATTTGAGCAAGAGCATCAAAGAGTTCTTTGCCAGACTTACAATGCTCAAACCCCACCATGATAGAGTTTGGGATTGCAGTCATAAGAACAGTCATAGCATTGCTGTCTATGTCAAGCTTCTTCCTGTCTTCATCAGAATAATCTTCAACGGCTTTCTCAATCATGGCACCGTTTCCACCAGCTACTTTTGGCTTATACGGGCCATTGACAATGGATTGCCACATCTTGCTGTCTTGATACCTGATGAAGCCTTCCATTCTTCTGCTCCAAGACCTGAAGTTTTCAGGGGTGATGTTGGGAGCTTTGGTCATCGTCCCCATCTCTACTTCAGATTTGTTGAGGGCCATTTTGAGTGAGGTATAAGGAGGAGTGAAAAACTGGTTGATTAGGATGGTAAGATCTCACAATCAAGAGCCTAAAAAGCTCTGATACCAATTGCAGGATCGGGTTTGTCACTTAAACACTTATATCTCTCTCAAACTCACTTATGGAAACACTCAAATCAGATGAAGTAATGTCTTTTACAAGAGTTGATAATAATATAATAAGTAGCAAAAGGAACAAGCAGAGATATATTTTTCAAGGCACTTGTATATATTACTTCTCAACTCAAGATATTACAAGACTCTTACAAGCATGAAACAAGAGTTACAATGAGAAACTATATATACTAGATCCTACAGCCGGATATACTTTGATACCAGCTGGAAACCTAAGACTAAAGCATATACTACAATGCTAAAGTTAAGGTATCTTAGATAAAGTATTATCTAAGACATGGTAGTCATGACATGTCCATGACTTACCTTTTGTCACCAACTAAAGATGGCAACTGTACTAACATAAAAAGGTAAACAGTGGATTAAAGTATGGTCAACTACATGGCTTTTGAGAAAACGCCATGCAGTATCTCAGAGATTTGCAGCGGAGTGTCAGAGAGGCCATACTTATGTCCACTGGATAATAGAAGTGTCTTCCGAAGGTTAATTGGCTTCGGAAGAACAAGTTCTTCCGAAGCCATTTATACTTTGGAAGAGGCTTCTATGCTTCCGAGGCTTTAAGGACTTCTTGTACTTCAGAAGTTGACTTCAGATCTTTCTCTCTAAGTCTTGATCTTCGGAAGTAGGTTCTATGTCTTCAGAAGTTGGAGTTTTCCTTCGGAAGTGTGTTTTACACTTAGTCTTTGGAGTTTTCCTTCGGAAGTTCCACACTTAGCTTCGGAAGTCCTTTGTTTGTTGTACCAAAATCTTCTAAGTGACTTGGTTTTGGTTGCAACAGCCTTTCTAGATCCAACATGATGTTTGATAGACTCCATACGATTCACCGGACTCGTACATGTGTGTCACCGCTTATTTGATAGAACCCGATTCATAGTAAATGATGAAATGTAGGAATGCGTTTGAATTGTTTAATTATACTCACACGAGTGAATATATATTTTATCTTATTGATAAAGTTATTAAAACATATAAAATAGAAAATAATTTTTTTCAATATCTTTTAATAGTGAGTCAAATAATACGTTTGCGATAGAACATCTAAAATTAGAATATAAACCAATATGTGACGGTGTTTTTTTCATACTCGATATGTTGAACACATCATAAACTTAATCGTTCAAGACGGAGTAAAAATGATTGAACCAACAAAATATGTTTTTAAAAGAAAATTACGTGACATTTTTAACAATAACTAAAGATATAGTAAGTATCGTAACTTTTATAAAGAGGCAGATTCTAAATGTTTAGGTCTAAATTGTGATATACCTAAAAGATGAAATTCGACTTGTAACATTTTTGAAAAGGCTATTGAACAAAAGAAAAGTTTAATAACCTTTCACAATACTTTGGTAAGCCATGAGAAGGTTACGTTTTACCATCCATCGGGTTGGGTTACTATTAAAAAATGAGTTGTCGCAATAAACAATGGTTAACAAAGAAACTTTACCCTATAGAATTCAAATATCCATTTAGATATCCAAAACTGAATCAGCAATTTTACATATCCGAATTTCAGATATTCAAAATTTTGGATTCGGATTTGAATTGAAATTCACTATCTAAAATTTTTGGACATCCAAAAATCCGCATATTTGAATTTGAACACATGGCTAATTACAACCATTAAAATATTATATTTTATAAACTTTAATATTACGTGCTAATTTTAAATAACCTTTCATTGTTAATTTTTTTCACGGGATTTATAAATATATAATTGTCGAAATCAAGTCTTACAAATTTGAACACTCTCGATGTAATACGCAAGTTTCATCCACTGGTTTATGATACAAAAAAAGATAGATTAGTTATAGTAACACATAAAATAGTTCTCATATCCTTTGCCTACTAAACATTTATAAGATATTTCCAATCTTTTGGGGTAAAAATTCAACTGAAATAGAAGGTAGTTGCAACTAGTAATTATAATAACAATGATAATGTGACACTTCCTTTAAATTACCACCACAACTTCGCTAACTCCATCTTACAATTATTTATGGTTATAATTGTATTTTCTAATGACGTAGTATAAGTTAAAATATTGCATGTTTCTACATGAAGATTATCTCCAATTATGTTAATTCTTTAAAAATTTAATATTCAATTCATAAAAATTGTTATCATATTAAATGAAAATGAAAATGTGAACTTTAAGATATTGAATAAAACTAAAATTAAATATAGTAAATTGAAAATATTATATGTATTTTATGCAAGTTGGCTATATTTATGGTTCAAAATTCTTGACTTAGGTAAGGTTGAGCCAATAAATATTACTGATCTGAGATATGTTTAATAAATCTTTATTAAAGGTCCTCAACTAAAAGCAACTATGGATCACATGCAATTGCAGTCTTATTAGATGAAAAGGAAGATGCATTGACCGTTTGTACATTATGCATTAACTACGAATAGTCAATTTAAAGCAATGCCACATATTGATATGGCCTTCATGATCACCATGTGATTTACCATTCAACTTTTGCGAACCCAAATTCATGGAACTATAATGATTTTTCAATGCGGTAGCCATCAACGGCCAAATTGGTACAATAATCTCAGCCATTGTAGGTTTTACCGCGTTGAAAAGCCAACCACATTGCTTAAAAACTTATTAAATAAGAAGATAACACAGAGGATAACGATATCAAATTAACTTTGAAGTTGATAATAAAATCCAAAACATTCAAAATGGCATTGAGATGTGCATTTAGGTATGAAATCTGATATAAAATTAATTATAAATCTTTTTACGGGCAGAGACAGGGAGGTTGTGAATTTCTAAAATGACACAAAACAACTTGATACTAACACGAAATTCATGGTTTTGACTCTGTCGAAACACTACATGATACTAACATGTTCAGTTAGTTTTGGGTCAAACACAAACAAGTTTAGATAAGCAGACTGTCTTCAGGTTAACCAATTAGGTTTTGACCCTTTTAAGTTTATACTTATTCTTTTAATCTGTTTTATGCCATAATTTAAACTAATTGGGTATTTTATGTCAATTTTAATAGGTAAATGAGAAACAAACAACAACTTATATAGTTTAAATGTAATTATTTTATATACAATTGTATATTCACTTGTATATTTGTAATTTTTAAGGTATTAGTGCGTAAGATAAATATTTTAATTTAAACGCACCATGATCGTGTCAACTCGTAAAAGCTCGTGTCGTGTTCTGGTTCATGTGTCTGACGTACTTACAGTCCATGTAAATTTTTGGATTTACGTTTTGTTCGAGCCATTTAACACCCCTAGGGACGAGTCATGATTACCTGAAACAGATGTCATATTCATTTACCTTAAAGAAACCAATTATATTATATAATCTTATAATTATAAAAATAAGTTTAAATTTGTAAGAAAAAATTATAGATAATAGAGAATTTCGATGAAAGTAAGTTGAGTATTGGATACTTAGGTTGGTTTTCTAGGATGATATTAAGATGGGTTTACCTGATACACACGGGAAACTCGAGAACCCGCCGAATGACTTGTAATAGTAGCCGAGGGGCTGGTATGAGACCTTAAGTATGTAACAATCATTTTAACTTTACTAAAATATTCTAATACATAAATACTTTATAAATATTTTTCTATGGTTTTACTTATCCATTCTTTTAGTTTTTTTATGATTTAGTACTTTTACATTATGGTTTAAAATGATTTAAAAAAATCTTAAGAATTTAAATATTGTTAAAGTAGTATAATTACCAACCATTTTTATATAAATATATTTAAAAAGAATATTTTTTTTATTTTAACAGTTAATTTATTTATATTTTAAATAAAAGAGTAGTGGGTCGGGTTGATTTGTTCACTAAATTCAATCATTTAATAGATGACTAAAATCGATGCAACTGAATAAATTTAACTATATGACTCTAAACAATCATTTAAACATATGCATAAATCTCCTATAACAATATGCGGATGCGCATCCTTAGTCTAATAAAATTTGACAAGTGGTTAATTACAAATTATGAACTTAATTAACCTAAAAACTATATACATACCCTCATCAGTCGATGTTCATATTTATATTTTTTTCTAGAACATCCATAATTATATTATAACTTTTGTTACAGTAACTCAAAATATATACTTATTAATTTGTAATAACTAGTATTAAGCCCCCGCGTTGCGGCGAGGGGGTGTAAAACCGTGTCAAGTGTCACCATTGTCAAATCACCTTCAGCGACCACCAACACCGGAAAAACTCGTATTAAAAAAGAAACAAAAAACAAAAAATATAACCACCAACACGGAAAATATACGTAAATATGTTGAACCACGCACGTGAAACGCAAAACATTAAAAACAATAACTTAGTTGATGCAGGACCTGTACATTGCGACGGGGATGTTAAATGGGAAAAAAATAAGTGTACGTTGAACCACACGGGTGTGTTAACTCTCAAAGTTTAAACTGTAAATCGAAAATTTTGTAATATATGAAAAGTATAGGAGACTAAAGTTGTAAATGAAAATTTATTGGGGTTGAATTTTGAAAGATATAAAAATAATGGGTTTAAAACAAAAAAAATTAAAAAAAAAAGCTTGGTACAACATTTTATGCATATGATACAACAACCAATGTAATCATAAGTTGATAATTAGTAATATTTAAATAACGTTGTGAGTGAAATTATCTTAAAAACAATCTCTTAAAATTATTGAAGTGAGCATTCGAATAGAACCTGGTAATTTAATGTAATGAAGTCTTAATAAATTTATGATAGTTAAAATTTACTATTTGTAGTAAATCGCAGTGGTACATTTTGAAACGATAACGCAGGGTGTTAAAATATATATAAGCTAATATAAGCAGTGGGTGTAACAATTAACGTAAAGTCTAAACTTATTAAAAGAAAACAAAAAATAAAACAAATTTTCATTAAAAAAATATTCCCGTTACGCGATGGGGCTAATGTTTTTTTCCTTTTACTTTTAGTTATAAATCGGATACGATGACCAGTTTGATTATGATAATTTATCCTCTTACTTTTAGTAAGAGGATATCATGTAAAAAACCAAAAAAAAAAATTGAGACGAAAATTGAGTTATAAACAAATTATCATAATTAAACTGGTCATCGTGTGTGTCAAATGATTGGGATTAGTTAAACCGAAGTAAACAATAATTATTAAATAACACAATATAATTAAAAATTCAAAATCATAAATTCTAACAAAATAAAACATGTAACTTAAAAGTGAGTTTTAAATAGTGTATGAAGGTTAGTGGTCAAAACATGAAAACAAATAAAGAAAAGAAAAAAATTGTATAGCATTAAGAAATAGTACAACATGCACAAAGATACGTAAATCACTGTTAATGTAGTTTGCTTTTGTATAGTATATAATTGTATCAAAAAGAAGTTTATAATATAAACACGGACATATAATTGTATATTGCATAATACGATTAATTTTAAAGAGTAATAATTAAACTACACCGACAATTCTATGTTGCTAAATATTTAGTTTGAACAAGTCATTGTTTGTTGTTCATTTTAATATTTTGTTATTTATTTCCTATAATCAAACTCACCCTTTTAGTTTCTTGAGTTATAATTATCTCTTTTCATTTTTAATATCATTTTCTAATTACTTATTACTTACTTATATATAACTTTACTAAATTACTTACTTATATGTAATTTCAATCATATCTTGACTAAAAATTATTTTAGAATTCTTAAATATAAATTGCTAATTGTTTAGTTAAATATATTTATATTCAATCCCTGTAATATATGAGTTTTGAACCTAGTATATTAAGAAAAACATTATATTTTTCTTGGTTTTGAAATCAAACCAGTTTATTATTATATGAAACTTTTAAGAACTAACAAACCTAGCTCTAATACCATTATTAGGATTTGTTTGTCTGGTTGAAAATGAAATATTTGTAGTGGAAAATAAAGATATATAATGATTGTAAACCTTTTCAAAGATCTCACAATAGCTAACGCTAAACTAGAAGAATTATTTTACATGTGTGTAAACATGTCGTTTATACATGTGTAAACGTGTGTCTTTTACACTTGTCTACACATGTAAAATAACACTCATAATTCCCATAATATTTAAAGTTTTAGAGATAACCCATCTCTTGGGAGGTATTTATTTAAGAATGAAGAATACATTGAGAACTATGAGCACACATAACACACTTATCTCATTATCTCACTAAATCATTAACGTAATACATATAAGTATATTATGTGATTTACATGGTTCTTAACCTAAATGTGGTTCTGAAAAGAACATGACCAAATGACACACATAGAGAGGAAATTTCATAAAGGACTTTAAAAAATAAAACAACTAAAACAAACTATGAATAAACTCAATCTAGAGATTTTGGAACCGGCTCGTTAAACTCACTATAGTTTAATTTATCTATACTAATCTTTCATGTTCCTCAAATTCAAGTTATCTCAAGGCCAGAATAGTTTTTAAGAATTCTATTAAAATATTTATAGGATTTCTAATATGTGTGTGTTTATGATTTAAATTTCATAAGTATTCGTTTTACTAATGTGTAAATTTAGTGGTAGAAGTAGTTATGGTTCCGGGTTACCTAATGATATCTTATAATCAGGGTATCATAATTTAGATACTGGATAATGATTCCACCATTCAGAAATAATTCCACATCCTAGCCTTTTACAGCTTCAAGGCCATATCCCTTCTTAGATGTATCCTCTTTAGAGGTGGCAAAACAAGTCCAAAAAAATGATTTTGGGTCATAATGGGTGTTTTAAAAATAGAGATGGGTTAGAATGGATTGAATAAAAAACACAATGGGGTCAAGATGGGTTAAAATATTTTTTGAAAAAAAATAAACATAGGTCAAGATGGGTTTTCAAAATTAGAGCTTCAAGTCGCAATAAGTCAAAGTTTCTTTCACTCAAATTGATCACCTTCGTCGAGTTTCATCGCTCACCACTACCGCAACACCACCGAACCACCACCACACCACCATTGGTCCACCGCACCACCACCGGTCCACTGCACCACCACCGGTCCACCGCATTTACAGCCTCCCACCTCCGTCAAGTTTTATCGTGCACCATCACCGCACCTATAGTCGGGCTCCGCATTAGTCTCCACCTTCGTTGAGTTTCATCGCTCACCACCACCATACCTACAGTCGGGCCTCCGCTTCACTATCGCACCATCATCGTCGCTTTATTAAAGGTACCACCCTTTATAAATGAAGTTGTATATGTATCTTTTTGAGCTCGTATAAGCATCTATCTATATGTGTTGTTGGATTGTAGAAGACTAGTAAAATATTATTGGTTTTATTAAAAAAATGATCCATCTTGACCTGAACCCATCCTGACCCGAACCCATCCTAACCCAAACCCATCCTGACCCTTTTTTTATAAATGACTTATCCTAACCCAAACCCATCCTGACCCATATCCATCCTAACCTAACAACCAACCCAATCCAACCCACCCATTTTGCCACCTCTAATCCTCTTGTACAAACTCCTTCATTAAAATGCCAATAATATTTTCAATCGGATGTTCTTTATGAACTCTTGAATATGAAATCACATCCCCTTGAAGTTGATGATGCAAATCTAAAATATGTTGATTAGGACCAAGTAACAAATATACAACATCATATCTTCACGTCTATGTTTAACCATAACATCACATAAGTCCTAATGTTCGAAACTTCTTATCGTCAACGTCTAGCCACAAATTTGGCTTTCCAACACAATCTAGATTGCTGACAATCATAGACAATATCTTTAAGTGTATGACCAACCGACCTCCGACCGGCTCAAAAATCAAGACTTCTAGGTTGTTACAATCCAATAACCAAAAAATACTAACACCAAAAATTTTGGATTCAGCAAGTAAGTATATAGAATATATTCAAATACACGTATATTTATATAACTCCCAGGTATTGTAACAGCCTCTTAGAATCTTAGAATTGATTCAAAAATAAATGAGGGTGACACAATATTTAGGGGCTGTTTGATTTCCCTTACTCAGTCAGAAGGTGATGACTGGGTAAGAGGTTGTTTCAAAACTGACCGGATAAGAGGAAAAATAGGCATGGGTCAGTGATGTCGGACCGGATCAGACGCGAAAAGGTGATAATTAAACACGTTGACCAGCCAAAATGTCTGACCAGGTCAGTGGATCAGACATTTTAACCGGGTCAGAAACAAATCAAACAGCCCCTTATTATATTCATGTAAAACACTATATATGAACATGAAAATACTATAATTGCCGTTCAATAATACATAACGCACATTTCACACTAACATTTCAAACGAAACATAATTTATAAAACTAGATGATGTAAAGATGTCGAAATTAAGAATACAATAATACAATTATTATTTGTTTCGAAATAAAATATTATTACGCGTAATTTAGCAAATAATAATCGCACCAATACGGAACACCACCACCTTGTCTGCATGGCGGTTATTCTAAACAAATGTTTTCCTATTTCCACTCCACAAAACACTTTTCCCAAACTACGATGCCCCGCCGCCCTTCCTCCAATTAGAAACCCCCTATAACTTCTAACCTACGCCGGGTGCACACCAACACAACACAACACAACACAACACCCCTCTCTTTATATTTCATATATATTTATATTTATATTCACACACACACCCACTCAATCCCTCTTATTCCCCAATTTCATACATTCATCTCTTTCAATTTATTACAATTTCATCGCTGATTGTTGGTTTCATGAAGGATCTGAATATGTTATAAAAGTTTGTTGTCAATTTCATGAGTTAATCTTGATTTTTGGATCTGATACTTCAATTCACGCGATAAAATGCGTTCGTTGCTGCGATTCATTAAATCGACGACGCGAAAACGCTTGCTACTGAAATACGATCAGTTTTCGTTATCGGGAGCTCTTAGTTTTCGAGCAAGAGAACGTTGCTGTTAAGTTGAAGAAGAAGAAGATCATAATTAGTTATCAGTTTTGTTTTTGTAGTTTAGTTAGGTGGTTGTGAAAATGCCTCATAGAACAACTTACATTTTCCCTAGGCAGTTTCCAGGAAACGATAATCCATCGTTGAAAACCGAAGATCATCACAATATCGTTAGTAAAGCTTTGAGCTCAACGATCAATGAAGATCGTGTTATAAGTAGTTGTAAGAGTTACAGGAGCCACGGGAAGAAGAAGAAGCAGCAGCTTACAGACTTCGTGAATTGGTTGGTGGAGAAGAAGACTTCCGGTGACGTTAGGTTAAACAACGACGATCTGGAGGAGCTGTTGCCGGCGCCGGTGAAGGATGCGGTGGAGGAGTGGCGGAGTAATGTTTCCGACGGCGATTACCACCACCAGCATCCGGTGGCCGGAGATCGGCAGGTGTCGTCGTTGCGGAGGTTGTCGAGTGATGCTGGGAGTAGTTACGCGGCGAGTTTGTTTTCCGGCACGGTGGCGACGTCGAGTTCGGCGGCGTTTTGTAAGGAGTCGATGACGGAGGAGACGATGGTAGGGGTGAGGGAGGAGGAGGGTGGTGGTGGTGGGAATATGGTGCGGCGGTGGCGTGATGGTTATTACTTGCAGCTTACGCTTGCGAAACGGTTGACGCATCAGGCGACTATTGGGGATGAGCCTGTGTTGATTCAGGGGAGTGGTGGTGGCGGTGGTGGTGGTGGTGGTGGTGGTGGTGGTGTGACGTGTTATGACGCAGAGTCTGTTTCTTATCGTCTCTGGGTATGATTTCTTCTTCTTTTTTTATTTTTTTATTTTGGTACGTTATTGATTTCTTGATGAATTACTTGTTTTATTTCATCGGTTTATTTAATGTTATAAAAAATAAATGTTCGTTTTGTTACGATGAATAATTTCAGATAGCTCATTCTAAACTTGTAAAATATTTATATTTTTAATTATTTTTGAAGATTATTATAGATTATGTATTAAAAAAATGTTTTAAAAAAATATGTAATTTTACAAAGTTGTAAGAGGTATATGTAATTTCTTCTTATTACCGATTGTTATTTATTATTTGAAAATTATAAAAATCAATTTTTTACAATATATTATAAGTTTTTTTATCGTCCATACATACAATTAAGATTATGTTATAAGATGATGGTGTAGTTTATTTATGATGTTGGATTTTAGTTATCATATAATAGTTTATTTATCTTATAAAATCTAGGAGTTAGCTATTAAAAAAAGCTACCAGACAACCGAAGACAGTTTATATAATTCTTATAGATATAATTTATTTCTAGGTATGGTTAGAAATGGCTTGAGATATATAAACTTCACTTAGTATTGGAATAAAATAAAATAAATACAAGAAAAGAAAAGAAGATACACGAAAAGTGGGAACATGATATAAATTCATTGTATGAATAAAAGAAAGTGAAAAGAAAACTAGATTTATATTTGAAGACACTATATATATATATCTTATAATAATTATAAAGGTTAAAACTTGTTTAAAGGTTTAAATATATAAAAAGTGATTTTCTTGATTATCTGAAAATTCGCATAATGACAAACCTTGTGTAAACAACTAAAGCTTAATTAATTGGCCAGCGGTCACCACCCACCCATTGATGGATGGTTAATTCTAATACCAAGTGGGAGTATTTTACATATTAAGAAAGAAGAAAGATAATATATACAAATCATTTAATTATTGTACAAATTTGTAATAATGTCATTCAAATATAAGGGTTTTTAAAGACCCATTCAATTTTCAATTAGCTAATTATACTAAATTCCGCGTTAAATAAATTTAAACTATTCGTTTCAGTTTAATAAAATTAAAAATTCCCGGATGAAATGTTATAAAAAAATAAATGGAATTTTTAAGAAATATAAAAATTTATGGGTCTAGATAATCGTTTATTATTTTTCTACTTTCTAGTCAATCAAGGTTGACTTCCAGGTTCTTGAAATTTTAAATTCAGAGTTTATCTGGAGTGTAAATTACGCATCTAAGTCTCTTTTCAAAATTTAGTTTTTTTATTGCTAAATTAAAAGAAAATGGTAATTTTCTTACTTGCTTAACAATCAATACTTTTAGTTTCATTAAAATGTTGTTAAAACCGATATATAAAATGAACATGTAATCTCATATCGAATATTTTTTTTCCCATCATATTATCTCATCAGCGTTACGTATAGGTTTTTATGATTCTTTACTTAAAATTTGATTTGTATTTCTATCTTATGCCTAATTTTTTTAAAGGGCTTCACCTTATGCCTAATGGGGACATGTTTTTAAGGACTTGTAGGGTTGTTTGAACTTTTGGCACTTTTCCCCATCTAAGAATGGGTTGTTGTGGTTTTGGACGAAAATGTCAAACATAATACATTAATATGTTAATCAGAACAAATAAACTAATGATGCATGATTCATGTGCAATTCACATACAGACATACATGCAGTCACAAGTCTAAAAAATCGATTCGAAAGCATTTGTAAATGTCACTTATGACGGATCAACTAATCTCCATTTTGATCATAAGTGTGATTTAAAGGATGGCAACCTGACATTGGAAACCGTGACCCGAAGCCTTACATGATATATGGACTTGAGATTTTATCTTGTATAGGACTTGACCCAATTCTATATGTAGACATAAATCATACTTTGTTAACAACACTTCTGTAGGATTTTGATGATCTTTAAAACTTTCAGGTTAATGGTACTTTGTCTTATAATGATAAGATATCAGACGGATTCTATAACATCCTCGGAATGGACCCCTATATGTGGACAATGTGCAATGACTCTGAAGAAGGCAAACGCTTACCATCGTTACTAGCACTCAAAGCTGTAAATTCAGGTAGTACATCAATGGAGGTAGTTCTAGTCGATAGATACAGGGATTCACGGCTAAGGGATTTAGAGGATCGCGCACAAGAGCTTTATTTTTCTGCAGAAAACAATAGAATGTTGGCTGAAAAGCTTGGAAAACTTGTTGCTTCTACTATGGGGTATGTTTCATTTCTTTTGGCTTTCTTGTGCATTAACTTGTTTATGTTTATATGTTGAGTGTGTTAAACTTGTAAACTTGAAGGGGCTCATTTCCAACAGAACAAGATGATCTACACGCTCGTTGGGAATCAGCTAGTACGAAACTAAAGGATCATCAAAATGGCATCTTGGTCCCGGTTGGCAGCTTGTCTGTGGGACTTTGTAGGCACAGAGCTATTCTTTTCAAGGTTATAATTCAATAACAAGTATAATAAGTAAAGCTTGGTTCAGTCTAGTGGCTTAAAATTGGATTTTACTTACAAAATATGATTTCTAGGTACAAAAAATTACTTGAAATAGGATTAATCAATGTGTCAATCTTGTCGGGTTGGTAGGATTTATTGATGGACCTGAACATGACTTGTATAATATGTGTCAAAGACACCGACTCTAACCTAGATGCAAAAAGAAACAAAATAAAATAAAATAAAATCATGTAACCTGAAATGACCCATGCAACCTATTTATCTAACCAAGTCAGTTGAGTTGATGGGTTGTAAATGCGGTGTAATCAAGTTGTAAACGGGCGTACACGGGTTGACCTTATAGAAATATACATTTTTTTTTCACTTATACTGGGTTAAACAGGTTACACGTGCCACCTAAACATGACCATTTAATTAAACAGGTAAACGGGTCAACCAAAACACAACCTGTTTGTTAAACAGATTAGAAGTGATAGCCCAAAACCTGATCATTTGTGTGTGATGTTTGTGTGTTTCGCTAATGTTTCGATCGTGTAAAAAAATTGTCAGTCCCAAGTATTATACTAATGTATATAAATTGGGATATGCAGAAACTAGCCGACTATGTGGGACTACCATGCCGTATAGCTAGAGGCTGCAAGTATTGTGTTGAAGATCATAGATCATCATGCCTTGTAAAAATTCAAGATGACAATGTCACAAGGTTAAATTCTTAATCTACTGCATCTCCTTACACTTTTGTGTTCATTCATAAAGTTGACATATGTATGCATCATACCTTTTTATTCAGGGAGTATGTAATAGATCTAATCGCGCAACCTGGAAACATGTGTAATCCAGACTCCTCTATAAACGGAGATATACTTTCTTCAGTTCCGTCACCTTTTCAAAGTTCTCATTTGAAAGAAGTTCAACAAGTTTATGTGGACCGAGCATCAATTTCTCAAGTCAAGAGTAAGTCCAATAAGTAGATATCATAGGCATAAACTGTTTATCTAAAAGTAAATCATTTTAAAAGCAACATCCAAACACATGATATCATGATCATTTCATATCATGCAGACATTGAATGGAAACCCAATGCATCCGATGAAGAAACTGGCGGTAACAGAGAATCAAAGGAGATGCGATGCGTGCCAGTAGATAGGAACTACAGAATTTGCGAGACAGTTGAAACACCAAAACTGAAATTGGGTCAATCGGATCAGTTGCTGAAGGTTGAGAGTGGCAGCAAATGTAGAGGCAACTTTCCAGTGACTACTACAAGGTACTTGACCCTCGAGCCATCTCTCGCAATGGACTGGCTCGAGATAGCTTGGGATGAGTTGCATATCAAAGAGCGAATTGGTGCAGGTTTGTTTACTTCTTGTCTAACTTTTTGACATATGAGATGGTTAGCATAGCTAGAGATGGCTAACAGTTACTAACCAATGTCAGGCTCATTTGGGACCGTTCATCGTGCAGAGTGGCATGGATCGGTTAGTACTTCTTTCTGTATTTTTCTAACTGCCAATTTGAGTTTGATGTTTTTGTGAAGTATGAATTCATTTTTAGCCTTGAGCATGGATCTGCCACCTGTTGAAACCTTGGTGGTTTGGTGTTGTCAGTTTTAAGTGGGTTGTTTGGAGTCGAGTTTAAGCCAACATTATGCATCATATGATACATGATTAGCAAACAACTAGTAGCCGCACGCTGTACGAATCAATTTTTGGCCCGATGATAGGGGCAAAATGAGGATGCTTCTTTTTCATTTTTGCCCTATTGCATGGCCCCTTAAAGTCTCTTTTTTTATTATAAACCCATTAAGATCTTTATGCGGATCAAAATTTATGCATGTTTGAAGTTTAAGAGTTCTGCACACAATCTCCATATCCCGTATCACTTCACGAATGCCTTATTTGAATGTCATAAAGTGACCAAATTTAGTAGAAACTTGAATATTTATTTCCACATAATACTTACAAGTTCAACAATCATTTTCTAAGATAAACTTAAGAAGACTAGATTAGCTTTATTGTAGGATGTAGCTGTTAAGGTCTTAACAGTCCAGGACTTTGAAGATGATCAGCTGAAAGAGTTTCTGAGGGAGGTATAACATTCTTTCCATATATACAATGAATGTTTTCTTGGGTACATTATTTATACTCTAAACTTGGTGTTTAATGTTTTCTTGTAAGGTTTCCATCATGAAACGTGTTCGGCATCCAAATGTGGTTCTCTTCATGGGTGCGGTCACTGTTCGTCCACATTTTTCAATTGTGACTGAATATCTACCTAGGTAAGTTGCTTTTTTTCTGTCTTCTTGCAAAAATACAGATGGATCATTAAAACATAAATGTGAATTGACCCATTTTCATTGATCTATTTTTGTTTTGGGTGGGTAAGTTGATCACTTGATGTTCTAAACTTTTTCAAATCTTGTAAATATGAAACAGGGGCAGTCTGTTTCGCCTTATACATCGACCAGCAGCTGGTGAAATCATGGATCAAAGACGACGTCTACGCATGGCTTTGGATGTGGTATGTACTAAATTCTGGATATATACTTAAAGTTTCTACTTCAAAATTAAAAGTCAAACTGCATTCTTTCTTTGAATTTCAAAAGTCAAACTGTATCTATGTACATGCAGTGAAAGAAAATGATTCTTGAATTTCCAAGTTTGTCCTTTTTACCTAAAAATCAAGATTTAAACCCATGAAAACATTCTGATCTGTTCTTTGTTGCAGGCAAAGGGAATCAATTATCTTCATTGTCTTAGTCCTCCGATCGTTCACTGGGATCTCAAGTCTCCAAATTTATTAGTTGACAAAAACTGGACAGTGAAGGTATGTATGCAGATGCTCAAACTTGCTAATAATATTGGCATTATCATTTACATTGGCTCCCATTTCCTCGAATGCAGGTTTGTGATTTTGGATTATCAAGATTTAAAGCAAATACTTCATATCATCAAAATCTGTTGCTGGAACGGTAAACTTTCTAAATGAAAATTATCATGTGAAAAATGTTAGGAGTGCTTCAGTTTATGCTTAATATTCTGTTTTTTTTTATCTCAGCCTGAATGGATGGCTCCTGAATTCCTTCGAGGCGAGCCCTCAAACGAAAAATCTGATGTCTACAGTTTTGGTGTGATCTTATGGGAGCTTGTAACCATGCAACAACCGTGGAACGGGCTAAGCCCAGCTCAGGTTAGTCCTTATATCCGTGGTCATCACTGCAAGAAAAAGTCGGGTTTGATGGAAAAAACTAGAGGTGGCAAGTTGGGCGGGTCAGGCATTGGGTGGACCCACAACACCATGTCTAAAAACTTTAAACCTACAAATAATTAGTTTAACAAACATGATCACATTATTTTAATAAAATCTTAGTTTTACAAGTAAAAATGATTCCTTATTGTACGTACTAGAAATACACTTTTAGTGACCTTAGACCTGTTGACCGATTTCCGTTCAAGCTAGTTTCCTCTATTTTGTCTGCTTGACCCATTAGAGATACAACGTCACCTTATTTGACCCGTTCATTAGTAACGGGTCGAAGTTGCCATCTCTTAAGAATCCTACACAATGCCTTTGTACACTAAGTTATACACAACTTTCTATTAATTGACATATGAAAGACATGAAATTCAGGTTGTTGGAGCAGTAGCTTTCCAAAACAGGAAACTAACTATACCTGTCAACACCCCTCCGGCTTTAACTTCACTCATGGAATCCTGTTGGGCTGAGTAAGAACACATACATTTGATCTTGTGATCTCGTTTATAGCTCTTGTGGTTTCCTAAACAAGTTTATTTTCTTTTGAAACAGTGACCCGACTCAACGACCAACTTTTAAAAGCATTGTTAACTCATTAAAGAAGTTACTCAAATCTCCTGCGCAAATGGGAGGTCCATGAAGACCACATTATCATATTTCTTGGTTTAGCTTCTATAGAAATGTAGTTTAAGCATTATAAATATAAAAATCCTATAAAGGATTAACTAGAATTTGTTAAAATTAAGAGGGCTTTAGGTTCATAAAGTCTGTAACTCCGTAAAAGTTTAAAATTCTTGATAGTTCGAATTCCGATATGAATGTTTCTTGTTGTTTAAAAATTCCTATGAAGCTTAAAGATATTTCATCTTAAATAATAACAAACTGTGAGAAATTAAGACAATGCTTTGAACACATAAGATAATCCTCAAGAAACATACAATAACCAGAGTTGATATGATCAGTTTTGAGGTAAACGCACCTGACTAATAGTAGTCTAGGTATTAACTGTTGAATACTTGAAATCAAACTTGGATAATCTGATAGTCGTGAAGATCACTTTCAAATCGAAATTATTCGGTGGTTCACCCGAATAAATCATACAACTCAGACAAGATCAAGAATTTATATATTGTATCGTGTGAATTTTCGTGAACCAGAAGAAGAATTCGAGAAGAAGTGACCAACATTCATAATACAATTCGATTTTGGAGGGAAAAAACCGGGAAAAACTGTCATTTGGCAGTTTAATTATTTTATATTTTTATTTTAAATAATCATTAAAAAATACATATTTTCCCACTCGAATTTCACATGTGAAATTCTGGAAAATCGATTCGAAATGTATTTTTTAATGAAGCCTTTTTAACCAAAATAAAAAATTTCCAAGCTGACCTGGCAGCTCGACCCCAGCCAGGGGCTTTGCCCCTTGAACGCCGCCAGGGGACGCCGCCAGGGGCTGCCGCCCCTTGGACCCCGCTACCAGGGGCGTTGCCCCCTTGGAACCCCGATTGCTTAGGGGCTTCGCCCCTAACAAGGTTTCAATATCAAAGATCATAATACACTCAAACAAACATGCACTCCGCACCTCCAAATTGTTGATGGATATTATGATTACATTGGTCGTTACTCAATTCAATTAAACTAAAATATCTAACATTAACCTATCTGCTAAAGATTGATATTGGGGTAGTTTTGTAACATGTCAACTGTTTGGGTAAATATTTTCTAAAAAGAAGTTCAAATTTCAAGTCATATGAAATAAAGGAGGGAGTCTATTGGAAAAACATTGTGTCCCACAATTAGCCATGAAAAAGCCATGAAGGTTTATAGAGGGAACATGAGATGAACCTTAGCTCATTAGCAATATGACACCGATATGGTGGTTTTGATGGCGGGAACTTGGCACTTCGCACACTTGCCTTGTCGGGTCGCCTTTACCAATTCGGTTCATATATGTAAAGTTGGTTCGGACCATACACAACCGGCTCAATTAGAACGGCTTTGGTGGATAGGTATCGCGTGTGGTTGGATTGCAAACAATCATGATGATTAGGATTGAGCTTAGGGGTGACAAACATGAACAGTGGCAAGATGGTTCACATACCAGACGACGATCGCAAGAAGTGAACAAACACGGTTGGATCACAGACATTCTAAAGTATATATCACATGTGGGTGGCATTGTTCACCAACGGGTGAAAGATCATATTTTCGGCAACAATGAGGTCCGGATGACCAACAGTTTAGAATAAAATTCTAAGTGAAACTCACATGCGGATAGACTAATCACCTTCGGGTACGAGAGCACATAGACATTCTAGAATTCGTCTATGGGGATTCAAGTTCGAGCTATAGTGTCAGCTTCGGTTAAACGACTTTCATAGGATTGAGTTGTCTCAATGTATGTTGCTAAGTATGGAATGTTCATAAGAAGAACAGTAACATTATTTTAGTGACACCAATGAAATCATTGAATCATGGAAAACATATTTATGGTTTACAATCTTGAACTTCGATTTGCATGCATATCATATCATAAATAAGAACCCTAAAACAAAAATGTATCCACTTTATTATTTAAAACGTTACATCTGTGATTTAAGACATATTAACTATGCATATCCTTCTCAAAATCAGTGAAAGGAAAGCATCTAGAACAGTGGTGGACCACCTTTCTTCTTTAGGTAACTTGGATCGTAAGAAAAGGAGATAAGGTGGCCACCTCCTTTTAAATATGCACAAGATTAGGTTTAAGTGTTTGCTAAACCTCCTTTGAACTTACATCGTTGACATTTCATAATAAACTTTGAGTTTTTGTTCTTCTACAAAATTCTAGGGTGTTACAAAGAAAATGATTGTGGAACATACAAAGATAGGAGTGTGGTAAGGATGGTACGAGGAAAATGATATGGGAAGAGTTAATGAACTTATTCTTGAATAAGTTTTACCTTTAAGCCCCATTGATGAAATTACGGAAGAAACCCTACATCTTCCTCAAACCAACAAATCTATCGATAAAATCACTGGAATTTTTTTCGATTAGGCACGATTTTGTCGCGTTTTTTACGGACAGAGAGAATGTGGATAAATTGGTATCACAACATGTCCAGGCTATCTTTAGAGCGAGAAATTAAACTAAAAAAGAAAGTAGACAAGGAGAGAAAGAGAAGCTTGAAAAAATAAAAGGACTTGTATAAAAACACAAAGTTTTCTGAGACAATATGAAAGAATGTGTTAAAGCCTCAAAACCGAGCTTGTAAAATTTGTGGGTGAAATCACCCTAAAAAAATTGTATTTGTGAAAAGTGAAAGCTTTGATCGTAACCCTAGGAATCTTATAGAGTAATAAATTGAGCAAGGAGGATTCTGTGATTGCCATATGGGGGTGACACAAATAAAGGTTACAAACCGTAACCAGAACTCTTATAACCCGTAACATTACAGCGGTTGAGAATAAGCTGACAACAAAGGCTATGAACCGTGTTGGATCTAGAGAGGTTGTTGCAACCAAAACCATGTCACTTAGAAGATTTTGAGTACAACATACAAAGGACTTCCGAAGCCAAGTGTGGGACTTCCGAAGGAAGAAGGAGCTCTTCCGAAGCCTAAGTGTAAAAATACTTCCGAAGGAAAACTCCAACTTCCGAAGATAAAGAAGTTACTTCCGAAGAATCAAGACTTAAAGATAAAGTTCTGAAGTCAACTTCCGAAGTATAAAGAAGTCCTCAAAGCCTCGGAAGCATAGAAGCATCTTCCGAAGTATAAGTGGCTTCGGAAGAACTTGTTCTTCCGAAGCCAGTTAACCTTCGGAAGACACTTCTATTATCCAGTAGACATAAGTATGGTCTGTCTGACAGTCCGCTGCAAATCTCTGAGATACTGCATGGCGTTTTCTCAAAAGCCATGTAGTTGACCATACTTTAATCTACTGTTTACTTTTTATGTTAAGTACAGTTGCCATCTTTAGTTGGTGACAAAAGGTAAGTCATGGACATGTCATGAATACCATATCTTAGATAATACTTTATCTAAGATACCTTAACTATAGCATTGTAGTATATGCTTTAGTCGTAGGTTTCCAGCTGGTATCAAGTATAACCGGCTGTAGGATCTAGTATATATAGTTTCTCATTGTAACTCTTGTTGTAGGCTTGTAAGTGTCTTGTAATCTTGAGTTGAGAAGTAATATATACAAGTACCTTGAAAATACTTCTGCTTGTTCCTTTGATTACTTATTATATTATTATCAACTCCTGTTAAAGGCATTGCTTCATCTTGTTTGAGTGATATCATAAGTGAGTTTGAGAGAATTACAAGTGTTAAGTGACAAAACCCGATCCTGCAATTGTATATCAGAGCATTTTAGGCTCTTGATTGTGAGATCTTACCATCCTAATCAACCAGTTTTTCACTCCTCCTTATACCTCACTCAAAAATGGCCCTCATCAAATCTGAAGTTGAAATGGGAACGATGACCAAAGCTCCCATCATCGACCCTGAAAACTTCAGGTCTTGGAGCAGAAGAATGGAAGGCTTCATCAGATACCAGGATAGCAAGATGTGGCAGTCCATCGTTAATGGCCCGTACAAGCCAAAAGTTGCTGGTGGAAACGGATGCCATGATCGAGAAGGCCGTTGAAGACTACTCTGATGAAGACAGGAAGAAGCTTGACATAGACAGCAATGCTATGACTGTTCTCATGACTGCAATCCCAAACTCCATCATGGTGGGGTTTGAGCATTGTAAGTCAGCCAAAGAACTATTTGATGCTCTTGCTCAAATGTACTCAAGCTCTAATGATTCAAAGAAGGACTCACTGAAGCAGCAGTTTGAGAACTTCACCTATGTTGCTGGAGAAAATTTTAGCCAGCAATATTTCAGGTATATGGATCTTATCTCCTCCCTCCAATCTGTGGGAATCACTCAAGAACTTAGAGACCTTACCAGAAAGTTCATGAGTGCTCTACCCAATGAGTGGACTTTCTACTGTGTCTCCATCAAGAGAACAGAGAATTTAAACACACTCCATGACCGAACTCTATGGGATCCTTGATGGATACCGTTTGGAAATGGAAAGTAAGAAGGGTCACCAAGCAAGCAGACCCTTGAGCCTTCCTGCTAGCAACGCTTTAATGGTTGCTGAAGGCTCAGGTATCTCCCAGTCTCAGCAGTACTGTCATACACCCAGCAGCCATCTTGTTCATCTGGGCCTTACATCACATTCCCTGAGACTCCAAGGTCTCATCAAGCTCAGCAAAGCTCCTTTTAGGAGGGTTGCGTTTGTCTCAGGGAGTGGACACTCCAATGATCATCAATTCTGCTTTGATGATCTTGAGTGCTTCAGTCCAGATGACATAGAGTATGTGGACATTGTCCAGCAAATGGCTCTTCTAACCTACAGAGCGAAGAGTTCTTTAAGAGAACTGGAAGGCAATCCCTCAAAACCCAATCACTAGCAAGTTTGGGTTTGACAAAAGCAAGGCTAAATGTTACAACTAACCAGCTTGGCCATTTTGCAAGGGAATGCAAGGCTCCCAAGTCCAATCCGGGAACCTCACAGGCCTCCACACATCCTTATATACCAAAGCCCAACGGAAAGTCAACTGAAACAGCAGCTATGGCTCAAGAAGTTGACTGGAGCTTTATGGTTCAAGATGTGACTCCTGCTCAAGCACTCATGGCAGGAACAGATGAAAATAAGGTATATGAACATCTCTGTACCCCTACTTGTATTGCTAAGGTTAAATTGTACCAGGACTACAATATGGAAATTAAATCCCATATTGAGTCTTTAAATGTGATAAAATCTGACTTTAAAAGAGCTGAATCTGACTACCAAAAGAAAATTGAGGAGTTAGAGAAAACTGTATCTCTTTTAAAACATGAACACACCAAGTACAAGACTCAAATCAAGGATTTAATATCCAAATTGACTGAGAGCTCAAGCCCAGCTTGTCACAGCTGAGGCTCAAGCAAGGAAGTATGCTATTTCCGAGCAAAACTTCCAAGCCATACTTGCATCATCCTCTCACTCCAAACTTTGTTATCAAAACAAAAGTGGGTTAGGAACCAATGAAATTGCTCCACCACACTCTTATGAGTCTATAAGACAGCCAAGTGTGGTACCGAAGAGCAAGAGGTTCCATCTGTTGACCCACCTTGTAAAGAGTCAAAGAGTGATGCAACTGTGGAGACCATGACCATCACAGGAAGGAACAGGTAATTGTGCCATCCCCGGCCAATGATGATCAAATCCTGACCACCAAAGCCAGAAGAAGCAGGGCTAAAGCAGCCAGAAAAACTGCCAAGAAGGTGGCTGAATCCAAACTGAAGATAGACCCAAAGCAAAAGGGGTGTATTCATATCAGCAGGATTCCAGGTGGTTGGACCTTCTGATTCAGGAAAGGAGTATAGTACCAGTACTCCTATCCTACCAAAGGATCAAAAGTTAAAGGGAAAGGTTGCTGATGAGGAGAAAAAGAACAAGAAACAGCAACCCTCTAATTCCCAGAAAATTAACATTGCATGCATAATGTGTGGTCTGCGAAACCACATGGCTAAAGATTGTTACTACAATCCTGCTAGCACACGTTATGCAAATAATGTTAAAAGAGAAGGAGTCAGGGAAGGTTTCACATTTGGACCATATAAAATGGTTCAAGTGATGAAAAAGGGAAAGCTTGTTTCCGAAGCAAGGATTCTCTCGGAAGAAAACTCTTCTTCCGAAAGGAAAAAGGCTTCGGAAGTGAAAGCTGCAAAGACTCACAAAAGAGTCCCCTTGAAACCATCCCAGAAGAAGACTGCTTCGGAAGAAAAGGTGGTGAAGGTCTCTTCCGAAAAGTAAGAAGCTTCGGAAGAATGCCAAGCTACAAAAGCTTCATCAAGCTCATCTTCTATGATCAACCAAGGGATGGAATGGAAGATCAAGGAAGATGCTGTAGCCCAAACCTCTTCTTCAAAGACATCTATTGAACCCCCATGCATAAATTTTGGTTCAATCATGTCACTCTCATTGGAAGAACCCAAGACCAACAAGGCTTGGGTTTCCAATCAAAACTAATTATCTCACCTTATGTGCAGGGACATCCATATGACAAGAATAACAACATTTGGATTGTAGATAGTGGATGCTCCAGGCACATGACAGGGAACAGATCTCTCTTTCAACAATTTCAACATATGATGGAGGACCTGTCCAGTTTGGAGGTGAGGGCGGAGGATATATTTCTGGCAGAGGAAGCATATCCAATGGAAAGTTAAAAGTTGACAAAGTTAATTTTGTCAAACAGCTTGAACACAACCTGTTAAGTGTTTCTCAGTTTTGTGATCAAAAGCATCAAATGCTTTTCACAGAACATGAGTGCATCATCCTCAACCTGGGATGACAATTCCTCAGGAATTGGTGCTTCTTAGATCTCCCAGGAGAGGGGATATGTACAAGCTTGATATGAACAATGCTTCCCAATGGGAGAAGTATCATGCTTTCTTTCCAAAGCTGATAGTGATGAGTCAACACTATGGCATAAACGAATGTGTCATGTCAATTTTAAGACAATGAATAAATTGGCTAAAAATAACTTGGTACATGGTTTGCCTAAAAAGGAATTTTTCTGCAAAGATAACTGTGTTGCTTGCCTGAAAGGGAAACAACACAGGTCTTCTCATAAATCCAAGGTTGTTAACTCTATCACTACTCCATTACACTTATTGCACATGGATCTATTTGGTCCCACAAGTATAATGAGCATTGGAAGGACTAAAGATGAAACTGCTGAAACTTAAAATCTTTCATTCTTAAAATAGAAAATCAAGTTGATCACAAGGTCAAAATAATTAGAAGTGATCAAGGGACTGAGTTTAAGAACTTTGTTCTTGACTCATTTTGTAACTTGTGACATCTCGTAATTTTGTTAACTTGGAAGTTAATTTTGTAAATTCTAAAAGGGGCTTTAATGTCAAAATTGAAACTTTGAGGGCTTATTATGCTTAATAATTAATTTGATGATAATAAATTAATATAATAATAATAACATTATAAGTGATATAATGTTTGCTTATCATTATAAAAATTTAAAGTGGTGATAATCTTGAATAAAATAATCATTATTAATATTATTATAATAATGTAATAATGATATTAGTGATACTAATATTAATAACAATAATAATAATAACAACAAGATTAATAATAATAATCATAATAAGCGTTACCCTTTAAAATAAATAAAAATAATATAAGTTCTATTAATTTAAAACTTGTACTTAACTAGTTTCAACATAAAATAATACCATTTTAAACTTCAGGGTTTAAAGTGTAAATTGTTTATAACTAATACACAACTTTAAAACAATCAAAAAAAACTCTTAGAAACCTCAGGGACCAAATGTGTAATTTTTCTAAAAGTTCAAACCCCCCTCCCCTGCTTCCCCGTTTTCCGGCGAATGGCCGGCGACACCCCGGCCAAAGTCCGCGACCTTTAAAACCGCTCGAAACAATTCGAATTTAATAACAAAAGATCCCAACACGATGGACTAAAGCATTTCGAACTCGGATAATGGTCTTAAATTGAGTTTAAACCACCGTTATGAGCCTTAATCTACCGTGATGAAAACAGTCGACATGAACACCCATAACCGTCCTACCATTTAATCGCAATTATAATCGAATTAACTTTTCCCATACAATTGCTCAACCGTTTCTAATCGAATACTAAGTACGAATTCGGGTCTAAACACCACAAAACACAACAATCGATCACGCCCTCTGTCGCGACCTGCAACTCCATCAAAGGACCTATTCTGAGCAACGATTATTGCAATTGATAGAGGGTTATTGTTCATAATCGTTTGGGGAAGCTCCACATCAAAACAATTGGATTATAATCAAAGAAAAAGGCTCGAAGAGGATCCAATTCACTCGCGGTTATTCCTATCATCATCTTCATCGAATCCGAAACCCATAACGTAAGTATCATACATCAATATGCTCGTTTTATCATGGGGAATCAAAGCCCTATGATTTATTTCATTAACAATATCATCTTGATGTTCAATTTGATTGAAATCAGTTCTAGGGTTTTGGGTGATTTGGGGATTATTTAATTATTGGTTTTTTATTAGTTTTCAACTATAAACAGATTCTGGGCTTTAGCCCAACCGGTTACCAACTCACATTGTATGCAAGAGGTCACGGGTTCGAACCCGGCCTCCTGCAATTATTTTTTTAAAGGCTTTTAGTCCTTAAATTAATTGTGGAAAATTCTTAATAACTATAACAATGGGTTTTGTAAACTTGTATTATTTTTAAAGACATCAAATCATTTTTGTTTATTTTCTAAATTTAAATAATTAAATATTATTTTTATAGTTTTCTTAAATATTCTTTATAATTCAGAAAATTGTATTATATTGTTAAATCTAAATAAAATATTATTTTGTTAACTAAAGTATTTCTGAAATTATTAAGTTAATTTCTAAAGGTTGTTAAACTTATAATATCCAATTTATCTTCTTTTTTAAAAGAATAAAAAATATAAAAATATATTAGTCATTATATGATATAAATATATTATGGTTCAAATTAGAATTATTTCAAAACCCTATTTATTTACATATTAACTATTCAAATAGTTTTTAAATAATTAATCATGTAACCATGTTATACTTAATAAACTTATTATTAAACTTTTGCTTAAATTCTTGGAACTAATAAAATAATATATTATACTTTATTTTTATCTTGTATTATAAGATCTTTATAATAAATCATTTTAAATGATTTTAAATATTTCAAGATTACTTAAATAAGTATTTAATAAATTCTCTTCATCAAATAATTAATTATTAAATTAATTATTTCTTTTTACATATTATATTTAATTTCTATTAAATCAATAATTTAAATTATTGAGACCTTTTAATCATTCTTGGACTTAATTGATTTAAAACCAAAACATAAACGATTCATTATTTTATTATTTAAACCCCCAAATCCAAATTGAAACCCTAGTTCATGTCTAATTGATAATCTTATTATTGAACCTTATTTTGGAATCAATACGTTTGAACAACTTGTAAAAGAAATCATTTGGAACCTCGTTTAAATTATTATCATTACCATTATAAACATAGTTACTCATCAAAACCCTAAATCTATTGAAACCCTAATTCTTATTTAAACATTA
Organism: Flaveria ramosissima; assembly: GCA_025215565.1. Taxonomy (NCBI): domain Eukaryota; kingdom Viridiplantae; phylum Streptophyta; class Magnoliopsida; order Asterales; family Asteraceae; genus Flaveria; species Flaveria ramosissima. Next base: position 15,295,293 of record CM046045.1, read on the forward strand.
ATCAATATATTAATCTTAATCTTCATCTTGTAAATTATATATTTAGGTACTTGTAATGGACACTTGGGATTTATCTTGTAATCTTTTATATCATCTTGAAATGCTTATTTCCATGTGAGTTTTCCTTGTCCCCTTTTTACTTTATTTCACACTATTTTGGGGTGAAACATGATACTTATACATGATACACGTTTAAACATTTGAGACTTGTAATGCACATGCAATTTACTTATTATTTGGTCATGGTTATTTGTGTATTGTAAGTGTTTATATGAGATACATAGTTTGTTTACAATCATTAACTATTGCTAGCCTGGCGACGTCTTAGATCTTTGGGCCTGACAAGCCTATTTGGTGCTAAAGTCGAGGTATTGCCGACTCCTAGGGGCCGTACGCTTGTGCACTAGGGAACCAAATACACTTAGCCAATCTTTTATACTTGTAATCAAGTCGAGGTTTGGTTGTAACGATATGTGTTCTATAACCTTACTAGCTTATAACCTATGATATGAATTGCTACTTGTAACCTTTTCATATTATGTATGAAAACCTTGGAAACTCACCAACTATTTATAGTTGACCTTTTATTTTTATCATGTTTCAGGAAAACCCCCAAGTTTGAAGTGAACTTATGTTGCTGGCATATACTAGGACTTGGACCTAGTTAATAAACAAAATGATTATGTTTGTTATTTCATGTTGAAATTTATTTCATTACTGAGACTTATGATTGTAATGTAATTTTGAAACTTATGTATAATATATTTGGATTTAATAATAGCGTTATGTGGCTGTGAACAATCTTAACCCTCCATCTCGACGTTTCCGCCGTCAAGGTTGGGGTGTGACAGATTGGTATCAGAGCCCATAACTATAGGGATTTAGGTTATTAGAAATGGTGACCTAGACTATAGTTGCATGAACCTCATAGAAAGATCATTGTACTTTGTGCTTACTTATTGTTTGCATGCTACATAATGCTATGCCTTTTGTGCAACTTGATGCCTTAGCATAGGATTGCCTTATGTATGCTTAAACTTAGTTACTTGTCTCCCTAAACTTAACTTTAACTCTTTGATTCTCCCCGACAAATGAACTTCCTGAATCTATTCTCAACGACGTGTGGAATCTACACTTATCATTGTGGGTTTAATTCCTTAGACTCTATGTCTAATCTTTGAAAATCTCATCAAGGTTTTGATTTCATAAACCAAAGAAATTTGTGTGACACATAGACACCTGTATTCTGGATTTCCTGGCAAAAGGCCTTCGGGCTAAGGCAAGCATATCGTATAAATCTCATTACGAGACCAGTTATGCTTACCTGGGGATTTTTGGGATGAGTGATAAACTATGGTCAACATACACAAGTCTCTATGGTGAATGGGTCAATTTACCTTGACGTGTCAACGATTTCAAATGGTAATGCGTTATCAAATGGAACCATCCTCTTTGTGTCTTAAAAGTCCTTGATTCTTTGATCTGGTTTACCACCAAAGTTTTAATATCTTCTCGTTCTTATCATACATAATGTTCCTGTTAATATTGAACCCATCTTACATTTCAACTTTTACGTTTAAACATCGTTACACGTCGAGCGTTTTATGTAACTATTTCTATATCTTGACCAACGTGAACATGAATCTTAATATACCCAAAGATATTGGGAATCTAAATCGAATGGTCATCAAAAACTTTAAACCGTAATTTATGGTTCTCAAAGTCTTCTTAAGGATGTGTCCCGTAACTAAGAACATGTAACGCTATAAGTGGAATTCCTACATCTCGAGATACTTTGTCTAGGCAAAGTGTGAATGGTGATTTGACTTGATCATCGAATCCATTCATTTGACCCGAAACCCTTGAGATGAGTGATCACTTATAAGTACGTGTGTCTTCAATAAGGTTATGTTTGACCTCACATCTTGAGAAGTTGTGTAATTCCTTCAATTGTGAATCGAATGTTCACATCTCGTCGTGGTGTTGAATCACTCTTGTCATTGATTTAGTCTTCCCGATTTAAACCATTCAAGATTTGAACACCATCATAACTAATTCTGTTACCTCGAACTTTGACCTTAAATTTTGTAAGCATGAATTTTTCCTTTTTGTTACAATGATGTAACTTGAATTTTTCAATTTCCAATTGATATTATTTTTCTCTCGTCGTTAAGTCAAACTCCGTACCGTCTGCACCGTGGGAGATGCAAGTGTTTGCAAGTCAGCTTATGACTAAGAACACACGTATCTCCTAAATGATTCTAACTCATCAAAACAGGGATGATTCCCTTACTTAGATGATTCTCTATTCGTTTTGATAAATGGTTTCCAAGTGTGATTTATAAAATTTCATCCTCTGGATCGGGGTGATTTCCTTATCCCGAGGATTGAATTCAATTATTTTCTTTGGAATGGCATTTCACAAATGACATGATCTCACCAAAATAGGATTGAAACCCGTACTTTGGTGACAAATGTCAATCTTCGATTGTTTTCTTGCTATGAGGAGATTCAATCATCAAGATAGGCGTGAACTCCATACCTTGATGATAATACCATCTTTATGAATTGTATTTGCTCAAATGAGACGACTTCATCAAAGTAGGAGTGATTTCTGGATTTTGATGAAGAAGTTCATCTTGTTATATTTTGTTTTTGTAAAACTTCACCGTTAAGATAGGAGTGATTTCCCTTACCTTAATGGTGAGTTATCTCGTCTTGTTACTGTGGATTCTCAACAAAGAGTTGGGATCGAACTTTTAATTGGTAAGTTAGCGGTCATACCTTGGGAATGCACCATCAAGTTAGGAGTGAAAACCGCACCTTGACGACTATTCTCATTTCTTGATCTCCAACTTACCAAGGTTTTAATCAAGTGACAAGAAACATGTAGTAACTTGAAGGGTGAACCAATGTTAGGGTTTGAACCTATCAAGCCAAAGCATGAATTCTGAACTTGTAAGGAGACCCGATCACTCTAGGTTGATTTTGATTCTAAGCTTGGAGCGTTTAAATTCTTAAATTGATTTCTTTCCCTTTATCATTATGTTTTGATTTGATCTAGCGATATCGAACCATTTATTCCCTACAAATCAACTTTCATTTTGAGATATCATCAACACATGTTTGTGTGATGGTAGCATTCTTAAACGATCTTTCTACTAAATAAAGACGTTATCAACTCGTGGTTATGTCTTTCTAGTCATACGAATGTTCTCGACTGTACTTAGGGGTTTGATGAATTACGTATGCAATTTATATTTGAAAATTTGTTGCCTTGCAAGACATGGTTACAAATGCATGTCTTATTGTTTGCGTTACTTCTTGAATCGCTTTTGAATCCTTAACCTTGGAGATCTTTAAAACTTTATCTTGACTTCGATCAACGAGACTCGTTATTATATACATTGTGACGTGGATATAAAGGTTCATAAACCTTCGTAACTTGTAGTCATGGGTTTGGCATAAAGGAAAAGACGTAACTTGGTATGTATCCAAGTGTCTTACCTTCATATATGACAAGACCTACCATTCGTGATTCTATGGATCTTCTGTTTAACTTTTCATTCACTAAGTGTCTCTTATTTTAGCCGTCATGATAAAAATTGGTGCATTATAGACCAATTGACTAATCTCATATTGACTTATGTGAGATAATGGGTCGATAAATTGACTTGTATCAAATTCGAGAATTCGTATACCGTGGTATGGCGTTAAAACATCGATCGTTATTTTGAATGAACGATTCATTTTCTGCTTTTAATAATGTTCCCAACCATCTTATTTCAGGATCTTCGCATATCGTATTATTTTTAGACCGATGATTGGTCAAAGAAGTGATATACATTCACAAGATATGCGTTAAGACCATTTCATATAGTGACGTTAGGGATTCTTAAACCCTGACGGTCAACCTTTCTTATCATTGTTGGTCCTTTATTGATTTCTAGACATCAATTTACTACGAAATTACATTCTAGAAGTTGTGACTTATGAATCTAAGGTACCACGGTAGCTCGTTATCGTTTTTCAATGTTTTATCTCAAAACGTTTCGCGTTCGTTATGTTAAGAATCTTGTAAAAATTCCATAAAGTGAAAACATCTCATCTGCAATCAAACGTAAATCACTGACCGTTGTACATTTACCTTTCATAGTAACTCCTTTGTTCATTTAAGTTCATTCTTAATTTCGGGACGAAATTCTTTTAAGTTGGGGAGACTGTGACATCTCGTAATTTTGTTAACTTGGAAGTTAATTTTGTTAAATTCTAAAAGGGGCTTTAATGTCAAAATTGAAACTTTGAGGGCTTATTATGCTTAATAATTAATTTGATGATTAATAAATTAATATAATAATAATAACATTATAAGTGATATAATGTTTGCTTATTATTATAAAAATTTAAAGTGGTGATAATCTTGAATAAAATAATCATTATTAATATTATTATAATAATGTAATAATAATATTAGTGATACTAATATTAATAACAATAATAATAATAACAACAAGATTAATAATAATAATCATAATAAGCGTTACCCTTTAAAATAAATAAAAATAATATAAGTTCTATTAATTTAAAACTTGTACTTAACTAGTTTCAGCATAAAATAATACCATTTTAAACTTCAGGGTTTAAAGTGTAAATTGTTTATAACTAATACACAACTTTAAAACTCAATTAAAAACTCTTAGAAACCTCAGGGACCAAATGTGTAATTTTTCTAAAAGTTCCAACCCCCCTCCCCTGCTTCCCCGTTTTTCCGGCGAATGGCCGGCGACACCCCGGCCAAGTCCGGCGACCTTTAAAACCGCTCGAAACAATTCGAATTTAATACCAAAAGATCCCAAACGATTGACTAACGCATTTCGAACTCGATAATGGTCTTAAATTGAGTTTAAACCACCGTTATGAGCCTTAATCTACCGTGAAACCGTCGACATGAACACCATAACCGTCCTACCATTTAATCGCAATTATAATCGAATTAACTTTTCCCATACAATTGCCCAACCGTTTCTAATCGAATACTAAGTACGAATTCGGTCTAAACACCACAAAACACAACAATCGATCACGCCTCTGTCGCGACCTGCAACTCCATCAAAGGACCTATTCTGAGCAACGATTATTGCAATTGATAGAGGGTTATTGTTCATAATCGTTTGGGGAAGCTCCACATCAAACCAATTGGATTATAATCAAAGAAAAAGGCTCGAAGAGGATCCAATTCACTCGCGGTTATTCCTATCATCATCTTCATCGAATCCGAAACCCATAACGTAAGTATCATACATCAATATGCTCGTTTTATCATGGGGAATCAAAGCCCTATGATTTATTTCATTAACAATATCATCTTGATGTTCAATTTGATTGAAATCAGTTCTAGGGTTCTTGGGTGATTTGGGGATTATTTAATTATTGGTTTTATTAATTAGTTTTCAACTATAAACAGATTCTGGGCTTTAGCCCAACCGGTTACCAACTCACATTGTATGCAAGAGGTCACGGGTTCGAACCCGGCCTCCTGCAATTATTTTTTTAAAGGCTTTTTAGTCCTTAAATTAATTGTGGAAAATTCTTAATAACTATAACAATGGGTTTTGTAAACTTGTATTATTTTTAAAAGACATCAAATCATTTTTGTTAATTTTCTAAATTTAAATAATTAAATATTATTTTTAATAGTTTTCTTAAATATTCTTTATAATTCAGAAAATTGTATTATATTGTTAAATCTAAATAAAATATTATTTTGTTAACTAAAGTATTTCTGAAATTATTAAGTTAATTTCTAAAGGTTGTTAAACTTATAATATCCAATTTATCTTCTTTTTAAAAGAATAAAAAGATTATAAAAAAATATATTTAGTCATTATATGATATAAATATATTATGGTTCAAATTAGAATTATTTCAAAACCCTATTTATTTACATATTAACTATTCAAATAGTTTTTAAATAATTAATCATGTAACCATGTTATACTTAATAAACTTATTATTAAACTTTTGCTTAAATTCTTGGAACTAATAAAATAATATATTATACTTTATTTTTATCTTGTATTATAAGATCTTTATAATAAATCATTTTAAATGATTTTAAATATTTCAAGATTACTTAAATAAGTATTTAATAAATTCTCTTCATCAAATAATTAATTATTAAATTAATTATTTCTTTTTACATATTATATTTAATTTCTATTAAATCAATAATTTAAATTATTGAGACCTTTTTAATCATTCTTGGACTTAATTGATTATAAAACCAAAACATAAACGATTCATTATTTTATTATTTAAACCCCCAAATCCAAATTGAAACCCTAGTTCATGTCTAATTGATAATCTTATTATTGAACCTTATTTTGGAATCAATACGTTTGAACAACTTGTAAAAGAAATCATTTGGAACCTCGTTTAAATTATTATCATTACCATTATAAACATAGTTACTCATCAAAACCCTAAATCTATTGAAACCCTAATTCTTATTTAAACATTAATCAATATATTAATCTTAATCTTCATCTTGTAAATTATATATTTAGGTACTTGTAATGGACACTTGGGATTTATCTTGTAATCTTTTATATCATCTTGAAATGCTTATTTCCATGTGAGTTTTCCTTGTCCCCTTTTTACTTTATTTCACACTATTTTGGGGTGAAACATGATACTTATACATGATACACGTTTAAACATTTGAGACTTGTAATGCACATGCAATTCTACTTATTATTTGGTCATGGTTATTTGTGTATTGTAAGTGTTTATATGAGATACATAGTTTGTTTACAATCATTAACTATTGCTAGCCTGGCGACGTCTTAGATCTTTGGGCCTGACAAGCCTATTTGGTGCTAAAGTCGAGGTATTGCTGACTCCTAGGGGCCGTACGCTTGTGCACTAGGGAACCAAATACACTTAGCCAATCTTTTATACTTGTAATCAAGTCGAGGTTTGGTTGTAACGATATGTGTTCTATAACCTTACTAGCTTATAACCTATGATATGAATTGCTACTTGTAACCTTTTCATATTATGTATGAAAACCTTGGAAACTCACCAACTATTTATAGTTGACCTTTTATTTTTATCATGTTTCAGGAAAACCCCCAAGTTTGAAGTGAACTTATGTTGCTGGCATATACTAGGACTTGGACCTAGTTAATAAACAAAATGATTATGTTTGTTATTTCATGTTGAAATTTATTTCATTACTGAGACTTATGATTGTAATGTAATTTTGAAACTTATGTATAATATATTTGGATTTAATAATAGCGTTATGTGGCTGTGAACAATCTTAACCCTCGCATCTCGACGTTTCCGCCGTCAAGGTTGGGGTGTGACATAACTCAAAAGGGATTGCCAGACAATACAGTGCTCCTAGAACTCCTCAACAAAATGGTGTTGCTGAGAGGAGAAATAGGACACTTATTGAGGCTGCTCGGACTATGTTAGCTGATTCAAAGCTGCCTCTAACATTCTGGGCAGAGGCAGTCAGCACTGCATGCTATGTGCAGAACAGAGTTCTTGTAGTAAAGCCACATGGAAAGACCCCTTATGAGTTATGGAATAAGAGGCCACCGTTCATTGGCTTTCTAAGGTCCTTTGGCAGCAGGTGTACCATACTTAACACAAAAGACAATTTGGCAAAATTTGCTAAAAAGTCAGATGATGCTATCTTTGTTGGATATTCCTCCTATTCTAAAGCATACAGGGTTTATAATATTAAACACCAACAATTTGAGGAATCCTCCAACATTGTAGTTAATGAGCACACTCTTTGTGTTAGGGGGAATGGCCCTGATCATATTTTTGATTTAGAATTGTTTCCAAACTATTCTAAACCATCTTGTGAGAATGTTTCAGCTGGAACAGGTGCTCAAAGCAATTCTGATGAAGATCAACTGTTTGAGCTTCCCAGACCTGCTCCAAGTTCTCCAAGAGCAACAACAAATCAAGTTCCCACTATTGAAAGATCTGACAGCATAACCATTTCAAGAAATAGTGGAACTTCAACAAGGGATTCACCTGATGATCTTCAAGTCTCCTCAGGTGATCCTGCACAACACCAAGCTGATGGAATCAACATTTTGAAGGAACAGGCAACTGTTAATGATGCTTCACAGCAAAGAAATGATGATGTTTCTCTTTCATTCAATCAGTCCTCATTGAATGAGATTGAAACAACAGCTGGACCAAGTATTCAAGCTCCGGAGCAAAATATGTCCAACTTGGACTTGTCTTTGCAACTGGAGGTGATTCCAAGACTTAGAATTCACAATACTCACCCAACTGAAAACATCATAGGGGAAGTCTCTGAGGGTGTGAGAACAAGGGGACAAACTCACAATGGGAATGTCTGCCTGTACTCATGCTTCTTATCCCAAATGGAACCCAATAAGGTGGAAGATGCCTTGAAAGATAGTAGTTGGGTTGAATCAATGCAAGAGGAGCTGCTTCAATTCAAAAGACAAAAGGTTTGGAACCTATGTCCGCTACCATCTGGTCAAGTACCTATAGGCACCAAGTGGGTATTCAGAAACAAAAGAGATGACAGAGGCTTGATTATCAAGAACAAGGCAAGACTAGTGGTTCAAGGATATACTCAAGAGGAAGGAATTGATTATACTGATGTCTTTGCACCTGTTGCAAGACTTGAGGCAGTTAGGATTTTTCTTGCTTATGCTGCATCCAAGAATTTCACTGTCTATCAGCTTGATGTCAAGTGTGCCTTTCTATATGGGGATATAGATAGGGAAGTCTACGTATGCCAGCCTCCAGGATTTGAAGACCCACAGCACCCAAACTATGTGTGCAAGTGGATAAAGCTCTATATGGGCTGCACCAAGCACCTAGGCTGTGGTATGAGACATTGTCTCAATTTCTTCTGAAGAATGGTTATACTAGAGGTACCATTGACAAGACTCTCTTCATCAGAAAGTCTGGGAAAGACATTTTGCTAGTTCAAGTCTATGTTGATGACATCATATTTGGTTCCTCAAATGACCAAATGTGCAAAGACTTTGAGAGCATTATGAAGAAGAAGTTCGAGATGAGTTCCATGGGAAAAATGGACTTTTTCCTTGGAATTCAGGTAAAGCAACTGAAGGAAGGGTTCTTATCAATCAATCTAAGTATGTCAATGATATCTTAGAAAGATTTGATATGAAGGATTGTAAAGCAGCAAAGACACCCATACCCAGAAACCATGATTTATGCCCTGATTCTGAGGGGGAGGATACTGATCAACATCAGTATAGAGCAATCATTGGTTCTCTGATGTATCTCACAGCAAGTAGACCTGATATCATGTTTGCAACTTGCATTTGTGCAAGATATCAGGCTGCTCCAAAGGTGTCTCACCTAATTGTTGTCAAGAGAATCCTCAGATACCTCAAAGGAGCACCTAAGTTAGGTCTCTGGTATCCAAGAAATAGTGATTTTAATCTCTATGGTTACTCTGATAGTGATTATGGTGGCTGCAACATCAACAAGAAATCAACATCAGGAGGATGTCAATTTCTTGGTGGAAGGATCATCTCATGGCAATGCAAAAAGCAATCCTGTGTCTCTACATCAACTGCTGAAGCTGAATACATTGCTGCTGCAAGTTGCTGTGCTCAGCTGCTGTGGATTCAAAACCAGATGATTGACTATGAATTCAACTTCATGAGCACTCCTATCCACATTGACAACAACAGTGCTATATCTATCACTGAAAATCCAGTGAAGCACTCTAAGACAAAGCACATTGATATCAGGTATCATTTCATTAGAGATATTCATGAGAAAAATCTTATAAAACTAATCAAAGTTGATTCAAATGAACAATATGCTGATTTGTTCACCAAAGCATTTGATGAACAAAGATTTAAATATCTCATTACAGCTATTGGGATGATAAACATTGATTAGTTAATCTCAATTGAAAACCTTTTCAATATGTAAAGTCTTATGTCAATACAATCTAAGCCATGTTACAAAAGATCCTTTCTTATTTAAGTATAAGTTCTTCCGAAGAGAAATTTGCCCTCGGAAGATATCTAGCATAACTTCCGAAGCAAATTTCTCACAGGATAATTTTCTTCTCGGAAGAGTACTAAGTCTCGAAAGAAGCGATTGAGTTCATCTCAGATCTACTTCCGAAGCACTTAATACATTCCACCTGAAAGCAACATGTGTTTTCGGAAGTACGCAATTTACCTTCGGAAGTACATTTGCCTTCGGAAGAACATTACCTTCGGAAATACTTTATGCTCGGAAGAAAGATTTTACTGTGTAACGGAAATCTTTTGGGCCCCACTCTGTAAAAAGTAAAGATTTTGTTATGATGTCGGATTATTTAAATGGTCTAACCTTACCGCCCCTGTCACATCATCCACTGAACCCTCACATCATCTTATCCAAACCACCCTTTAAACCGCCATTTCACCCATTTAAATACTTCCGGTTAATCACTTACACTCTTTTTACCAAATTCACTGCCCTAAAAGCTTTCTTCTTCTCCGATTTACCTTTCTCAGAACTCTTCTACTGCTATCTTTCTCAAATGGCCCTAAACCCTCAGCACAACCAGGTCGCACTCCTTGACTGCTGACTTCTCTGATATCATTTCTTTCTTAGCCCAATCTTCATACTACACAGCCTTGACCGTAAACCCTACCATCTACTCCAACCAAATGTCCGAATTCTGGGCAAATGGTCGGATTGAAACCCTAAACAGGGTTCGTGCTATTAGGTCAAGTGTTTGTGGCCAAGAGTTGGTCATCACTGAACAAATCATCAGGGAGCATCTTGAGCTCCATGATGAAGGAGCACCGACGGAATTCCCCAAATCTGAGTTAGATAGTTCTTATCTCCAAATGGGATACGGTGGAGATGTAAGCAGGTCAACAGTCTACAAATTCAACTTCTTCTACAAGTGGAAGTTCCTGCTGCATGTGGTTCTTCACTGTCTATCTAACAAATCCGGGGGATGGGATCAAATTCCCTATGAACTAGGGTGCTTAGTTCACGGGTTGGTACAAGGCCTTCGCTTCAACTACTCAAGGTTTGTGCTGACTAACCTTATGGGGAATCTGCAAAGGGACACATTCTTTATGTATCCCAGATTTCTCCAGCACATACTCAACTGCGAGCTAGATCAGGGTAAGCTTGTCTGTGCAGCTGCTCTGTCTGCTCCCCAAATGAGGCCGACCATCTTCAAAGTCTTGAAGAGAGTGTCTACCAACTACACTGGAAGGGATACCGCACTACTTCCAGGTATGATTGAGCCAACGGCTCTGGTGACATCCCTGTTAACCCCACAGGTGATGAACCCACACCAGCAACTACCCTCACCATTCCAAATCTACCTTCTCCTCCCATCACTGTCACCTACCAGAGACGTACCAAACGAACCCTTGCTCAATCTACTCTGATTGACCAAGCCCCTCCTCTTCAAACCAAAAAGGCTAGAGTGGAACAAGGGGCTCCCACTCAGCCAGAGGTCCACCAATCCTTCACTATTGACCTCAATATGGGTCTTGAGTCTCCTCAGTCTCAGACCCATGAGCCCAAAACCCCAGCTAATAGCCCTCAGGGTGAGTCTCTATACTCCCCTGAGCAGCCACCAAGGGACAGCTTAATGTCTTTTGACATTGATCAAAGTCCCGGGTCCTTAGGTCTTCATTCCTTTTCTTTTACTAACCTATTGACCGGAGCTGGTGAAGAGACTATGTCTCTCAAAGGCGATGAAGTTGATCCACTACACCCTATTAAGGATCAACAGAGCCTAGAGAAACCTCTTGTCTCTAGCCTACACCAGCACAGCCCTACTGAGGTGAGTCCCACTGATGTGAAGGGGACTCATGTAGATTCAGCTGCCACTACTGAAGGAGCCTCAATGGATCCTCAGGACAGTGGTAATGACAGTCAGACTGAATCTACGGCAACCATGCCCTATGATGCCTCTGAAGGAGACATCATTGTGCAAGGGAAACCAGGGTGCCAAGAAACCACATCTGGTGGTGAGGATGAACATACCAGGTATGTTACCTCATCTCCCCGTGATTCTTCAAAAGAAGATGAAGGAAGTATGCAACTCACCATAAGAGACCTACTTTTTAAAGTCTCAAACCTTGAATCAAAGGTTAAGACTTTAGAGGATAGGTTTGCCACTCAGCAACTTGAGATTGAAAGTCTCAAGGCCAAACTAGCTGAGACACAGATTGAGAGATCTGTTAGGCATGTACCAGTTCAGGTCTCCTTGACCTCTTCCTCTAGCTCATCTACCTCTCAAGATGATGCTACCAAAAAGGGAGAGAATGTTGAGGGACAAAGCCAAAGACGGGATACCATCGGTCAAGCTCTTACTTCTTTGAGCTCAAGCCAAAAAACTGCCATCTTCCCTGAGCCTCCTCCAGTTGTCTTTCAAGTGGATCAAAGGATGCTTCATGATCTAAATAGGATCTTCAACAAGTTCCTTTTAGAGTCCCTGATTGAACAACCCAGTCCAGATATGTCTGTGATTTACTTTGGAGCTCAAGAGCTTCAAAGGTTGAATGCACCTCCTACCACCGTTGAGGAAGTTGGTCAACCTAAGGCCCAAGTGGAACCTGAGATTGATTTCGAAGGGGAAACTAGGACTGATGGCCCAGCAACTGAAACAGTTGGGACAGAAAGTGTGTTTTCACAGACTCCCGAAGCACAATTCGAAGCCTCGGAAGAACCAACACAAACTTCCGAAGCTGAGATTGCTGCTGCGGAAGGACTATTTTCTCTTTCCGATGATCTAATAGACACAGATGCAATTCTGGAACTTGCATCTGAGGTTAATAGGGAGGACTTTCTCAGCCAACCATTAGCTATAACATCTGTATTGACCTCACCTCCTACCTCCACTACCCAACCTGGATCTTCTATCCAAGAACCACCAAAGTCTAGCACTTCCGAAGACATAAAAGGCAAAAGGAAGATGACTTCGGAAGAGCTTCAGGAAGAAGAAAGGTTGGAGAAGCTCAGAAGGAAAGGAAGACTGCCAACTGGGAAACTGTTAGCTGCAAGTACAAAAGCAGCTGCAGCCAACCAAGAGGCAGTCAACAATAGAAGAAGAGTGGAGGTAATTGATAGACTTGTCAGTCTAGGGGCTGCTTCGGAAGATGTACTCCTGCTACCATTAGAGGAGCTGATAGAACTTGAAAAGGAAACCTTGCTGCAAAGACAGCAAAAAGAAGCTGCAAGGTTGGCCTTGGAAGAAGAAAGGCTGAGAAAAGAAAGAGAAGCTGATCTGCAGCTCAGGAGAGAAAGGATCACTTTCCTTCTCTCCAGAGGACTCTCTCAAGAGGAGTTGTCTCCACACAATAGTGATACGATCTTATGGCTCTTCAACAAAGAGCAAGATCAAATGGAGAAGGAGAGAAAGAGAGCTGCAAGGGAGAAGCTGTTGGAGAAGAAGAAGAGAGAAGAAGAGGCTGGACTGTCTGCCGCCAAGAAGATAGGTGAGAAAGCTTGGATGAAGAACTATCTTAAAGCTCATGGCTTTTCTGGCAGGCAAGTGGGTCTAATGTCTGAGAAGACTCTCCAACGACATGTCAATGAAATCAAGGCTGACATTCGTGCGGGGAAAAGAAAAGAGATGTATAGAAGGGGACAGGGGATGACTTTCAAAGCCACCTCTCAGCCCAAAATCCAAACCCAACCTCAACCTGAACCTATACCCTTTCCCTTCCCAATCAAAACTGAACCTGAACCCTTCACCCCTGAACCTACACCATCACATCTACCAACTCCCTCACCTCAACCACCTAAACTACCCATCATCCAACCTAAAACCTTAGCTAGAACCCAAACTCCTAAACCTACCCAACAACCAATCAAACCATCCCCTCAGCCTTCCAAACATCTCTCTATGGAGGAATTCAAGGCAATCAAAACTAAGCTCATCAACTGCACTACTCTGAGCGACATCTCCTGTGAGGAGGATTCAGTCAACCTGACTTATGTTGATGGATCCTCAAGTTCCCTCACAAGAGATGAGTTTCTTGATCTGCCCAGAGAAACTTTGGACCAAGCTGCAAGACTCCTTGGCCTCAATTCAGATACATTGAATGAGGAAGAAAAGAAGATGAGGAGAAAGCTGGTGACTCTGCTGGACACAAAGAAAGGAGATAGGGTACCAAGACAACCTCTTGTACCCAGAAAGAAGATAGTCCAGTGGAGGTTCGAAGACTCTTCTCACAACTTTGTTGTTGAGAGAGAGAATGGTGAGATTAACAGGCTGAATGCCTCATCTCTGCTACACTTAAGCAGATTTGATATTGCTGAGTTAGCAGAGAAACCATTCTCCAACCCTTCAAACTCCGATGTAGCTGCCCACATCAGAAATCATCTAGGCAGCCTTCACATGGCCGAGCTTACTGCCAGAAGCAAGGTCGAAGAGGAGTCCAAACTGAGAGAGGAGGAGGAAAGGAAAGGATCAGCAACCAAAGGCAAAGACTTTCTTCAAATGGTTGAAGGTCCTGAACTTGAGTCCATAGTTAGATGGGAGTATGACTACAACTCCCGTCAACTAACTCTCTTCAGGGGGTCACAACAAAGGGTACATGTCATTCAAAGTGATAGACTGGATCTCCTATCCACGAATGACTTGTACAAGCTTCTCAGCACCACCTCCGGGAAGAACAGAGAGACAGACAAATATCTTTTGTCCCTGGTGCTGAAAACTTTGAGAAGTAGAAATAATTGAAGTTTTGGTAGCATCAGCCTAGGGGGAGTTTGTTGGATCTAGAGAGGCTGTTGCAACTAAAACCATGTCACTTAGAAGATTTTGAGTACAACATACAAAGGACTTCCGAAGCCAAGTGTGGGACTTCCGAAGGAAGAAGGAGCTCTTCCGAAGCCTAAGTGTAAAATACACTTCCGAAGGAAAACTCCAACTTCCGAAGATAAAGAAGTTACTTCCGAAGAATCAAGACTTAAAGATAAAGTTCTGAAGTCAACTTCCGAAGTATAAAGAAGTCCTCAAAGCCTCGGAAGCATAGAAGCATCTTCCGAAGTATAAGTGGCTTCGGAAGAACTTGTTCTTCCGAAGCCAGTTAACCTTCGGAAGACACTTCTATTATCCAGTAGACATAAGTATGGTCTGTCTGACAGTCCGCTGCAAATCTCTGAGATACTGCATGGCGTTTTCTCAAAAGCCATGTAGTTGACCATACTTTAATCTACTGTTTACCTTTTTATGTTAAGTACAGTTGCCATCTTTAGTTGGTGACAAAAGGTAAGTCATGGACATGTCATGACTACCATATCTTAGATAATACTTTATCTAAGATACCTTAACTATAGCATTGTAGTATATGCTTTAGTCGTAGGTTTCCAGCTGGTATCAAGTATAACCGGCTGTAGGATCTAGTATATATAGTTTCTCATTGTAACTCTTGTTGTAGGCTTGTAAGAGTCTTGTAATCTTGAGTTGAGAAGTAATATATACAAGTAACTTGAAAATACTTCTGCTTGTTCCTTTGATTACTTATTATATTATTATCAACTCCTGTTAAAGGCATTGCTTCATCTTGTTTGAGTGATATCATAAGTGAGTTTGAGAGAATTACAAGTGTTAAGTGACAAAACCCGATCCTGCAAACCGTAACTCTTTGATATTACGGTCTGTAATGATGTTGCATGAGGCATATTAATGGAAAGCTCATTCACTTAAGAAAATTCGTGCAGAACTCAAAACGTGTTTTAAATGCTCCGTTTTGCATGAAACTAATACAAGTTAATTTTGTTCTACTAGAGAGTCTACCTAACTAAAGATTGGTGGGCGGTCAAGTAAAGCTTCTTCTTGTAATAGGATTAAGAGTTGCACCACAGTCTCAACTCTCAAATATCAAAACACATACATAACAACATGTTGCACCGCTGTCACCCCGATGTAAAACCCTACGACATTAAAAAACTTGTTCGCAAACACAGGTCCGCACAACACCTAGGCCTATAACAAAAACAAATAACAGAGAGCCTTATTTAATTTTGTTTGCCTTAAAAATCAACACATTTAATCTTTCCTCTACAACTCGCACATATTTTTGTTAGAATTTAAAAATAAATCCAACCAAGAAAACAAATAATCGTGTAAATTGGCAACATAGGGACTCGAACCGAGGTCTCACACATATTTTTGTTAGAATTTTACAAACTCAAGCAACCAAAATAAATAATCGTGCAAGTTGGCATCAAGAGGAGTCGAACCTAGGTCTCTTCACTAAAGTGTGCACCAATTATGACTCTACAAAACCTTCTTTTTGTCTTACACATTCAGCGTTACTTTATTTACAAAAACCTGATGTTTTATTTTTTACAAAACTATAAAAGATCTAAAATATGGGCAGAAGAAGGACTCGAACGTGAGTGAACATGGGTCTCTTCCATACAATTACGCCTTACCTTTCCACCAAGTCTCGTTTTTGTGTTACATATCCAGTCATTTTTTCATTTAGCCCAACTTGATTTTTTATTTTTCAAGATAAATAATTAAGTGGAAAGCCCTTGATTATTGTTTCGGCATATTATATGTAAAGAGTACCGTATAAAATAGCAATAATTAATTAAATTGGGACCCTATACAAATGTTAACAAGAAATACAAGATATACAAAGGTATATTATTATAAAAAAGAAGCAACCACTTACAATAAGCTAGTGACAGTAAGTAATTTGATACTATGCACGGGCTACTAGGCAATACTCATAAGAGACACATCTAAACCCTCCTTTAGACGTTCTTAACCTTTATCTTACATCTCTACATACTTTTTGTAACATCCACCATTTTTCCAAGTTAAAACTCAAACCCGAACCCATTTTGAGCTTCCATGATTAATTTATTTAATAAATTAATCAAATACATTAAATAATCAACTTATTGATTGATAAATAATTCTTTTTCATAAAATTATAAAGTTTATTATTCATGTTACAACAAATAACTAAATGGAAAAGACTTATTAAAACTTATAAAGTTATAAAATGAATTTTAAGAAACTTATAAAGTTTTATTAGTAATTATGAATTTTAAATACCGAAAACAAATAATCAAATTATAAAGTTTAAAAGTTTTATAAAAGTTATAAAGATTAACAAATAAATAATTTGATTGATTATTCAAATTGGTTTTATAAAGTCTATAATATTTTATAAAAAAAGTTGTTAAAATTAGAGTCTTCAAGAATTTAAATTTTAAATTATAATTATTCTTTTATTTATTTAAATTATTTAATTTTATATTTATTTCAAATTTCAATCATAACCCCCTTTTAAAAGACTTATAAATCACCATTAACACCATTCATAACCTCCTCCTAACCTCAAGTATAAAAGCAAGACTTAGGCCTCACTTTTCATTTGCTCATTCTCTAAAAATCTTACTCTCATATCTTTCTTTCATCTATTGGTTATGATCAATTTGAAGAATTTTATTTTACCAGAGATTTCAAGAATTCTTAATACTAAGGTAATCTTTTATTACTTTTATATTATATATTTTAATCATCCTAACATCCAATTGTTTTCATGACTTTATGTTCTTACTATTATTCTTTCTTCTATCAAATATCTTTTTATTTTAATAATTATCATTTTATCATTAACATTTTAATAATCACTAATCTTATAACAATCACTAACATTCCTAAATTAAGCTAACAACACACTAACATAAACAAAGAATCCCGTTTGCATATGGACGGCTATGCCGCCGCATTCGGTTATTCCGCAAGATTATTGTTCTAAATGATGGTTATGCCTAAGTCTTAGAATATTTTTATAACTCAAATAAAGATTAATATACCATATATTGACATAATAAATTGTTCTAACCCGTTTCATGTATTAACAATTTTAAAAGTGCACATAAGTGCCTTACTATAATTCTGGCAGAATATAGTCTTACTTCAACCGACCATAACTTGATCATAACAAACAAAATTTGGGTAAACTCAGACTCCAATGTTAAGTTCATTGAATTACCTTTTCAACGAAAGTTTATACGTCTTCAAACTCAATCGGACGACTCAACAATAGCCTTCACAAGATAAGTGCGCATTTCAGCACATTCTGTCTTGTGATGCTTGTTTGACCTATTTAAAGATCTTTTCATAAAAATGTTTCTGAACAAAAGTTCTACGGGAGACTTTGAACTAGTCAAATGTAAATTTTTATAATTTTATGAAACATTTTACTATTTTAAAAACTTGTTTAAACAGATACCAAACATTCTGTCCAAAATCTAAAATTGGTATAATAATTGTTTTTCAATTTACCTTTCGCTTATTGGCATTCCTAAGCGTCCTAACTTCTTGTAATGAATTCCGACCTCAAGTTATTGTTTCTTTTTATCATTTAGGACACCACCTTTGACTCTTGAACATCCAAGCTTTCTTATGTACTTTACAACCATCACTATTATTTGAGTATTTCTATACCCCCTTTTCATATTTTCACACTTTGGGGTGAAACATGTTACTTTATAATCATTGTACTTGTAAACGTTTGATTCTTGTAAACTTATGGCAATTTACTTGTGTGTTGTGGTTAGTTGAACCTTGTAGCTACCATGTAATGTCGAATATATGTACAATCATTAACTATTGCTAGCCTGGCGACGTCATAGATCTATGGGCCTGACAAGCCTGCTTGGTTGATCCAAGTACACTTAGCTAATCGTATATACTTTTAAACGTTTGAGACTTGTAAAACTTTGTCAAGGTTTGATTGTGCATTCTGTCTTACATCCCTAGTTACTTTGTTCTCTAACTTACAACATGAATTGTCATCTTTTATATACTTATGTATTGAAAACTATGGAAATCTCACCAACTTTATAGTTGACCCTTTATTTTTAACATGTTTCAGGTTTCCTACTTGAAGATCTTCTTGTGCTCATATAGGACTTGGACCTAGACTAATTGAAAGACTTATGTTATTGGTTGTATCTTGATTGTTATGTTATTGTTTTATTTGCCTTGTAATGTTTAATGAATAATGACATTTAATATTATTTCAACTTAATTAGTTCCATGTGCTATGAGCAATCGTCTCCCATTCGTCCGCCCCGATGATTCCGCCGTCGGTCGGGGTGTGACACTTTTACCCCGGACCATGTCCTTAGATACGTGCAACTATAATAAACCTTTTCAAATGTTTTCCTCCAAAATACGTTTGGGCTCGCCTTTAGTCCTTCTCCCTTCGACATAGAGGTTCTCTTTGCTCTAAACATCGGTATCATCTGTCTCATCTTAACATGTTCAAAACATCTTAATCTCTCATCTTTTATCCTATATGTTATGCTAGCTATCTCTAGTAAATGTCTAAAAACCTCATTTCTCATTTGCTCTAACCTTGTATTCATTCACATCCACCTCAATATCCTCATATCTTCTACTTCCATCTTGCGTTCATGCATTTTCTTGATTGCCCAACAGTTTGTTCTATATAACATAGTTGGTCGTACTGTAACTTTATAAAATTTCTTCTTTAACCTAATTAGAAAGTTTTTGTCACACAGTACCCTTGAGGCAGCCCTCCACCTACACAAGCTTGCTTGAATTCAGTGTATAACGTCATTATTTATTTCCACGTCACTCTGCACATAAGATCCTAAATACTTAAACTTATTTTCTTGTCACTCCACTTGGCCTTCGATGGTGATATGTGTGTCGTCATCATGTCCTTCTCCACTGAAGTGGCAATAAAAGTACGCAATCTTGAAATGACTGATCTTCAATCGTTAGTTCTCTAAAGCTGCTCGCCATTCTTCTAGCCACACATTTTGGGTTCTTTTACTTTTGTCAACCAAGACAATATCATCCCCGCAAAAGCATGCACTGTGATACTATCCCCGCATCTCATCTAGGACCACTGTTGTGACAGCCATGAAATTCGACATGTTTAAAAAGCCTTTACACATTATATTAAAAGACCAAATCAAACACATAAGGCCCGTTAAGAGATTCAAGTTCATTTAACACTCAATTTGATAATCCTAAGCTCGAACGAGAATTAGACATGCTTAATAGGTCGTAGCGTGAACCTTTGTAAACTTACAACGAACATTAGGACTAATAAATGATTAAACATATTCAAGACGTGGCATTAATGCATCGTGACATTATAATTACTTAATAAATTTTAAATATAATAAAATAATATTCCTGAAATATTTACAATGTTTAGTAATTTTTTATCAACTTCAAATAAAACTTAAAAAGACAAACGCAGACTGATTCAAACGCGATACGAGCCAACCTGGTAAGAAGTCGACTTGTTAAACCCACCTATAAAATCCTTTATCATCTCCATCTTTCCCAATTTAGGGTTTTGAAGAGTTACACATAGAGAAAGGAGAGGCAACCCCCTCTACCCCCCACCTTTGATCTTCGAGTGCCGGCGACGATGGTGGTTTCGGCAAGTGTCGGCGAGTGACACACATATCTAGACTCCCCTCGACCTCCTAAACCCAATGGTGGTGTTGGTTTATCCTAAAACGCAGCGTTAATGGTTTAATCAAAGGCGGTGGTGATGGTTCAATGGGCTCCAAAGGCGGTGATGGTGGCTGACAACTGAGGTATGGTTCTGTTGGTGTTAGGGCTGCTATAGTAGTGGTTGGTTCTGTGACGGGAGACACAGATAGTGATGGTGGTAGTGTTTTGATGACGGTCACAGTGGTGATTCTTGATCTACAAGATGGAGATGGTGATAAAGGTGGTTGTCGTGGTGGTTGTACAGGTGGTGATGGTTATCAGGTCGCGATGGTGATGGTGACTGTCGGTTGTGGTGGTAGTTGATGGGTGTGATGGTGGTTTAGCTAAGTGGTCACAGGTGCTGATGGTAAAGGTGGTTGCTAGGGTGATGGAGTTGGTCGATTACGATAGTGATGGTCATAGTCACAGGATTCGCTCAATGTCCAGCAATTTTTGAATTGGTTGAATCGACATTCGCATTCGATGGCAACCCATCTGCTCATACTTTGCTCAAGGGTTCGATTGTGGTTCGCTCGGTGGTTCGATTGTGGGTCGTGGCTGCAATTCGCTCTTAGTCCAAAGAATTCGCTATCGATTCGAGAATCGGGTAAACATGATTCGCGATTTCTATAACTGTGTTTTCATGAATTCATGGAATTAGAGGGAAAATTAATTTCCCCCCTAGACCAATCGAATTCCAGACTTCTACTAGTGTTCAATGATTGAAGTTCAATCAAATTTATTGAAAAATTAATTTCAACTTCAATGTTCCAGATTGTTTTCTTGCCTTCTCCTCTTCTATCCACATTGAGTCAAATTAAGACTCCAACACTTATAAATAGTTATAAGTACACCCTATTCTCATCACAACTCACCTACTTCATTCTTATTCTTTCTTCTATAACCTTTTATCCCTAATTTCTATCTATCTCAAATATGGTTTTTGGGAAGAAACAACCAAATATACAAGATGAAATTAATTGTGTAACACATATAAGTGGGACACCAGGTTTTGTTCATCTTGATGATGATGAGGTGGAGCAGCACACAGGAGCATCAAGTGGGAGCCAAACATCAACAGGAGGAGCAAATGGCAGCAACATTCAAACATCAACTAATGAGGAGAATGATCCTTCTAAGCCCATGTTTGATGAAATAACTTTAATTAGTGTAGCAAACTCAAAGAATTTTGGAGGATCTAAGAATTGGAAGTGCAATCACTGTGGAGGCCAGTGGTTTAGTAGTTATACACTTATTCATTTACATTTTTTCAGGTCTGGTTTGGGGAAAAAGATAAATATTAAAAGATGTCCTGCATTTATTAGATAGAAGTTTGTTTGAAAGACTTTCAAAAAAGGTAAAAGAAGCTGAAAATTTAAGTGTTTCAAGATCTTTAAAATATTCTATTCTTTCAAAAAATTCATCTTCAAAAACATGAATTGAAGAACCTTTTGACATTTTAGAAAGAAATGCGATGGACTTAAAAATTATACGAGGATTGTGTGCGAATGACATTCCTTTCAATGTATTACGCAACCTGAAATTTATTGAAATGATTAATGCCATTAAGCATGGACCTGAAAGTTACAAACCACCATCGTCTGAAAAGGCAAAGACCGTTCTACTTGATGAGTGCGTGCGAGATGTAGAGAAAGAGCTTACGCCTATTAAAGACACTTGGTACACGCAAGAAGTGTCAATTGTCTCAGGTGGGTGGTCCAATGTAAAGCACGATCCACTAATCAATGTTCTTATGGTTAACTCCCGTGGTGCAACGTTTATGTTCGTGGATAACTTTATAGGGGTGGAAAAATCAGGGCCAGTGATTTCTCAGTTTCTTATTGGAGCTATCGAGCAGATTGGACCAAACAATGTATTACAAGTGGTTACAGACAACGCCGCTAATTGCAAAGCTACCGGGAAAGATATTGAAAAGGTATATAAACACATATTTTGATCTCCTTATTGTGTGCACACATTAAATTTTATTTTTAAAGACTTTGCCAAAGAATTTTGTAGGATGCGAGACACGTACAAGAAAGATAAATCCATTATGAAGTACTTATTTAACCACACGTGTGCGTTAGCTATATTTAAAGTAAACTCCAAGTTAGAGCTGTTAAAAGTTGCAAAAACATGTTTTGCCTCACACTATATAGTACTAAGAAGGTTATTAGATTGTAGAGAAGCATTTGCCACGGCTATTGTTCTAGATTCATGGCGGGAATGGGTGAAAAATGGGGACGAAACCACCCGAAAAACTAGGGGAATAGTTGCTGATACAATTAAAGATGATGGATTTTAGGATGATGTTGAAAATATTTTGGCTTTTACAAAGCCAAATTTCTTGATGATTAAATTTTGTGATGGTAGGGGTCCTAAGATGGGAGAAATATACGAAAGAATGGATAATATGCTAGGAGAAATAAAAGATGTCATGAAAGTAAATAAATTCTCTATCTATTGCTCTGAAGTGGAAAGTAATATTGAAGCTAGTGGGAAACAATGACAATCTCGTTGCATTGTTTGGGTTTTGCTATGAGTCCTAGGTTTTATAATAAAAACTATCTTCAAAAGTTGGCACATGGTGGAATGCAAAGAAAAGCTCCAACAGCGACATAGAAATTGTTAACAGTGTTATGGACGCATTAAAAAGAATTACAGAAGATGAAAATGAATTTTAGTTGTTATGCGAACAATCCGCAAGATTTCATATGAAGAAAGGGATTTATGCAAAAACTGCTACACAAGCAGATGATGTGACCATGGATGCAATTGATTGGTGGGGCAAATATGGCGCGGAGACTCTAGAACTATCTGAAGTAGCTAAAAGAATACTTTCAAAACCAATTAGTAGCTTTTTGGCAAAAAGAAACTGGAGTACATACTCCTATATTTACAATGTCTAGAGAAATCATTTAAATGCCAAAAAGCGGATGAACTAGTTTTTATTCACTCTAACATAAGACTTCCATCCCGGTTTTTAGAATCTTACATATCTGGCCCCAACAAAAAGTGGGATATGAATCCGGAAAATACGTACATTGAAGGTTCAAGTGCATGTCTTGAAGAAATAGCTTGGGAGGAAGAGGAAGAAGGCGTTGACAAGAAAGGAAAAAAACAAAGACTTGATTAGAAATATCAATTTGTTTTGTGTTTTTATTTATTTTGGATTTGGGTTTTTTTATAATTCTGGATTTTTAGAAATATCAGTTTGTTTAATGAGAATATATGTTTTTTCGATATATAATTATGTTGCTTTTAAACATGTCTTGTTTTTAATTATGTGGAGTGAACCGAATTGATTGGTACACCGAACCAGATCGAACTGGAATGAACCTACCCCCTTACGAACCGGATTCGTGGACCCTAGCGAATCGTGAACCCGTATCTCGTTTTTGAACCGGAGCGAACTGCGAATTAGGTGACTATGGTGATGGCGGTGTAGTTGGGGTTTTGAGGGTTTCGATGGAGGTGAGTAGGTGCGGGCAGTGAAATTCGACGTGTTTAAAAAGCCTTTAAACATTATACTAAAAGCCCAAATCGAATACATAAGGCCCGTTAAGAGATTCAAGTTCATTTTAACACTCAATTTGATAATTATAAACTCGAACGAGAATTAGACATGCTTAACAAGTTGTAACGTGAACCTTTGTAAACTTACAATGAACATTGGGACTAAAAAATGATTAAACTTATTCAAGACGTGACATTAAAACATCGTGACATTATAATTACTAAATAAAATAAAATAATATTCCTGAAATCTTTACAACGTTTAGTACTTTTTATCAACTGCAAATAAAACTTAAAACGACAAACGCAGACTGATTCAAACGCGATACGAGCCAACGCGGTAAGAAGTCGACTTGTTAAACGCACCTATAAAAGCATCTATCATCCCTATCTTCTCCAATTTAGGTTTTTAAAGAGTTACAAAGAGAGAAAAGAGAGGCAGCCGCCTCAACCTCCCCCCACCCCCTCCGATCTTCGACTGCCGGCGACAACGGTAGTTCCAGCGAGTGCCGGCGAGTGACACACATACCCGGACCCCAGTGTTGTATAATAAATATATATGAAGTATAAAAATAAAATACACGAAAAACTTATCACAATTTACCAAATACTTAAACGTAAAGTTTGTAAATAAATACTAATATTAAGAAAAATATAACCTTAAAAATATTAATTGATACAAAGTGTTATTATTATTATTATATTATTATTATTATTATTATTATTATTATTATTATTATTATTATTATTATTATTATTATTATTATTATTATTATTATTATTATTATTATTATTATTATTATTATTATTATTATTATTATTATTATTATTATTATTATTATTATTATTATTATTATTATTATTATTATTATTATTATTATTATTATTCTTATTCTTATTATTCTTATTATTATTATTATTATTATTATTCTTATTATTATTATTATTATTGTTATTACTTATTATTATTATTATTATTAATTTTAATATTATTACCGAATCAAAAACCATTCCATTCAACATTATAATAATTCTTTTTAATATCATTAATATCTATCTGTAACGTAGTGTCATAAGTATTTATATGGTTAATTATTTATACTACTGCTAATATCGTGAATGTAAATATATTATTATTGTAAGTAATAATATAATTATGTTAGTATAAATATTATTGCTGATAATGTTACTAATGTTTAGCTTTAACAATATTAATTCTATACCTAAAACGTTATGATAAATAGTTTAATTAGTATTAAGTTTAATATTAACAATATTAACACCAGTGTTCTAGTAATGATTATGGTTATTAGATTTATTAATAATGTATTTATCCTGGAAAAGATAATACCAAGACTTAATTATATAAATAATATATATATATATATATATATATATGTATATATATATATATATATATATATGTATATATATATATATATATATATATATATATATATATATATATATATACACACACACACGTTATGAATTAATTAGATACATAACTATCTACTAATAAGAATATCAAACCAATAGGTGATGGAGTCAAGTAAATCTAATAAGGTTATAATTAAATATTTCTAATGTGTATATACATAATAACAAATAAATAACTAGATGAATATATCTATATACAAGAATATTCAATACACAAAATCTAATTTACTTAGGAAACCAAAGTAAAATACGAGTAACATTGATATCATACATCCTAACAATAATATTAAAAGATCATCATACTGAAATAATACAAAGAGCTCAACCATATATGATGAGGTTACTATGTTATCAAGCACGGATGATAAATGTACTATTAGGATTGGAATTGCATTGGTGAGTTCCTACATATAGTTATGAGGTTTTAACACGAATATACAGATACTTGTAAGAGAACCAGATGAGTCTTCACACCCCTCTTTTATTCACCTTTGGGGTGAAAAACATGCTCGTATCTTTTTACTAAACTTTGTTATGATATGCAATTATTTAAGACTTTCTTTTTGCTAATATGCACTTGCACCGACTGTCAGTATACCACAACCATTAATTCTGTGTGAACCAACAGATCCTATGGGTAGTACTACTTGGGGAAAAAACCTCCACGCACAGTGTGTCCTATGTGTAAACGAACAAAACATCGAGACATGCAGTGCCGCGGAGCCTGTAGTGTTGCTGCGACATATTATCTGCACATGCTTATTCTTTGACAATTCGGGTGCCGATATTCGGGAGTTCAATCCATACTAGATTGGGATTGGATGACCGGGTACAGGTTTGGTTGTGGACTTATTTAATTGGCATCATACGTGTTAAACTTTGTTTTTATCAAACCTGCAAACACACCAACTATTTTTAGCTGACACTTTTAGTATGCTTTTCAGGGACAGGAAACCACATATAACTTGGCTAGTACATATTTTGAAGAACCTCAAGTAGCAATTGTACCAAGTTCAGAAGCCCATCTTTTTAAGCATTTAATTATATATTCAATGTATTGAAATTATAATATTCTCTTGTAAATAATGTTGTTCTTGATATTCAGTCTAGTCGCACTCCCGGGCTTCCGCTGTGTGCTGAAAGTAGGGGTGTGACAACTGCAATCAATAATGGACTTAATAAGGACCCTTAGAGGCCAACCTTAACATGAAAGGACTCTGTATCTCCTATAGACACACAAATTGTAGTTTGGAACCTATCGTACATATCATTTATTATCTGTATTTCCAAGGAAACCCTCCAGCCTGTAAACTATCCCAAACCAACCCACGAGGCACGCTATCATATGTCTTGTCTAAGTTAATGAATACCATATGAAGATCTTTTTTCTTCTCCCTGTATTTTTCTAACAATCTTTTAAGGATGTCTACTGCTTCCATAGTTCACCATCATGCCATGAAGCCAAATTGATTTGCCATCACCTGGGTTTCCCTTCTCATTTTAGTTTTTATTACCCTCTCCTATAGTTTCATAGTATGCCCTAGTAGGTTAATCCCTATGTAGCTCCCACAATATTGGACTTCTCCTTTGTTCTTATATAGAGAGACTAGTACACGAGTTCTCCATTATTCTAGCATTTTGCCGGATTTAAAAGTACGATTGAACAAGATGGTTAGCCATCGTATGTCTTCCTCTTCCAAACAACTCCACACCTCTATTCGTATGTTGTACGGACCTAATGCCTTAGCCCTTCCCATCTTCCTAAGTGTTGTTCTCATCTCTTCCATCGTGATGCACCGACAGTAGCAATTATTTCTTTGCCACATTTGAGGATTATGATTGTCGTTTTCTTCTTGACAAGCTGTCTTGGCATTAAAAAGGTCATGGATGTAGGTCTGTCATCTCAACTTAATATATTCATTTATCCACCATATTCTCTCCAATCCCACTAATAATTTTTACTAGATCCGCTTTGCTTCCTTCCAATTATAACCTAAATCATTTCCCAAATCAATGTATTTAGATTTTTTTATTGATAACTGAAACTACTTCCGGTCATTTTGTCTATTGAAATTTCCTAAACTCATACCATTACTCAAAGAAGACGTTGGCAAAAAAAATAAATAAATAAAATAAAAATTTTCCATCTCTATTGTCTTCATGGGCGACCTCATTAGCCAAACCATTGTAATACTCTAACCCCGGCAGGCCTCGACATAGAGGATGTTTTTGAGTATCATGTACATTTCACATAACAGTTGGTTAGATTTGTTTATCCACGTTAGGTTGAATGTCCACAATATTTATATTATTCTAATTACCAACTTATCTACGTATAATGATATTGTACATTAGGTATAGGGGATTTTTCAAAAAAAAATTGACTTTTCACTTTTAACCCAAAGGTTATATATTTTACAAAGTAACATTCCATAATTTGATTATTTTTATTTTAAACACAAAACTCTTCATATTTTGCAATTAATCTCATAAAATTTATACTTTCAACTTTGGTTCCCTATACTTTTCATATTTTACAAATTTTCGTCTTACGTTCGTTCTAGGTTTTGCAAGTTAACGCGACACAAACATGCATGTGCGATTCACCAATTTTACGTTTCGCTTTATGTTTTGTTCTAAATTTTGTGAGTTAACACAACACAACATGCGTGTGTGGTTTATCGTTTTTACGTCTATTTTTCCCCTTTAACAGGTTTGTCGCAACGCGTGAGTCTTAAATTGATTTAGTTATATTTTTATATGTTTTACGCTTTGGTCTTATTTTTTCGTATTAACACACCACAATGTCAGTGTTGATGGTCATTAATGGTGGTGTTACATTAGTTTTATTTTGCACGGTTTTACGTTAGTTTTATTTTGCACGGTTTTACACCCCCGCAACGCGAGAAGCTTAATTCTAGTTATTATTATTATCATTCCCACCTTCTAAGATTTCCTCTCCTAAATAATCACCTTGTGTCTTCAGATTTTCATCTTCAGCATATATACACTTCTTCACCATTGATACTTTCATCTTCTTCATGTTGTAGACTAGAATTTATTGACGGCTCATCCTACCATATAGAGATGCATATCTTGTTTGTACACATGTCTTTTTGCATTCGTGGCTGGAACGAGTTACACACAAAGTTTGAAGAGACCAAATATTTGATGATTGAACTAATGTAAAATGTGAAAGAATAATCCAATTATTGTTAATTAACTAGTTGGTGTTACCGCACGTTGTGGCGGATATTGTGATTTGATTAAATATAGTGGAAAATATAAAAAAAATGTATTTATGTTGCTAAATATAAAATATTCATCATAACATCTAAAAAGTTTAATATACTTCTTATAATATATAATATAATTATATATGATCCATCAAAGTATTATTTTTGCTATTCAATAATTTTAAGGTCAGTAATCTTCACTAAATTAATATACGCTAACATTCACAATGAAATACTCATTTTGTTATGACGCATTAAATTTACCAATATGACTTCTTAATCAGCCAAACCAATCACATAACCACAAAGTGCTTGTAAGGCTGAATCTGTTAATCCTTTTTCTATAAATTGAAAGTATGTTAAAGAAGTTCGAGATGCAAGATCATTCCAAAAATATATTCCTCAACGAATAATTCAACCCCATTTCACGAAAACATCAATACCTTGAAATTAAGACAATCATGAACATGCAAAATAAACAAAGTTCTAAAAATTAAGACTGTCTAGGAAAAACAAAAGTTTTTTAAACGGCAAAAAATAAATTAATTAAAACTTTAATTTATTTTCATACTCTACACAACCATGAATAATCAAGAAAAGGTGTTTTCGATTCTTAAGATTTGCTAAAAAAACAAATAACCTTAAATTGTTGAATACAACGAACATCAAAAGAATAAAAAACCTGAAATGAAGATTAATATTTTATGCTATAAGAATAATTCTTAATATTAAAGCTTAACAAAAGATGATGAGTTTTACATGAATTGAGGGGTTACCATCAAACAATTAAAGAATAAGATAGAGGAATATAAGAAAATAAAAATAAGATCGGTCTAGCTCGCAATTTCAATGATAAATCTGCTTTGGATTGTTGTTAAAATTG
This sequence comes from Flaveria ramosissima, assembly GCA_025215565.1. NCBI lineage: Eukaryota > Viridiplantae > Streptophyta > Magnoliopsida > Asterales > Asteraceae > Flaveria > Flaveria ramosissima. The sequence goes on from CM046045.1 coordinate 15,324,892, forward strand.
ATTCGAAACTGAATATTCATGTACCTTAAATCAATAAACAAATTTCATATGCGACTGTTGTCACCCAATAAAAAACAGTAGGCCTACCAGCCATTGAAGTCTCTTCAACGTCATTTGAATTTGCGTTCATCATGGATTTTTTTTTACGATTTCATTATTCAAGTGTGATGGGTTGGGCGCTTGTTTATAAAAGGATTGCATCATGGTTTTTGGCGATGGCTTCATCAGATTTCTTCATGGATTTCGACCAAGAACAAAAACAGAGTTTATCGGGATTTACTTTCGACAATGACAAAAGAGAAGTTTTTCTTCTTGTTGAGAAAGTAACGACGGTTGAAGAATTTAATGATCACTTCAGCAAACATAGTAAATGTGATTTGATGGAAAGGGGTATGGAGGTTAAACGATGACGACGTCAATTTTGCCGACATAAAACCCAAAACTGAAAATAAAACTATGAGTAAGAGATACATATACCGATGAGAGAATAATCAAACCTGATGTAACGTTGGCAATGCAAGAACAATTGTAAAGTTGAAGAAGCAGGCATGAAATTGACGGTTAAGAGGGTTGAGAAGGAGGGGGAAAAGGGGGAATAAGATGGGTTAAGAGTCAAAAGGAGATGGGTGACGTGGTATATGAAAAAGGAAGAAGAAGGAAAGAAACGGTGAAACCCTTAAATCACCGTTATCTTGCTTTTTGTAGTATATATATATAATAGTGTAGATTGACAGATAGATTAGTGGAGTAAATCAACATGGTTCACCTGTGGTTGTGAACTAATACTAATCTAAGTGTAAATTCACGTTATAAATTCATATGTAAATAATAATTATTTCAAATATAAAACAAATTTTGTTACATGTGAATGTATATTGAGTTTCAGTCACATTCCAATGCAAAACTAATAGTGATAAGATTGGTCCACCGTCGGGAAAGTTGGACTTCAATGGTTATATGTTGGAATAGAAAAAGGTTAGTGGTCAACGGTCTATGGGTCAATGGTCAATGGCCGGAAATCAAATTGTTTTGACATGTAATAGATTTCATTACCGATGATTATTAGCTTAAACTAGTATTAAGCCCCCCGTGTTGCGGCGGGGGCGTAAAATCATGACAAGTAGCATAATGACACACTACCATTAGCGACCACTAACACCAGAATAATTCGTATTAAGAAGAAATAAAAAACAAAAAAAATAAAACTTATTGAAAAGTAGACGTAAAAATGTTGTACCACGCATGCGAAACTTAAAACATATAAAACAATAAGTTGGTGTAGGACCAACGTGTTGCGACGGAGCCATTAAACGGGGAAAAAATAAGCGTAGAAACGTTAAATCACGTACACACGCTGCGGCGTGTTAACTCGCAAAATTCAAACTGAAACGTAAGACGGAAAATTTGTAAAATATACAAAGTTGAAAGTAAAAAAATATTGGGGATAAATTGTAAAATATGTAGAAGTTTTGGGTTAAAATAAAAGAGTTAAAGATTAAAAAAAAAAGAAGGAAGGCGGGTACAACCCACTAAAACACATGGTACAACCCTAATAGCACACAAAAGTTAATAATTAGTATTATATATAATGGTTAAGGTAAAATATCCTGATATCTTTTAAATTATATTGAGATTTTGGATTCAAGTCTCAACTGTGATAAAATTAAAAGGAGGTTTCAGGTGGGCCAAAGGATTTCTATCTAATGTGAGTTTTTTTATGGTGGTCTCAAGTTTCGTGCTTGAGTAATGGTGCTTGGCTGCGTAGCAAAACATGTAAGTTTTCCTTACTTAAAGTAATAATTTATGGTTGTATATTTTATAACGTTGACATAATTGTAGTGTTAAAATTTATAATGTACAAAATTAAAGAAAAATAAAATGTTGTCAAGACTTGACAACAACCTACATGGTTGTAGCCTAGTCGGATGCACGTGACATGTTACAACCCTATGGCTTCATTTTATTGGTTGACTATCTCATAAATGAATCCGATCCGAAATGGATTCAGATGTATTCGGATCGGATAGAAATTTATTATTCAGATGAGATTTCAGATAATGTAATGAAATTTCCAAATCCAAATAATTCAATATAAATAATTTGTTATTCGATCTGATAAACACTCTTAATTTGTTGGGTTATTGGATTTTAATAATCTCAAGTTTCATTTATTGGCCGGGATTAATCCCAACTCAATAAATTTTTACAAATAATTACAACTTTGAGTTTATATTCCTCCAACGATCTCTTACTAACCGAGAGTTAACCACGTTAGTTTTTTGATGGCGTGGATTGTTTTTATTGCCAAAACACTAAACATAAAGTTGAAATATTTAATCAGGTTTGTTAATTTGAATCTTCTGCACCCACAAACTTATAAATCTCCACCTCTTGATTTGAACCACTGAATTCGCTGGAAGTATAATTCAGGTGATGATAAAGACTAGCTCAAAGTTGGCCTCATTTCATAAAAAAAAACTATCAAGTGTTAACCCTAATTGATACTAAGAGTGAATGTAAATATTTTCTGAATTAAGATTAATCACAGCCAGTAAATAAAAGTTAAAATTATTAAAATTCAATAACCCTAATTTGTTTGATTCAATAAAAAATTATAGGTATATTTATTCACAAATTAAGTTGTGTATCCTCTTACTAAGGGCTGTTTGATTTGCTTCTAACTCGGTCAAAATGTCTGACACACTGACCCGGTTAGACATTTTGGCGGTCAGGGTGTTTGATTCGCGTCTGACCCGGTCCGACACCACTGACCCATACATATTTTTCCTCTTCTCAGATCAGTTTTGAAGAAGGTTCTTACTCGATCAGACTCTTCTGACCGAGTCTTTAACATCAAACACCCCCTAATTTTATTTTTCTCCATCCCAAAAAAGACTCCACTTACAATTCAACCAATGTCATTCTAGAAACCATTGATCAATCAAATCTCTCCTCATTTCCTCAAGCCCTCAGCCCCCTTTCTTGAACAAAAGTGCAAACCTCCTCCACCCATAAATAAATAAATCTACAAAAAGCCAAAAATCAACACCCCAAACATCCAATCCATCACAATAATCTACATCTCACCGGCGAACATGACAACGACGAAAATGATGATCACCGATATCATAATGCAAGCCTTCTTCATCTCCACCTTACTCTTCATGTTCTTATGGATGCTAAACATCCCCCAAACCCTCTTCAACAAAATCCGATACCGTGACAAATCAGCTTACGCCGCCAAGCGCCACTTCGTCACCGGCGCCGACTTCCTCTCCAGATCCCGAGCCGCCACCGACCCCACCACCAAAAAAAAACTAGCCCACTCAGCCGCCGACCACGCCGACAAGTCCATCTCCATCAACCCCACAGACGCCGCCGCCCATATTCTCAAAGCCCTAGCCCTCGATCTGCAAGGCTTCTCCACGTCGGCGCTTGAGGCGCTCGATGCGGCTTTGTCGCCTTTGGCGGCGAAGTCGTTGACCGACGGAGAGAGGAGTGATGCGTTGTTTAAGAGGGCGGAGATTAGGGTCAAAGTCGGTGGTGGGGTTGAGGCGGCTGTGGGGGATTTGGTGGAGTCGGTGCGGCTGAAGGGGGCTAACGCGGCGGCGCTGAGGCTGTTGGGGGAGTGTTATGAGAAGATGGAGATGAAGGAGCCGGCTTTGAAGGCGTATGTGGAGTCGTTGAAGGTCGAGCCGCAGTCGGCTCTGGCTCGAGCCGCGGTGGTGCGGCTGGGGTCGGGTTCGGAATAATGGTTTTGGGTTTTGACATTGTTTGTTGAGGTTAAGTTGGTAACTATATGTGTTTAGTTGGTTTTGGATTTGGGTTTGTTGTAACATTTTATTTGAATAATTGTGAGAGAACTAGTTAACATTACAACACGTTGTATCAAAGGCTATGATATATGATAAAATGCGTTGCTAAAGATTTTAAAAGCAAATAAATCTAGAATTACAAAAAAGAAGAAAAAACAAACAAGTGGTGTAAAATGTAAAGTGATTCATCCAATCATGTAAAAGGTTTAATATGCATATATAATATGCTCAAAATTTGTTTATCGGTTCAAGGCAACCGTGGTCATAATTGAAAAAAAAAGTTAATATTCTCTTACCGGATATTTAAATTGAAAGGCTGCTGAACAGTCTGCTGCTGAAGTTGCTCTCGTTGAAAGGTTGTAATAGCTATTTTAGCTTTTATGGTGAAAACATTTTATCTAATTTGATCCGATCTTATTGTGTTCTTATTTATTTTTGTATCATAAAATGGATTATGCAAAAATCTACTTCAAGAGTATGTACAAAACGTGAACTATGCTATTCCATCATATGTCTGAAAAATAGACGAGACAAAGTGTCGAGCCATGTTTCCTTGTACCATTGACATAGGATGAATCAAATACATAGGTGCAACAGTGAAAACAAAGAAGGAAGCAGAATTTAAAGCTGCAAAAACTTCTCTTCTGGCTATAACAATTAGCACACCCGACCCAAACATTAAACCTAACACATCCTAGCCAGAGTTCGTATACATGGTGGTACCCAATAAACGGAAGGAACCCGAGTAGGCCGTGGGGGAAACATACGAAAAGTAAAAAAGAAACAACCAAAAAAAAATTAGGGTTAAGAGACGAAAGAAGAAAGTTGAAACAACGTGAGGTGAGGTTGGTGATGTGAAAACGAATTATCTTTATTGTGACGATGAGTTGAAGCTAAACAGGAAAAACATTTTGGTTCCGAGTGAGGACTAGAGTTTGGTTTTACTATAGAAAATAAGTCCCATGAGTAGAATTTAGATGTGATTTATGCTTTGGAGCATAATTCATTGGGTGTAACAACTTAGCATCATTTATTGTTGGAGTTGCAACTATGTTTAAACATTTGTAATTGGGTTGGATATCTTATTTCTGCATTTCTAGTTTGTTTGTTTATTTAAAAAAAATTGCATTTCAAGTTGATGTTGCACAAGTTTGTTGGATCGTGTCATGTGTAAGCTGCAACCTACAAAACTATTTGTTGGATGTTTTGTTTGTAAAGGTTTGATCACTTACAAACATCATGTTTGTTAGGTCAAACGTGATGTTTATACCTAAAGAAAGTAGAAGGCTGTCTTCTCATCATATGTAATTAGAGGTGCACATCCAAACCGAAACCTGATCTGGAGACAAGAAACTAGTTTGGGAGGAATCAATTTAGATCTAGATTGACGAAATCAATCTAGATCACTCTCAACACACACAATAGCAATCAAACAATAACTTGAATATATACCAATAAAGAACAAAACAAGAACACCAAGAAGAATGAAAAAGTTAGATGAACTCCTCTCAAATCCCACAATATTTTTCTCTCAATTCAAAATCCAAAGAAACCATATCAACCACTTTATTATCTTCTTTGTGGTCTTCATATGTAAACCGATCAATAATGATTCTTTCGAACATTTTTTTTCTTTTCCTTTTTTTTGCAAAGACAGCATAGCCCACTTGAGCAGTTTTGTATATGATATTTGAGTCATTGCGGATAAGTCAAGCTTTTATTGATCCACTCAAGCTTGTTTAAGTTAAATATTTATAAAACTCAAACTTGAAAAACAAGCTCAAACTATATAACGAGCCAAAACTCCAAGTTTATCAAGACTCAACTCAAATTTTATCAAGTTCTACAAGCCTTAATATGTATGTGTAAACATAAATATAAAAATATTGAAATTTGCAAATGATATGTTTACCATTGTTTAAAATTGTTGGACTTATCTAAATCGGTTTGCCTTGTGTCCAAGTTCTCTTTTTCTAATTTCTATATATAAGAAATGAGTTTTGTTAACAAATATTATTCTATATAAGTAGTCACACTTTTCAAAGCAAGCTCGAGCCTGCATCGTAAAGCGTTAAGCTCACCACTCAGCTATCTGAGCTCGAGCCAAACCTATGCGAGACAAAAGGGTGTATGCATCTCTTTTAGTTATGCTATAACTCATGGTTCACTTTACTATGTATCTAATCTATTCAAAATCCAACAAAATCCAAGAATCCAACACTTAATGGATGTATGCATCTATTTGAACTATACCAAACCCGGTTGATAATCCACTTCACTTGGATATACCAACCCAATCTGTTAAAAATCTAACTAAATATGGTAACCTGTTTGTATGTATTATGCTGATATCCCTGTAGCTTCCTTCGGTATCAAAAACAAGAAACAGATGGGCAAAAATGTGCAGATGACTTGAATCGCTATCCCGAAACTAAGGTTATCAAAAGAGCCTGAAGAGATATTCAAAACTGAAGCCAAACCTGCACCAAAAAACCCACTGATTGTGGCCCCCAGGTTGTTTATTGACATGAAGAGCGCGAATAAAGTCCCTTCTATTCCAGGTGGGCATAGATGGCCTGATAAGATAAGGAAAGGCATGAACCTGCAGGTCAATGAGGGAGTTAGTAAAAGTACACTTTGGCTTTAAAAGGTCAAACAAGATATTTTCATCATTTCATGTTTGGAAGAGACTACATTCTATGACAAGTTTTACAAAATGTAAGATGTTTGTGATCTACCCATGACTAAATCTATGTAAACCATGCATTTTATGAGCACTATTGTTATTTCATTAATTTTATTAAAAGAATCATTAACTGCTTAAATCATAATGCATGCTTTGGTGGTAACAAACCATCCTCCTTGTCCAACTACAAAAAAATATATCTGACGTAGGTCGCCACTAGCCACCATAAAACTAAATATATCAGGTGAACCTATTTTAATACTTTTTCTATAAAACGGCATATTTACCTGTAAGCCAATGAGGAAGTTAGTAAAAGAAACTACATTTGGCTATAGAAGGTCAAACAAGATATTTTCATCATTCTTGTTTGGAAAATACCAGATTTTATGACAAGTTTTACAAGATGTAAGATGTTTGCAATCTACCCATGACTAAATCTATGTCAATCATGCATTTTATGAACATTAATGTTATTTCATTAATTGTATTGAACGAATCATTGACCCTTCAAACTATCATGCATGCTTTGGTGGGAACAAACATCCTCCTTGTCGCCGTAGGTCCCCACTAGCCGCCATAGATAATAAATATATCGGGTGAACCCATTTAAATACTTGATCCATGAAACAACATAGTTTAACCAAAGTCTAGTTTGGGGAGACCCCGTTTTGACATGTTATCCAACCCAACCCCACTTCCCCATTTGGCTAAGCTTAGTGGGACAAATCATCCACCAGTTATACTACAAGAAAACGCCAGAATGTATGTGTTTTAGTTATCTATCTTAGAAGCAAAATTGTTTAAAGAAACAACATAGATGCCGCGGAAATCAAATAAATACTTACTTGAATTGATTAATTGCATCGGAGAGGGCAGACCCAAACAACATCATTGTCTTATCTGATACACCTAATGAAACATTCAATCTTGTAACCAAAACTATATCGAGAAGAGTTAGCAAAGACAGAGCAATATGTGCAAACCTGCATACATATAATTTCAATATTAAGACCAACACATATAAGTAGCAACTTATTATATTCTAGTGTGAATTTAAGCAAAAACTTACATAAGAATTCTTCTTAATTTCATTTTCTTCAAAAATCGATTGTATACGAACGTTCCAAGCATTAAGCCGATCCATCCGATAACACGTGTTGTTCCCAAAAATGATGCTTCCAAGTTTAGGACTTCTGTCTGGTAGTAAAACATGACGGTTGAGAGGTTTGGCATTGTTACCTGTGCTAGGAAAAACCAAGCCATTGGTCTGGTTTCCAGGTCAAATCAAATCAGAAGACATCACTACCAAAGTAAATGCTTTTCACATGATTTTAATAATTTGTTTGAGATGGTTAATATCCAAGTATTTTATATAAGTCCAAATTTGTCGAAGTTGCAACTTTTACAGGAAAGGAGGAATGTCATCTATAAGTCTATAACTAGTAACTATCAATGATAAAGTGGAGTAAGGATGTGTACTTCCTCCCTCCAATGAAAATGGCAACAACCTTTTCTTGTTCAAGTTTTGATTTCAAATGACCAACTTTTCCTATTATTTTTCAACTAGAGATGGCAAGATTGGCAGGTGGCGATTAAAAAATCAGGTCTCATTAAAATTAAACAAGTTGGGTCAGGAGGGTTTAACCCACACTTTCTTGTCCTTTATTTTATATATTTAATGTGTTACAAGAACAATATTTTTGGACTATTATCAAAATATTTGTATAAGAAAATTTAGGAAGTTGTAGAACAGTATTTAATGTGTTACTAATGGTCAACCCACACACACTTATTGTCCTTTTTTTGTATATTTAATGTGTTACTAATGCCCTGTTTCCATTTTAGCTTCTGATTTAATCTGTTTGACATAAATCTTAATTCTTAACCCACATAGAAATCAACCCATTCAATAATAAATGGGTCGAACATGCCACCTCTAATTTTGATCCACAAATGAACTCCTTTCAGATATTTGACGAACTGTTACACACTATTATTAATCTTAATCTTCAAGGCTAGTCAAAATTTGCATTTATTTTGGAACAGTATAAATGAAAGCTAATGTACGAGAAAGTTCACATTTCATACCTCAAGATAATTGGCTGTCGAAAAGCCTTAAACAAAGTATAACCAGCCATTTTTAAAGATTGAAGCAGTTGTGATAAGAAAGATCCATCTTTTTCAGGCATATGATCATTGTTTCTATTAATCTTTCTCTTCTTTTTCTGTTTAGAACTCTTTTTTCTCCTCAAAGTATCGGTTTTATGCACGTGAATCAAGGATTTATCTTCATCTGATATACTTTCATCTATTCCATTGGAACCATTGGACGTAGAAAGTTTTAATGAAGGTTTACAGCATTCAGGACTTTCCTTCACAAAAGCACATGAAAGTAGCTGTGCGGTTGGCAAAACAGCAAAAATCAGAAATATGTTCTCCATCTGTAAGTTACTTAGTGCATATCCTCCTAATAAACTCCCACAGATTCCCCCAAGAGCCATTGTCATCCATGATACTGATTGCAGGTCGCCAGCAAACCTAGCCCTGATCACAACATAAGTTGTAGAAACAATGAAAACTAAAATCTTTCACTAGAGGAGACGGTTTTGACCCATTTAATTATGAGTAGGTTAATTTGGTTATGTTTTATCTCTAACAGGCCAAACAGGTAACATCAAAATATTAAGTAAAAAAGGAAATGGGTCGAAAGTCATCCAAATTGCATTTTTTAAGATTACAATCTACTTGATGGCTTTTTTTAAAATATAAAGTTAGTTTAGTAATCAAATTTAAGACCCTAAATTACTATTAATAAAGAATCAGGACAAAGAAAACCTCATGTCGACTTTGAAGTGCAAAAGTAATCATTTTGACCTCAGTCATTATTTGGGACAAAAAGAATATAAGATGTCCTAGAAAGAAAAAAAGGAATACTAAAGTAAAAACAACAGGAGGAAAAGAAAACTGACTGGATGGACATACTTTTCAAGTCTTGCAGCTTCAGCAATCATTGCATCAATGACAACATCTGCCATTGCAGAACCAAGATTCTGCAATAATAAGAAGATCATGAGTTGATCTCTTGAATTTCTTATGGTTTCTTGCAGACCAAGAATCAACCATGGAAAGAGTGAGAGAAGTGTCGCAATGACTAAATAAGGAATCCTTTTCCTTCCTTTGATAGGGATACAATCTGACAAAATCCTGCATCCAAAATGCACACATGTAATTAATCAATGACCAGGCGCAAAAATAGCTGTTAAGATTAAACCGTCGTCTGCCAAATCAATCTGACACATATGCAAGTAACTTACAAAATGCGTCAAACGCAGACTTTTATAAGCATCTCTTGATTATCTTTGGTGCTTTCTAGATGATGGTCAGAATATATTCAGTAACTATACTTTAAAAAAAGTTAGAAACGTACCCATATATAGGTTTTATGCTCCATGGAAAAAATGCTATAGAAGTCACGAACTGAGAAGCTGAGGGCGACAGTTTTAATCTGTCTTTCAGCTGATACGAAACCGCTGTCCAGACAAATGATCTAAAACCCTAAAGATAATTATGACATAACAAATTTCACTGGTTAGTGATAAGAAAACAAAATAGTTCATATAATGGGAAGGATAACAGAAACATAGACTCAAAGCTGTGACAAAAAAACTCCGTAGAAGTTATAGAAATTTTAAAATTTTGATATAATTTTCCCTGTTTCTTTCTGAAAAGGAAAAAGAAACAAAGAACCAAGATATATGGAAAATATATACAATGCAAGTGGTGAAAGTCTACAAGGGGATATCTACGGACTGAGTGAAGGCGGAAGATGGTAAGTGTGTTTATTGGTGCAATAAATTGCATGGAACTGACCCCTTCTATCTACATATTCGACTACTTATTCATCTAAGAGGTTAGTTTTTAGATCCGCGATGGACAGTGGTCGTTATATAGGTTAGTTTTTGGCTTCAGAACAGGCATGAACTAGCTCACAAAATCCAACACCTCAAACTTATCTACTAGTAATAATTAGTACAAGTCCATGTACTTATCAATTTCTTCCCTTGCTTATATGCTTCATCTTTCCTCATGAAGAAGAGTCCACCGTATAGCTAAAGGCTTCAAAGGCGACTCACAGTTACCCAAATACATTTAAGAAGGTTAACATAGGAGCATGAATTATTCTCAATGTCAAACTATAAAACCGGAAATTTCTCTTTGGAAAATTAGTCATCTAATATAGAAACTTCTTGGGAATTGATTTGTAGTAATTTACACTGGTTATTCGAAATTGAAAAGTGTGGCATTACACTTGGGATGATCAATGAATCCCTACAAAAACGTCCTTTCTAATGCTCGAACCGTTTCATATCTTCATAACCAAAGCACATTACTACATAAAAGAATGTCTGGTTTAAACTGCTTACTACACCTCACATTGCCATAATCAGCTACGAGCAACCAAACACAATCCCGATTTTCTAGCTATTAAGGTCCAAATAACCAGATCCCGAGCTGACAAAGCTTCAACATCACAGATCACACACATTCTCACTTAAACCTCTAAAAAACAAACCCTAAAATCCGACATTCCTCCACACGAACACCCAAAAACATCAATGCGAACACTTTTGAATCCGAAAAAATAACCAAAACAACTAATCGCATAGCTTGATCCCCAAACTAGCATACACCGCTATATCATTAACGTACGTGATCGTGATCAATCATCAACCATAATAATTCATCAATCAAAATCAAAATTGAAAAAATTATATAAATGATGATGATGTAATTAGCTTTGTACCTGGGTGAAATAAATCAAGCAAACGAGCCAGATAAATGAAGCACCGAATGCAAATCGAAGCTGTTTTAGCCATTCAATCATATTGGTTTAGATTCGAGAATTTAGGGTTTGGCGAAAATCTCGAAAGTTCGTAAAGATTTTGGGAGAAAACAAGAAGAAGATATGAAGGAGGCGTTTACTTGTAGCCTTTTTCCACCCAATTTCCGTTCAAACGGTTTCTTCTCGATTTCTCATTATTATAACTTTTATTAACATATTAAAACACTTATACGCAACTCACGAACTAATAAATATGTAATTTATGTTTTATGTGGCTTTTAACGAGAGAATTCATTTTTAATAAGACCATAAGTAATGGTTAATGACTATTAAGAGATATTTTTTGTCACATCGACGGCAAATCATCATTACCTTTATGTTAAAAACATAAGTAATGGTTGATGCCCCTATAACACTCATTCATCATTATGGATTTGGTGATTTGTGGCGTCATAATAATAATGTTCCTTTAAATATAACATCCCACCGTAATGATGATAGGGGCATTATGTGGCGTTATATATTGGTTTAACGCCTATTACATATGGTTTGAAGAGGGTACCAAAATTATAATATACTAACTTTAATAAACTTGTTTATTACACGGATTTAATAAATATTAAATAATAACTATAAATAATTAAATAGTAATATTAATTTTTTAATTTTTTGAGAAAAAATTAACATTTTGTTTTAAAACAAATGTTTTTAGAAAATGTCATTTTTAAAAATATTTTAATTATAACTCAATTTTGATTATTTTTATTTATAAAAAGATTTTAAAAACACCAATTTTAAAATTTTTCGTATTTTAAAAAAAGTTTGATGTTTTAAAATATTATTTAATAAAAGAATTTTTTATAGAAATAATAAAAATAATAATAATAAGATATTTTTTAATTTATTAAAAAACTAATTATTAGTGCAATTTTTTAATAGGAGAAAGAAATAGTAAAATTTAGTTTGGGGAAATGTGATGTTGGTATATGTCCCATTGGTTGTCATTTTATTAAAGTAGAAAATTTTGTTTACTATACCTTATTTTGTAAAGGTCGGTGCTCACATGAATTATTTTCTTTTATTTTCATATTGTATATACATTACAATATAAAACAAAAGTAGTAATTGATTTGGTAGTAAAGCAGTCGTGTTCATATTTCATAAACCTAGGATCGAAACAAAACCTAGGAAACACCCATTACTATTGTGATTTTTTGCTACCTTTTGTGTATTTTTTATTTAAGTTTTCTTACACTTAAATACAACTTATGTTAATTCTTAATATATGTATTTCGACTGGAGCGCGTCATCGGGGTTTGAGTTTAGGAGATGACATTTTGTTATTCTTTGGCTATTTTGGTTTTTTTTTCAAATTTGATTTTTTACTTGAGGAGAAAAAAATCCACCGTAACGTGCACGGATCAAAAACTAATTTCGACCTAAAGTTTGGCAAATTAAGAAATGTGTTGGTTAAACGCTTACATGACAATTGATTGTGTATCATAGTTAAAGTCACATATATAGTTGTTTTTGGGTGGGAGATTGGATGTAGAATGGTGTTTATATGCCATTGGCCAACCTACATTGGTCTCATGAGGGTCACCCGCATCACATGGTTTTTTTTGTTCTTTTAGTATATATGCATTCGAATCCAACTAACCTCTAAAATTTTTACACCGATCCCATCAAATTTTAACACTAATCCTGTGAAACTTTGATAACGATTCTCAACGAACTTTGACACCTCTTCAAAAAAAAGCAATTTAACATTTCAAGATTTTCTAAGCATAGACCTATTATAAACTAATTGACACATGTTTTAAAAGTTATTATAAGCTTAAAAAACCCAATAGTGATTTAAACAATTTAGCCAGAACCCCAAAAATTTTTATAAACAACCAAATATTCACAATAACTATCGAAAATGATTGAGTCCGTTACTCTATAGTCCAAAAATTAAAAAAATTAACCTAATTAAACCTCGAAAGAATGATCGCTCGATGGAAATTTTGTTGGAGCCGCTACCACCGACCACCCCTCTGTCCATGATTACACACCCTCATCTCTCAAATTCGATTTCAACATTACACACCCTCATATCTTGTTAGGTCTAGAATCAGTAGATCTAGTCATTATGTATAGACTTAGTACTTGAATTAATATTTGTAATGAACTTTTGTATTTCATTATTGTGTAAGCATTAAATATATAGGTTAACCCATTTATATATGTGTTGGTTTATGTATGGTTGCAGGAACAAAAATTATAATTGGTCAATTTGTGAAATTGACCAAGTGTAAGAAACATCTACGGATGAACATTTTGTTCTTCCGTAGATATATTTCTTACAAGTAATTATACATCCAAAGATCTTCTGCGTATGAACAATAAGATACCTTCGAAAGAACACGTCACCTTCGAAAGAACAAGTCACCTTCGGAAGAACAATACCTTCGGAAGAACAATACCTTCGGAAGAACAATACCTTCGGAAGAACAAGATATCTTCGGAAGAACATTACCTACGGAAGAACAAATTATTACTGAAAACAATATTCCTGCGGAGTCCAAACACTTGTATTATACAAGTGGTACAAGTAAACAAGTCAACAAGGCGGTTATGCGAATCCCGAGAAATCCGATGATTCCTTAACAGAAACAAATCAAATCCCAAGAGATCCGGTGTTTCCTATAACTGAAACACCTCTGTCTATAAATATGGATCCTAGGTTTCAATTCAAAGACGATTGAGTTAGACGATTGATTGATTGAGAACAGTAATAACAATACAACAATCATCAAAAGTCTTCCGATCAACTTTAGCATACACAACATCATAGCATTCTTTGATATCGTACATTCAATTCTTTTGTAATCATCAACACATTATAATAAAATACTGATTAATCATTAATTGTGTTTTGTTACGTGTGTTCTTGATATTTCATTGATATTTAAAGTTGTTTAAACACAATTAAACCAAATCAACGTTAATTCCGCAAACGTTGACTTGTCATCGATTCACACTGATAATTCCTGTTGACGATCCTTGGATTCACAGGTGGTATCAGAGCCAAGTGCTCATTGATTTAGATCAATTGATCTATCAGTGTTAGTTGTGTTTTAATTATGTTTGATTTCGTTTAACTGCAATCGTTTTTAATTAACTTGTTTCTATATTCAAATCAATTGAATAGCGCCCTTGTTAACATCATGAGCAACTTCAGTGGTTCATCTTACCAACCTCCGAAGTTGGAAACAAAAGCAGACTTCAAGTCTTGGAAAATCAAGTTCAGGAATCATGTAAACTATACTGATTCTGACTTGTGGATTTCCATCACTGAAGGTCCTTATATTCCACCCACTCTTGGGCCGGATTATAATGACAAAAATCAACCAATCAGTACGAAAGATCTATCACCTGATGATGTCAAAAAGGATAAAGTTGATATAAAAGCATACAGTTTGCTTAGTATGGCTTTACCTGAAAAGATATTAATCAGGTGTGAGAACTATAAAACAGCACACTCCTTATGGAAGATACTTCACACTCTCTGCGAAGGGAGTGATGAGATAAGAAGTATAAGAGAGACACCCTCAGATCACAATATGAAACTTTTCATCATATTGAGGGTGAGTCAATTCCTCGGCAACTTCATAGATTCATGCAGTTAGTCACTGAGATGAATATTCTGGAGTTGAAGTATACAAGTGAGGAATTAAACAAGAAAATGCTCCACACTTTGCCAGAAAGTTGGAAGCATACTGTGTCCATGTTCAAGAACACTATAGATCTGAAAGCAACTGGTTTAGATACTCTGGTTGCAAAAGTGGAAGCTCTTGAAATGGACGAAAAATCAAGAAACAAGAGTGTGAGAACTCATGTCTCACCCTATCACTTCAAAGAAACAAATAATGTAGGAAGTGCATTTATTTCAAACAATGAAAGTGATAACTCTTGTGCTAGGAGTGATGATGAGGAGGAAGTTAGCTTCTATGCTTCAAAACCCTCAAAGAAATCATCTCAAGACAAGCAGCAAAAGAATAAAGGAAGAACTACTGATAGACAAGATACACCTGCAGCAACAGCTAAGTCTTCCTTTTCAGCAAATCAGTCAGAACCAATAACTGTGATATTGGACTCTGAAGAACAAAGAGCAGCCTTTGCAGCTTTTAGCTCAAGTTTTCAAGCATATCTGGGAAGCTCTCTAACATCAGCCAATATTTGCCAACAAGACTTAGAAGAACTGCCTCCTGATGTAGTGGAAGAGATGGATCTACAATGGCAGATGGCCATGATTGCTTATAGAGCTAAGCAATATCTCAGGAGAAATAAGAACTTGGCTTCAGCAAGCAAAACATCAAAGATTGGTGTTGACAAATCAAAAGTAAGATGCTACAAATGCAATCTCTATGGACATTTCTCAAGAGAATGCAATCAACAGTCATATCCAGAGATGAGACAACACCAGCATCATCAACAACATCAGATTCAAGCAAATCAACAATCTTCTCAAAGACCTCTGCACAAACAATCTCAACTGATCATGCTTCTCCACCAGCCACCAAAGAATCAGCTGGACCTAGTAACTCAAAGGAGTCAGGGCTGATCATACTTCAAGATGGAACGTGTGACTGGAGTTTGTATGAGAAGGAAGTTTTGGAAGAGAATCAAGCATTGATGGCTCATATGGATCAAACAGTTCCACCAATGCAAAAGAGGTAAAAGAAAGATTGTGTTCATCAATTTGTGTTGAGGAAGTTGAACGATATAGAGTCCATGCTCAACAGTTGGTTGATAAAGTAAAAGAAACAATGATTTTGAATGAATCCCATGTTAGAGAACATAAATTATATCAAATAAAAATTAATTCTTTGCAAAAGGATTTAGAAAAATTTGTTTCTGAAAATTATAGCCTAAAAGCCCAAGTTGAGCATCTGACCACTTCCTTAACAAAATCCATGGCTGATCATGCATCAACTGAAGTGAAACTTCAGAAGTTTCAATTATCATCTCAGCAATATGAGAAATTACTAAATTCTCATATTGAATCAAAAAAAGGTCTGGGTTGGGTTATAATGCGGTTGCACCACCTATAAATGATAATTACACATCCTTACCTACAACAATGACAAACACTCTGTCAAATCATTTTGTGCCTGGCACTAAGTTTGAAAAAGATTCAACTCAAACTAAAATTAATGATAAAGCTGAGGTGAGTGAAACTGAATCATTGAATCAGAATCATTAGATCAAAATGATTTAGAATTTGATTATGATAAGTGTGATGACTTGGATGATTCTGATGAACATGATGTTGATCAAACAAGCACTGGTAAGAATGTTCAACTGAAAGCCCATATCCCAAAAGTGCTTGAAGAAACAAAGTTGCCATATCCTCCTAAACAAAAAACATGCTGAAGACCATCTGCAAGAGGATAGCTCAATTGAATGAAGGTCTTCAAGAACTAAGTATGCAAGACTCCTCCAAGAAATTGACTGATGAATCTGTCATCACTGAGGAAAAAAGAAAATTCAAAGGGAAGAAAAAGGCTTCAGTAGATCATCAACTGAACAAGAAAACTTCAGCTGCTGATCTACGAAAGAGAAATTCAGCACCAAACAATCAAAATGTGCACAAAGTGGAAAAAGGTGAAGCACATTCAAAGCTGAAGAAGAAAGAGCTACAACAAAGATCAGCAAACAAAAGGAATGATTCTGAGAAAGAATCAGAAGAAAAGTATTGCAAATGTTGTGACATGAAAAATCACAACACTGAAGACTGTTACTTCAGCAGCTACTGTTCTATTTGCAATATGAACAATCATATGACTACTGATTGCTACTTCAACAAACATTGTTCTATCTGCAACAAAAATAATCATTCCACACAGGAATGTTATTTCAACAAAAAAACAAGACAAAAAGCTCAAAGAAGAAAGAATCAGACAAATCTGAATCAGAGTCTCAATCTACGGATTCTGCAAAGGGCTCAAAACTGAAGAAGTTTGAACAAAAATCAAAAGCAAAACCAAAGGACAAATCATCATCAAGTGTTCATATACTGAGGAAAAGACCATCTTTTCAGCAGTCAAAAACACCACACAAAAGAGTAGATTTGTCAGACAAAGAATCAAAGGATGATGATTCATTCTTTGATAAATTTGAAAAAGGCATTCATATACCTCTTTCAAAAACAAAAGATAGTGAAACATTTAAAAGTTCATTATCAAAACAAAAGACTCAAACAAATGAAGTTACTCTGAGTAAATCAAACAATGTGAATCATGAATCTACTTCATCAACATCCAATTCAGCAGAATCATCCTCATCTATATCAAATCAGAATGAATCAATTAAATCTGAAACTGAAACTTCAAAAAATGTTCATGAAAGAGTAACTGTTTTAGATCCTGTTGACAAACCCAAGATCACTAAGACTTGGGTTGTCACTTCTAATTGATTTTCTTTTCTGATTGCAGGAACAATATTGGAGAGCTGACAACATGTGGTATGTTGACAGTGGTTGTTCCAGGCATATGACAGGAAACTGTTCTCTTCTCCATGATTTCAAACATAAAAATGCTTCTTATGTGGCATTTGGTGGGGATAAAAAGGGAGGTAAAATTGTTGGTGAAGGAATGATAACTAATGGTGTACTTAAATTTGATAAAGTAAATTACTGTAAAAACTTACAGTATAATTTACTTAGTGTATCTCAAATCTGTGATCAAAACTACACTACATTGTTTGATGACACTAACTGTTACATTCTAAAGCCAGGATTTATTGTCCCTGAAGATTGGATTCTCCTCAAAGCAGCAAGAAAAGGAAACACTTATGTTTTGGATATGAACAACACTTCTCTCACAAAACATGAAACTTGCCTTATATCTAAACTTTCAGAAGATTTGTCACAATTATGGCATAGAAGGCTTGTTCATTTAACATGAAGAACATGAATAAATTGGTGAAACATGACCTGGTCATTGGATTGCCAAATAAAGAGTTTCATTGCTCAACTCATTGTTCTTCTTGTTACAAAGGAAAACAACACAGAGTGTCACATAAACCCAAAACAATCAATACTAATACTACACCACTCAAATTGCTTCACATGGATCTTTTTGGTCCAACCAATGTAATGAGCATTGGAAAAAGGCAATATTGTTTGGTGATAGTTGATGATTTCACTAGATTTACATGGGTCTTTTTCTTAAAACAAAAGAGTGAAACATCAGAAACATTAATGGACTTTGTAATCAAGATTGAGAATCAACTTGATACAAAAGTCAAAATTTTCAGGAGTGATAATGGTACTGAATTTGTCAACTTTGAACTAGATTCTTTTTGCAGGAGCAAAGGTATTGCAAGACAATTCAGTGCACCAAGGACTCCACAACAAAATGGAGTTGCTGAAAGAAGAAACAGAACTCTCATTGAAGCAGCAAGAACAATGCTAGCTGATTCACAACTACCTATTACCTTTTGGGCTGAGGCTGTGAATACTGCATGCAATGTTCAAAACAGAACATTAATTGTCAAAGAACATAACAAAACTCCTTATGAGCTCCTATTTAAAAGAAAACCTTACATAGGATATCTAAGAGTATTTGGATGTCAAGTAACTGTTTTGAACATAAAAGAGTCATTAGGAAATTTTCAGAAAAAGCATATGATGGTTTCTTTGTTGGATACTCTTCAACATCAAAATCATATAGAGTGTATATTCCACAACATAACATTGTGGAAGAGACCCCTAATGTATCTTTGATGAAAATGTGTTTACTAAGTCAGTTAAAGGTTCATCATGGTTATTTGACATAGATGCTTTGTCTAAATCTTTTAACTATGATCATTTGACCAATGCAGGATCTGATGAAGTATGCTATCCATTTGTTCCACCTATTATGACTGAAGTAACTTTATCTGCTGATCCCCCAAGGATACATCCATCTTCAGGTGAAAATACTTCAGCAGAAGCAGATATTACATGTGGAATTGAACAGCATGCATCCAGAGAAGTCCTTCGGAAGACCAGCATGCATCCGGAGAAGTTCCTTCGGAAGACCAGCATGCATCCGGAAAAGTTCCTTCGGAAGACCAGCATGCATCCGGAGAAGTTCCTTCGGAAGATCAGCATACATCCGGAGAAGTTCCTTCGGAAGATCAGCATACATCCGGAGAAGTTCCTTTGGAAGATCAGCATACATCCGGAGAAATTCCTTCGGAAGACCAAAATGTTTCCGCAGAAGTTTCTACGGAAGAACAAAATGCTTCGCAGAAGTTCCTACGGAAGAGCGAAATCCAACTGCAGATACTTCTGTAGCTCAATCAACAGAGACTCAATTTGATTATTTCTTGAATTCTCAAATTGAGATGAATCAGTCAGAGGAAATGGAAATGACTAATCTGGAATCATCTATTCCAGTTGAGTCAACTCCCTCAATGAGAATTCATAAGTCTCATCCACTTGACAATATCATTGGAAATCCTGAAAAGAGAACTACAAGGAGCCAAAGTGGTACAGCCAACCTTTGTCTCTTCAACTGTTTTCTTTCTCAAGTGGTGCCTCCAAACATTACAGCTGCTTTAAAAGACAATAGCTGGATTGAAGCTATGCAAGAAGAGCTTCAACAGTTCAGAAAGCAAAAAGTATGGTCTCTTGTTGATTTACCTGAAGGTCAACATCCTATTGGAACTAGATGGCTATACAAAAACAAACTGGATGATAGAGGGATTATTGTCCGAAACAAAGCAAGGATAGCACAAGGATACACTCAAGAAGAAGGCATAGATTATGATGAAGTTTTTGCACCAGTTGCAAGAATTGAGGCAATAAGAGTGTTCTTGGCATATGCATCATATAAGAAATTTACTGTGTATCAGATGGATGTCAAGTGTGCATTCTTATATGGGAAAATTGATGAGGAAGTTTATGTGTCTCAACCCCCCGGATTTGAAGATCCTCATTATCCTCACAGGGTATACAAACTAGATAAAGCCTTGTATGGTCTTCATCAAGCACCAAGAAAATGGTATGAAACACTATCATCTTTCTTACTCAAGCATGGCTACAAAAGAGGAACTATTGATCAGACACTCTTTCTCAAACAAGAACATCAAGATCTCTTAGTAGTTCAAGTATATGTTGATGACATTATATTTGGATCAACTAATAAGAGATTGTGTGTGAATTTTGAAGAGCTGATGAAATCTGAATTTCAGATGAGCTCAATGGGTGAATTAACATTCTTCCTTGGACTTCAAGTTCATCAAAAAGCAGATGGAATATTCATCAATCAAGAAAAATACATACATCAAATACTGAAGAAATACAATCTTGCTGAAGTATCCTCATGCAAAACACCAGCATCAACAATTGATAAGATTGCTCCTGATCCCACTGGAAAATCTATTGATCAAAAATTATTTAGATCTATGATAGGTTCACTTATGTACTTAACTGCCAGTAGACCTGATATTATGTTTGCTGTGTGTGTATGTGCTAGGTACCAATCTGATCCAAAGGAGTCACATCTCAATGCTGTCAAAAGAATTTTCAGATACCTCAAGGGAAAACCAGGACTTGGTCTATGGTATCCCAAGGATGGAGACTTTACACTCTACTCATACTCAGACAGTGACTATGGTGGATGTAACAGCAACAGAAAATCAACAACCGGTGGATGTCAATTCATTGGACCCAGGCTAGTGTCATGGCAGTGCAAGAAACAAACAAATGTTTCTGTATCCACAGCTGAGGCTGAGTACATTGCTGCTTCAGCTGGGTGCTCTCAAGTACTTTGGTTACAAAACCAATTGCTTGACTATGGTTACAACTTTCTTCAAACCTCAATCTATATAGACAATTCTGCTGCTATGTTTATCACTGCTAATCCTGTGCAACATAGTAAAACAAAACATATCGAGATTAGGTATCATTTTCTGAGAGATTGCTCAGAAAAGGGATTGATTAAGTTAGTCAAAGTGGATACATCAAATCAGCTTGCTGATTTATTCACTAAAGCCTTTGATTCAGTCAGATTTAATTTTCTGATTGAGTCTCTAGGTATGATTAACTTAGATTAATCAAGTCTAAACAAACAACATGCTGTGTGTAATAATGCATCAGTATGACATATGCATGGGAAATGATAGTACACTATAGCTTTGCCTATTCCTGAATAAACAAATAACAATATATCTCAGCAAGTTTCTTGATATGTGAGTAGGTTCATCTTGAGTGGAAACAAACCTGAGTGCATGCAAAACATAATACTATAATAATTGTCTGTGGGAAACTTCATTTTGAGAAAACAAAGTGAGTCTTATCCTAATGTGATCAAATCATTCATCTAAACACACTATGTAAAACACTTTATACTATCTATCTTTGCAAATCATACTCCCTCTGTTTTGTGTGAACAAAGACCTGGGTGTATGATCACCATACTGAATATCAGTTACAAAAGGTGAAAAGATCATGATCCTCATCATCCCTTGTTTTGTGTGAAAAAGACCTGGGTTAAAGGCACCTCTGTTTTACGTGAGTAAAGACCTGGTGACCTGATGATGATCATATCTAAAGCTCTCAAAAGAATCCTAAGTGATCAACTGTATATTATCTTGAGCTTTATCAACATTGCATCAATGAGATGCCAAATACATCTCAAGATAGCTATTATAACTTAAAGTACATAGTCTTAAGTGTGAAAAAGTGATGATTTGACTTGCAAAGGGAGGACAAAACCTTTGTGAATTGAATGTGAAGCCCATAACAGTTATTTCAAAAACAATATGAAAACATGATAAACAGCATGCCTAGTTGATACATGAGCTCTTGTATGGATTTATATGGACAATATACTTGCAATCAGAACTTGTTCTTGTATCACATAAACAACATAACTCATCAGGAAGAGGTTTAGCATTATAGTATGATCCCATCCTATGTGTATCTGATCATTATCATATAGTTCAAATTCATGTTATTCCTCTTAAAGAAATTTATGATAAATGCTTAAGTTCTTCATTAATCACAAATTTAGGGAGAGTAGAATTCATGAAAAAGCATCTCAATCAGCAGCAGCAATGTCTATATCATTATCAATTTGAAGAAATTGAAATCTGAGCATCATTTAGCTGTTGATACATGAAAATTTTTTAGTAAAAATCTCTATTTTAAATTTTCTTGCACTAAATTGTCATGTATACAAAGCCAACGAGGTCCTAAAGCAATAAATGGTCTAACCAATGGATTTGGGCCATACATACAACAATATTTTCGGTGCATCAGCAGAAGATACTGTGTGGAAATCAATCTTAATGTTTATCCGTAGATTGGTAAACTACGGATGAATAAAGATCAATAATTTAATGATTACAATTTCACATCAGCAGAAGTTGTTGATCCGTAGATGTTCTACGGAAGAGTAAATTGTGGATCCCACTTAATTAATGAGAAATTACTTCTACGGAAGAATACAATGTGGGACCCACTTAATAAATCAAGAAAATTAATATGTCTGAGGGTATAAATAATGAGGTTTGACTTGTCAAATTCATTATTCACTTGTTCCGTTCACTTTTTCAGATCTAGAAAATCTCACTCAACAAAACTTTTCCCACTTCCTCAACATCAAAATTTATCAAATCAAAACCTTAAGCAAACATATAGTTGTGTTCTTAATCAGCGTTTATTAAGGTAAAACATGTCGTAATCATCAAGAATGAACCAGTTGATTCTTGTTTTATCTCACAACTGTTCGTATTCTCATATCAATAATGTGATTCTAACGAAGTCTTTTCTTATGAACAGATGGATCAACGATTCGCAAAAGAACATAATGTGTGTGCTTTCTTAAACCCTGACGATCCTGTGTCAGAAGGATGCCAAGAAATTATAAGATATCTGAGAAGATCGAGGATATTCTATGCCCTATCAGCAGAGCCGACGATTTATCGCACTCATATCAGTGATTTCTGGAATTCTGCACACATAGAAGAAGATGGTGAAGGCATTATTGCAGAAGTTAAGAATCGAAGGCTGAGAATTGATGAACAAACATAAGAAGGGTTCTAGAACTAGGAGATGTTGAAGCTGGACACCCAGATGTATTTGAAAATGAATACATAGAAAAAGTTTTCTCTTAATGGGGTATGATGGAGACTTTGAAAAGGGAGAAATTAAGAAGGGAAGACTCTGTAAGCCATACAGATTTTTGTGTCACACTTATCTGAAGTGTATGTCAAACAGAAAATCTGGGCTTGACAGATTTTCAAGACATATATCATCTGGTATCATTGGCATCTTTGAGGGAAGGACATACAATTATTCAAAGTACATCTTCAATTGTTTGTGTGATCACATTCGAGTACAGAAGGCTGATAAGATGTACATGTTTCCAAGATTCATTCAGCTCATCATTAATGCAGACCTGCCTGGAACATCTGTGGAGGGTGGTGTGTTTATCCAAGCACACCTTGGCAGATCTGTGCTGAACAAAATCTCAGGGAAATATGAAGGAGGTGACATAGACATGTTTGCTCATGTGATTGATGCTAATGCAGACATACCTCAAGAGCTTGTTTGGGAAATTGATGAAGAGAACTCTGCAACCAGCTCTGCTCAAGACACTCCCTCACCAGAAACATCACCTCAACAACAACAAACACCTCAACCACAATCTCCTCACAGCCAAAATACAGAACCTATTTCTCCAATCCTCCATCTATCACCACAACAACAACAAACACCCCAACCACAATCACCAGCCAGCCAAAATACTGAACCAATATCTCCCATTCAACCCCAATCACCAAATCAGCTTCAATGCAACTTTACCAACAACCTACAAATTCAGCTACTGAGAGCATCTACACTGGGGAGACAGAATTAGTCTCAGAAGCAAGTACGGTTAAACTGTCATTATCCAAGACTGAATCCCCTGTGCATTCAAATGAAACTGAACAAGTATCTCCAGTGACTGATCATCAACAACAACAAACTCCTCAAGAGCATGTAGATCAAGCCACTGAACCAAGGTCAAGCTCAGCAAGTGTTGATCATGAGGAAGTTAAAGAAGATGAGATTGAGTCTCAGCATCAGGAAGTAGATGCAGCAGTTGATGATTGCTTATATTGATAATGAAGATGACATTCATGTGAGCAAGAGCTATCTGGTTGCTGAGTACAACAAGCTGGTACTCAAATCAAACAAAAGAAAGGAAAGAATACAAGAGCTGAAGGGAATGATAAAAGAAAAGGATGAAGAATTGATAAGACAGCAAGCAAGAATAAAAAGACTGAGAGAAGATGCTCAAAGTGATAAAGAAGTCATTGATGCTTTGCTAGACAAGGAAGCTGAGCTTAAAGAGTCAGCTGAGTCTGAGAAGAAAGAAAAAGAAAAGATCATGAAGAAATTTGAACAAGCGTCTAGCACTATGACTGCTCAGTCAAATATTATAAAGAGAAAAGAAGAAGAGTATGAGCAACTTAAATTGAAGATCAGTTCATTGGAACCTCATGCTAAGGCTTCAACTGCTCAAACAAAACAAGGTCCTGAGACAGCAAAAGAAATGATCCTGTACTCAAGGAAAAGAAAGTACCTTGGTACTGCTGAGAAGAAGCCAACTATTGATGAAAGTGTCTCAAAGAAACAAAAGTTGACTTCTCCTGAACACACCCCTTCAGTAGATTTATCTACTGAGAAGCCCATCTCTCAAAAGGAAGATGAAAGCGATAAAGAGTGGGAAGAATTAATCAAAGAAGACTCTCCACCAAAACAAGAAGTCTCAAAGGCTGATGATCTTCTGACTACAAGTGACATATTTGAAGAGAGGCCTGAATCAACCATGTTCATGACACTTATAAACCATGGTTTCCCTATGACATGGTTGAGAGACTAAACATGACAGAGATGAAGAACCTGTTAAAAGAATTTGAGCTTGCATGCTTTATGATTCCAAATTGTGATTATGAAGCCTTCAGCATCTTTCAATCAATTCAGAAAACAAAGAAGGAGTTGGGACATTGTGACACAGTCAAGCTAAGCAAATACAACATGACTTGCTGGTTACAAGGACATAATTACAAACCTCATGAGCTTAAAGGAAGATCAGTAGGGAAACTCAGAAGGATGATGGAGCATGTGATGAAAGTTGAGCTAGATACTGGAGTAAAATTCAGAACTGAAGCTCCACATCCATCTTATGAGCAACAAAGCAAACTTCCTGCTGAACCTATAACAGTTGAACCTAAAGATCAGCACAAAGGAAAGGAGAAATTGATTAGAGAGCCAAGAGAAGTTATACCCGGCAAAGTATGGCCACTTGGGACTGCAGTTAGAGAGATAACTGAGCAAAAGTCCACTCTAATTCAACTGATAGATCACCTCACAACTCCCAGCTCTGTGGAAGAAAACAGGATCATGGCCTGGAAATATGATCCAGACTGGGATTGTGCCATTACTAAAAGAACATCTGGAAGAGTTGAATACTTCCATGATGTACTCTCAATGGTGAGTCTGCCAGAGAATGACATCAAAGATCTTCAAAGTTTAATCATCAGCAATTATCCAATTCACCCTAGAGAAAGAGATTTCTCAACCCTAGTGGGAAAGTTGAAGACAAAGTTTAAAGATGATGTGCTTATAGAAGCTAAAAGAGAAGATATAGAACATCAAAAGAGAATCAAAGGGCTCAAAAGATTCAAGTCCAATGCCTCAGAACATGTAGATGATGAATTCTTGAAGAGGGTTGGCTACAACAACAGAAACAAAGCAGCACTTAAATGCATTGAAGGGACTCAATTCACATACCCAATCACTGAATGGGGATATGTTGAGAAGACAAAAGAGTTGGTCCTGCTGAGAAATGCTGAGAACAAGAAAGCTGACAAGATCAGGATCTTTGATCCTGTGGAAATCAAACTACTCCATCCCAGCTACACCTCATACCTTAATGACAAATTCTTCCCCAAGCCGACTGATGAAAAAGCACAAAATGATCTGTTCCTGCATGTCCATGTGATTCAAGTAATTGACAAACTACATGCCAAAGCATATAAAAGAAGAAGATTTAATGCTGGACTGCTGAAGGGAACAACTTTTGATGAAGTAACAGAACTCAAATCTCAGAACAAGATGAGCTAGAAGTGGTGAATAACAACAAGGTGTTAGACACACTCACTACAGAGGAAGATGTTCTGGGAATCAGTTATGAGACTTTGAAGAAGATCAGCAAGATGAAGATCAACTACAAGTATGATGATCAGAAGACTGCTGTTTCTTACTTCTACAACAAAATGATTGCCAGAATCAAGGATCTTGCAGTTTTGAAGAACTGATTGCAAGTATCTAAGCCTAAGGGGGAGTATTGTTAGGTCTAGAATCAGTAGATCTAGTCATTATGTATAGGCTTAGTACTTGAATTAATATCTGTAATGAACTTTTGTATTTCATTATTGTGTAAGCATTAAATATATAGGTTAACCCATTTATATATGTGTTGGTTTATGTATGGTTGCAGAAACAAAAATTATAATTGGTCAATTTGTGAAATTGACCAAGTGTAAGAAACATCTACGGATGAAGATTTTGTTCTTCCGTAGATATATTTCTTACAAGTAATTATACATCCAAAGATCTTCTGCGGATGAACAACAAGATACCTTCGAAAGAACAAGTCACCTTCGGAAGAACAATACCTTCGGAAGAACAATACCTTCGGAAGAACAAGATATCTTCGAAAGAACATTACCTACGGAAGAACAAATTATTACTGAAGACAATATTCCTGCGGAGTCCAAACACTTGTATTATACAAGTGGTACAAGTCAACAAGTCAACAAGTCAACAAGGCGGTTATGCGAATCCCGAGAAATCCGATGATTCCTTAACAGAAACAAATCAAATCCCAAGAGATCCGGTGTTTCCTATAACTGAAACACCTCTGTCTATAAATATGGATCCTAGGTTTCGATTCAAAGACGATTAAGTTAGACGATTGATTGATTGAGAACAGTAATAACAATACAACAATCATCAAAAGTCTTCCGATCAACTTTAGCATACACAACATCATAGCATTCTTTGATATCGTACATTCAATTCTTTTGTAATCATCAACACATTATAATAAAAACTGATTAATCATTAATTGTGTTTTGTTACGTGTGTTCTTGATATTTCATTGATATTTAAAGTTGTTTAAACACAATTAAACCAAATCAACGTTAATTCCGCAAACGTTGACTTGTCATCGATTCACACTGATAATTCCTGTTGACGATCCTTGGATTCACATATCTCAAATTCGATTTCAACTGCCCCAAAATTCTTAATTTAAAATAAAATAAAGTTTTTCTCTAAAGTTTACTTTATTTTTTAATTATTTGCTAGATTAAATATTAGATTATTAATTTAGGATTTAAATATTGATAGACAACCGTTCTTAATAATTTCTGACCCCTATGAAAAATATTCCTGAGCCCTGAGCATTGCTTATTATATCTTAAATAATCTAGGTGTCCTAAAAATAAAAGAAAAATGCAAAGTATTGTTTAAAATCAATTGGGGTTGAAGGGGTCCCCTTTTACTCCAATACTTCACAAACATGTTTGAAATAAAATAATTGTTTACTACTTGAATATATGGGAAGAAAATATAAGGGGCGTGATATAGTACGTCCAAGCAGATAAAAGGATGCTCAGAATACGACCCTTAAGGTTTGAAATAAAATCTTGTTTATGGTCGTATTCCTAGAAAAAGTTTAAAAGAAATCTCACTAGTCCATCAAGTCTGTTTGTGAAAGACTTTCACGAGCCGTTACTTTTCAAAAAAGAAATTAAAATACACATTATAAATATGGGACATCACACAATTTTTACTACACTCAAATCAAACCAAAATATGACCACGTCAAGTTCTACATTAAGTGATTTGATTCGAGAAGAAAGATTTCAACATTTCACATCATTTACGACAAACGCAATATGGTATGGAATGAGACCAACATTATGAAGGGAGCTCAAGAACAATATTGGGTCACACTTGGAACATCTTTTAATCATGTTGCGGCTTAAAACTTTCTTAAGAATTAACAAGACTAAAGATTCTATTTTTAGTTATGTTTATGTTATATTTTGTTACATCGTAATATAATCTTAGTTTTTTTATTAAGCTGAAGCTTTACACAATAACGAGTTAGAAGATCACTCATTTTGCATTCCATTACTCCTGGCAAAAGATAATTTTAATTTCAAACTCACACGATAAAACAAAATAATATATGTTCGTTTCTATAATACATTTATATAGAATCGTACATCACGTCAAATAATTCATACACAGTTTTCTAGATGCATCACATCAAGTAATTATAAAAAAAACATAAAAAAACACAAATGCCGAGAAATAATATATTACATCAACAAAAGCATAAAATCACATACATCCTGTAAGGTAATTCACGCTTCGTGTTATTATATTTTTACAGCCCGTAATGACTTTCGCGGGACTCATTTAACGACCCAAAAAGTTGTTCGCTGGTCGTGGGAGACATTACCTGACTCAATTACTTTTTGCAGGGCTATATGGCCGGTAAGGCCCTCACGGGCCGTGAAGAAAAGTCAGAGGGCTACCCTTTAACAACTACATGGCGACTATATCCTCCCCTAAATATAAATGTATAAAATATTTTAATTTCAAGGTCAACTAGAAGCAACGATTGTGATTTGGTGTACCCTTCTATATTGAAAGATAACGGTAGTTCTAGTATTTATTTGTTAATTTTAGAATTTTTTTCTGGTACATATAAAAATATAACCTAAGTGTACATGGCATTGGTACATATAGAATTTATTGTGATCGTGGGTTGTGATGGTGGTTGATATAGCACATCAAGTGGGGGTTGATGTTGGATGATTTCTTGTATCATATGTTTGAAAGCTAGCCACAATATGTTAAATAAACCCACGTAATCAACACTCCGATGCATTTGTAAGCGAGAAAGAGATCTAACGACGTGGTGAGAGGTCCGACAATAGATTAAGATCTATTTTTTATTCAATGCGACTCCTATACGGAGGGTGGCCAAAAATGATTGATGTAGAGGTAAGTATGGACCAGTTTAGTATGAATACAAGTCAAATTAAACATATTATTGTTGTTTCCATTTTTACTTTTCAAACCCATTGATTTTGATTATAAACCATTTTGATTTTTATCAGTTTTCGGAAAATAACTTCGATTAATTTGGTTAACCATGTCTTGTTTAAATTCAAACCAATATGTGTTAATAAATCTAAAAATGTTTGTATTAAAATATAAGCAACATGCATTGTTAGTGCATAGATGGTCATAATTATAAATGAATCATTTTTATGATAAAAATTAAAACATGTGACGTGAGATGTTACTTATAAATCATCATATTTGCATGATTAGTCTAGGTGGTGTATGAACAAAAGGTTAATAACATCTAGAAGATAGAATAAAGTATCAAATAGAAAAGCATCATGGTCGATGCCACGATGGAGTTGTGAATTTATTTTTTAAACTAATAAACTTGACATAAATGTGAAGGTAAGTTGCTGGGGATTTCAATTCCTAAATCAAACAACATTGTCGTTTGGGGCACACAAACAAGAAAAGCATTTAGAAGTTCAAATAGTCACAAACCAAACACCCTCAACCAATTTATAACCAACCATTGAATCGATAGACGACTTACGACCCTATAAGGTAAAGAATATAGATGTAAAGGCACTAGTTTGAACAAGTAAACAACGATTTTCAATCATGAATGAAGAAACGCGATCAAGCAACTACAGTGAGGCAAATTAAATGAATTATATACAGCAGTGGTAGTAATCCTAGGAACCAAAGATTTTCAACAACACGCTAATTACAGACTGAACAACGTTAGAGCAATCTAAAGAGCATCAAACACACTTTGCTGCCATTTCCCTAGAAAAGCTTTGATATAACGTTGCACGAAGTCCAGAATGCAGCAGAAGCAGCCCTGAGGATAGCGGGATTTTGATATATCCTAAGAAAAATATATGAAGAGTGTAAGATGGTAAGATGAAAGTATAAAGATAACCAATGAGAAATGAACCACTTTTTGGCCTTTAATCAACAAGTGAACAAGGGAGGAGGTGATTCGTGGTGTGAAAGAGAGATGATAAGGGAGATCTAATCCATCCATTCAAATACGATCCAAGGGCCAAAAAGTAATTCTTTTTTTCCTAATGGTTTTCATCAGAACCTCCCTCCTATAATATAAATATAAAGTGTAAAAGATAAAACAGGTCATTTACCCGATTGCCGTTGCTCCCCAAGAAGCAACATTGTAAATAACTTTGCTTCCATCCCACGCCTTCCGAAGCTTACCCTTTTGCTTCTTCATGGAGAATGTCTTGCTAAGGGCTATAATAAATTTTCAAAACACATAAAAAGGCATTAATATGATAAATACATTTTCACAACATATCGTAGTAAAATATGGAATGCATATGATCTATACTCACCATCCTGGAGTTGTTTTGGACTCAAATCCTGTGAAAAAAAAAGCAAAGGTAATTATATATACAGAGAATTATCCTATTTTCTTGAACATAGAAGGTTTGGTTTGTTTGCACGAGTTTGATTTTCATCAACCATTTATGTAAAGTAGGCATGCTACAGAAACACATTTAGTGTTAGAAAACTCAATTACCCCAAAATGAAGTGCACAAAGTGACTTTAAAATTTAAATACCCAAATAAGTGTTGCTTAAATGAACTTTGCCTCAACAAAACATCAATTAGAGGTGGCAATTTCAGCATAATTTTTTACCTAAAAACAGGGCAATCTGGACCAAGTGATATTAATATTTTAAATTATTTATTTGCAATAAACTTTTTATCTTAATAATGTAGATGTTGAAAACTTGCAGTCTAATAATGTAGATGTTAAACTTGCAATCACAGTTTCCAACTTTTACCCGAGTGATTTGACTATTTTATGCCTAGAATGCTCTTAAAGGCTTCGACAATGACAAATTAAAGTAATGTTTGATCCAAAATCAATAGCATTAAGACATTAACCTTCTATTACGATGACAGCAGGATAAAATCATAAATGTGGACTTCAACAAAATAATAATGGGAAAAGATGTGCACCTTGGTCTCTTTGAGGGAAATCAGATATGCAGCCATGAAGCATGCGATTCCATCCACAATATCGTCTTGCCTAACCAAGACATAATCTTCATCTGGCGCATTATTTCCACCTTCCCATAGATCGTTTTCACTAACCATGTCCCAAGAACTATTTTCTTCTAAAATTAAATGAAATAGTTGTTAGCATTCTCCATTAAAACCATTATTTGAGTTGATATAATTTTGTTTACTACTTTTACATGTTATACAAGATTAAAGGTGGCAAATTCAACCATAAACCAATAAATGGATCCATTTTAACTGGGTTAATTGGGGTTGTCTTTATCTCTAAAGGTAAAACTCAAAGATTAAATGAAAATTGAAACATTTCAAATGAGTTGAAGGCCATATATACTGTGTAACCAAGTGCTGAACAACTTCCAAAAGTTTTTTACAAAAAAAGTTAGATCACTACAATAGTGATATAATTTTCACAAATCACGATCATATTTAACACATTAATTAATTATAAAGTTCAATATTTCGGTAAAGAAGTGCTTACATGTTGGCCCAAGTGCCCAACCCGTTTTCACCCCCACAAAACTCACCCCGTTTTTCTATTTAAAAAAAGTACACATTTGAACTGGACCAGTTTGACCCATTACTAATAGCCAAAAAAACATTTTCCAAAAGAAATGGAAACATGAAAGTTTTCAAAAGTGCAGATCAAGATTTACAACTAGGGTACGCATTTCAGTGACGAAGTCCGTACATTTATACTATAAGTATTTTTGCCTGGATAACATGTAGCATTGCCCATGGTTCCCGAGTTAGAATTTTTATAAATTTTGTGGTGTCATAAATAAACAAAAACATTAATGCTATTCTTGTAGGGTCACAACTTACAAGATTTTCTTGTTCTTACATTATAAAAAACCAATTATAATAATTTTACTAACAGCAAAACATTTTAAAACATATGGTTTTCATTTTTGTGTTGGAAGAGGTTACCAAACATACCAGCTAAATTCTGTGGAACAGAAACTTGTGCACACTCTAGTTTTTCAAGAAAATCAGGCCCTTCAACTCTTGACTTGAGTAGACTGCATAGCTACATAACAAAAAAGAAATTTTAGGCACTATATATTAGCCCTTTACATTTATCCAGTAAGCTGCAATAATTTTGCATTCTATTGTTAGATTAACACAATTAGCAGCTCACAAAGATGCGTTAGATATAGAGCCTGGTTTGAGGGCAATCACAATTAACAACTTTGATAAACATCTATAAGAAATGGTTATAACAGTGAGACATATCAATTACTGTCAATTTGCTTCTTGGGGTTGTCTTTCTTATATTAGCAAACTAACAAGTTTGTGAATTATATAATTAGAAAGCTAAAAATGAAGATAAGTTGTTGAAGATGGAAATACAAATCCGTTGGATCCTAACAGGCTAACAATAAGAACTATGGCAAATATTGACGATTTACATTTCATGAACGGTAAAATGCTTCTTTGGTTGATTTACAAATACAATTGAATAAAAAGTTTCTGACCACTAATCAACTATACATGGTATACTTAGTATGTATTTCATGCCTAGACCACAGTTTGCCCACCTGTCCAACTTCCCAGCCAAAAAACAACTGATTTGACTGGTTTGTCCATGTTTATTTCATGTTATGGTAATAATTATAGAGGAAAGATGTGTTGGGGATTTAGACTTTGGCCAGAAAATAGGACTAGCAGGAAAAGTGTGAGCTAAGATGAGGTGGCTAAATAAATAACATCAACAGTGACGTGGTCAATTTTTTGCTGAATAATACAACATTCAAACACAAACATGTTCCAGACTTCCAGTCAAGTTAACAGAACAAACAGCAAACAAACAAACACACCCAGACACCCAGTAAAACCTCACTCTACAAGTAGGATCTAGGCGGGTGGGAGGGTATGATAAGGCTAACCTTTCCTCTATCCTGGGAGATAGGCTGCTCTCACTAAGACCCCCGGCTCAAAAAAAAACTATTTATTTGAGAAAATACTAAGTATAAACTATAAAGTATAAAATACAAGTAGCTAAAAGTGTAGATAAGGAAAATAAAAAATAAAAAATAAATGTTCCCTACAAGTTACTTGACGAAAAGTTAGGTTTGTGCTTTATCCCTATGACCATAAAAATAAATGCTTGACGTCCACAAATAAATAAGGGGAAACCCATAATCCCTTTTACAATATAAGGCATAAACTAGAAGCAAATTCCCCCAAATTATGATTCAATCATGATCATTTGACTCACAATAAATAGAAAATATAATCATAACCAAGTTTTATAAACACTCAAAACTGATTATTGCTACTTGGAGCTTCATTTGGTTTGTACAAATAGGAGATTTAGGATATATGTTTCACATCCTACCCTACTTTTAACAACTACAAAATGGAATAACACCACACCAAATTCGATTACTAATGAAACACAGGGGAGAAATATTAGAAGTTCAACCAATGACATTGGATGTCTAGAATACGCTAAGTGGATGTTTGGATGTGCATATCTCTTATCAAACAAAGCAGTTAGCAACTTCAACAATCACACAACCCTTATCAAAATAACAAAGTTCAAGCAATGGCAATGAATGTCCGAAAATTGCTAAGGGGGAGTTCGAAAACGCATATCTCTTATCAAACAAAGTAGTTATCAACTTGAACAATCACAACAAGCAATCAGAATAAAGCCATAAGTAAACAACTTTAAAAAAGTAAACAAGTAAACAACTTTAAACAAAGTAACAATTAAACAACATGTGCCTGTTAATTCTTTCATGTGATTCACTTTCACCACATGTGATTGTCTACCCTAATAACATCTTCAATCCCCAAACATAGCAGTGAAAATTCAACCAATATCAGCTCAAATCCCCATATGAAACATCAAAATCACTACTTCCTTAATCACCCCACAACTAATTTCTCTCAATTTTAGCCCCAAATCACATAACACCTTCATAGATTCAACAAAAACAAACAATTAAACAAACAAACAAAACTTAATTTACCAAATCAGCTTCACCGTCCGGCGGCGACCCACGGCGGCCGGCGCTGGTACCGGCGGAATCATCACCCCCAACAACTGCATCACAACTGTCGTCATCATCATCTTCAACACAACCAGTGGTACTAAGCAATTCAAGAGCTCGTTGGCATTGATCAAGAACTGCTTCAAGGGTTTTCCTCTTCACACGAACCTGATCCCTATCGGAACTCACCCTCTCGACGCCGATGATGGGTTTAGCGCCACCGGAGACCTCAACCACCTCCATAGACGAAGACCCAGATCAATCAATACATCTGGTGGATGTACAGAAGTTGAGAAACAGTAATCTAAAAGGGGTTTGTTGTCGAATTGATGAGGGTTTGTTGTTGTTGTTGTTTTGTGGGGAAAAAGGATCGAAATTGAAGATTTGACGTAGTTGAATTGGGTGGATTTCGTGTGTGATTTGGGATTTTGGGGGAGATGGTGGTGGGGGAGGGGGTGCTGGCGTGAGCCGCCTACGTACCGTATGCATTATTGATGCTATATAATTGTGTATAGGCAAAGGTACAAAGAAAATCTTTGGGGTTTTCCAACAAAATAAATGTGAAACTATATTTTTATAAAAATAATATCGATTAAGTATTTTTCTAGTGGTAAGTGTATGACTCTGTTTTGGATGATATGTGTTATTTTAATCGAATTAACTTATTTGTTTTTTAGTCGGGATCGCATCCTTAAACCCCTAAGAAGAAAACTCATTACTTGGAAATCACTTAGCACAACTATAAACATTTTGCTTAGAGTGAGACTTGAATACATAAACTACTCGTATTTTTACATATCATGAGTATCTTATATTAACTAGTTGGGTTAAGGATCATTGGTGATTAAGATTAGATTAGAGTTGTGTCTTTTTTATCCCCATAGTTTTATAAAAATTATCATTTGACTACACTTAGCTAACACCATTAATAATTTTCATAGAACCTTTCCACTTTAGGGTGTTTTAGTAAAAACAATTCGAGAACCAGTCTCATAAGATGAGTTTTATGAGTTCAGTTTTTTAGCTAATCATAGTAATGATTTGACTCAATTTATTAGATAAAGTAAAATCTAAATATAACCATCTAAAAGTGATTTGTCTAAACATACACTACAAAAAAATAAATAAATAAATAACAAGTCATGTGTCACTAGTTGCTTGAATCATAACCATAATACCCTAGATATTAAAGTAAAAAATGATATAATATTATTAATCTATGAATTATAACCATAAAATATCAATCACTATACCAATAAACTTTACACCAAATGACACACCCTGATCGACGGTGTAATTATTGGGGGTGAACGGATGTGCAATCGATTGTTCATAGCTCATGGACTTAATAACTTGAAATAGTATTAAATGTCATTTTTATTGAATCATGCTAATCAAACAATAAACATAATGATATTGTCTTTAATTTTTGACTAACTCCAAGCTTTGATTTAGAAGTCCACTAATCTGCATTTCTGAAATCATTTGAAAAAGTAACAAGTAAGCCAACGAATTAGTCGGGGAGTAAACATAGGTTCGCATACATATATAGATTGATTAAAATGATTAAAAACAGTTCAGTTCACATGACAATATCAATATTTATCATGCAATAGTGTAACATAAAAGATAAACCAACATAATCAAACTTAATGACTGAATTGACTCAGTCCGCAAACGAATCCTTATAGAATGTATGTTTCCAGTTTCAATCACCATCCGAATAAACAAATAGGATAGGTTTGTCAAACCAATAGATCTATCATTGTTACCGTGATTGCATGAACTAATGATTATGTTGTCAACAAGTTTATCTAACTATGAATAAATAATTGCAAGTAATAACATAGCATGTCTTGATTGAATTAAGAATAAAATAATAATTAATATCGATAAATGAATATTAAAATACATGATTTTCCCAAAATATGAACAATGTGAAAATGGGCTATGAATAGTTACTGATAATTAAAGGTGGTTTGAACAATAATAACAATGCTAGATTAGACACCTACGGTTTTCCTCACGATTCGACCTAAGGTAGAATTATTTTTAGAAAATAGGGTTTTTAGAGAGAGGAAGTTGACAAGAGGGGGAAGTCTTGTCACACTTTGACTTTAAGGGTACCCACCTTGTCAGGGGCGGGTTCTCACAAAAACAACAACCATAAATTTAACCTACATCGGTCACCGTACAAAAATATTTTCCTTTAAATCACCCTGCTTTTATTTTTGATGTTCACATTTCCATATTCAATCCCCATATTTAAAAAAAACTTAGTCATTATCATGTCTCGACCTTATTTTTTACAAATATATTGGGGTGGTGATATTTCATTCGAAAATAAAAATATCATATGTGATGTTTCTACTAGAAGTTCAACCATTATTCTTCGTAATAGAATGTCATACGAAGAATTTGTTGATTTAATTTATATTCATCTTCAGGTTCAGAAAAAGTATTAAAATTTGAAATTAAAATTATATTACTCATATGGTGGTTTCTCTCAAACCTCTGAAATTTTCAGTGACTCAAGTTTAGAAATCTTGTATTATTTGGGAGAAAGTGTTGAAAATTTCCGAGAAAATGTTTACGTTATCATTGAGCCTAAAATGCATGTACAACAATCCAATTATATGGATCTCCTACGTTGTTTCTTTGTATCGAAAGCACCCGATCCGTCAAGTAATTCTCATCATCAAGGCAATGTAAGATCACATGATTATCAAGTCGGCCCTTTAACCAATTCTCATCATCAGGTTAATGATGATAACAAAGGTTTTGATCAGTCAGATGGTGGTACTTCAGATAGCAGTGAAGATACTGAACTCATTCCATCACAAGAAGAATCTAGTGATGATGACAACAACAGCTATGGAGTTTTAAAGAATTATAGTTCTGGTGTTAATCTAGGATCTTATGGGGAGGTGAACTATTTTAAAAATCCTCAGGAGTTAAAAGATTATGAAGTTGCTAATTTTGATGATGAAGACCATATGGATATATGAAATGAAGAGTCAAATAAAATCTGTGTTGGTATGTTCTTTAAATCCAAAGATGAAGTGATGAATGCAGTGTGGTTATAGAATCTTGCACGTAACAAAAAGGCTGTAGTAGTTGAAAGTAAACGTATAAGATGGAGAGCAAAGTGCTACAGCACTTGCCCTAATTACAACAATAATCTTCATAATGGTCCTCCATGTACATGGTATGTTTATGCTTCCAAGAACCATGATCATCACATGTGGAGAATTCGCACTTGCCCTAATTACAACAATAATCTTCATAATGGTCCTCCATGTACATGGTATGTTTATGCTTCCAAGAACCATGATCATCACATGTGGAGAATTTCAAGATGGGTGAATGCACACAACTGCTTTGGTACTGTTGTTGGTAACAATAATAGAAGTTTCAAATGCAGAGATATTGTTACCCGTATCATTCATTGTATTCGTCAAGATATTGCTTTTCCCATCAAGCAAATTAAAGCACATTTAAAAGACACGTCGAATGTTGATGTTTTATATAATAAAGTCTGGCGAGCTAGAAAAGCTGCTATTTAGAATATTCATGGTAGCTGGGACAGTAACTTTGAGCAATTACCTACGTACATCAACGCATTACAAGATAAGAACCATGTTATCGTGGAATGGTTACATCATTCGACTGGTACATCTGCTTATTACACATTTAAATATGTGTTTTGGGCATTCGGTCCAATAATTAAAGCATTCAGCTATTGTCAGCCGGTGATATCTGTTGACGACACTTTCTTGAAAGGTTCCTACCGTGGTAAAATGTTGAATGCAGTTGCAAAAAATACAAACAACTACGTAATGCCAGTAGTTTATGCAATTGTAGATGAAGAGACGGCAGAAAGTTGGATTTGGTTTTTCCAACAATTTTGGTCACACGTTGCAGTTCACCACAATTCTGTTGGTTCGGGAAAAAAATTGTGTGTTATTTTTGATAGGCACAAACGAATTATTCATGCAATGAATACTCTTGAAGAGGGAGAAAATAATGTTATGCATCGATTTTGTCTCCGATTTGTTCGAAGTAACCTCATGCAAAAGTTCAAGATTTATAGCTTAAAAAGCCTATGTTGGTCTATCGGAAGCACCACCCAACAAAGAAAGTATAACTATTGTGTAAGTCAAATGACAAGCGTCAATCCAAAAGCGTGGGTATATTTAAAAGCTATTAAAGAGAGTAAATGGACGCTTCTACACGATAAAAATCATCGTCGGTGGGGTAATCTGACGACGAACATTTCAGAAAGCTTCAACAATATGTTGCGAGGTGTCAGGCTTATGCCAGTAAAAGCTATTTTTAATTGTACGTTCGAGAAAACAGTCGAACAGTTCAGAAAGCATACTGACATCGCAGCCAACTGCAACACGACGTTACCCCCTCGCATATGGTGTTTGTTTAATGCACGTGATATTAACTCCCAAGAGTATATCATAACAAAGTTTGATTACAAAGAGGTGTCAAAGATCCAAACAAATGAAGCTGGTGGAAATGATTATACCGTAGAATACAAAAACAGAACTTGCACGTATGGTAAATGGCAGATGCAAAGATTCTCGTGCTCACATGCAATTTCAGTTTGCCGTCATAGAGGTGAATCACCTCATAACATTGTTCATCAGGTCTATAGTACTGTTGTTTATCAAGAATAGTATAACAGTCATTTTTACCCGCTTCATCACCTTGATTATTGGACGAGCCCAGGTTGGAGGATAAGAGGCGATCCATCAAAAATCACCACGTCACGAGGTAGGAGATGCACGATAAGGATACACAACGAGATGGATGTTCATCATCCAGATGCACCTGTTATACGTAGATGTTCAATATGTAAACAAACAGGTCATGACATGAACACTTGTCCAAACTTATATTCATGAGGAGATTGTTGTATATTAATTTTATTTAATGTTTACTGGTTATTCATCTTGATAAAAAGGATGGCATGCCTTTCACAACTACTAAAGAGTACTTGCCTAAGGGCGGGGGTGACCTTGGCCGTGATTCAGGGGTTTTTGTTTGTATGTTAATGCAAAACCTAGTTCAAGGAAAAACCTTAAGTATGGATGGATATTTTAAAGACACGTGTGCAAGATATTAACGCTATATGGAAAAAGAGTTTTTATCAGTATCATTACAAATATAGTCACCCTGAATGGTTTACAGAAAAGATAGTCAAACGCAAGACCCACAAGTCTCCTTCTTTGTTGTTTTACCGCTTTACTTGTTAGTTTTATTATACTACTTGTTAGTTTTTGGATGCTTATTCTAATAATATTGTATTTTATGTTTGTATTTTATAATAAAATTGCATTCTATAATTAATAGATAAAAGTATAAAAAATTACATAATTAAAAAGGTAAAAATACATCACTAAAAATATAAAAGAAATAATATCTAACGAGTGTCATCATTATTGTTTGTTGTTTCATTATTTAAGTCGAATAAGCAAGGAGATGCATTAAAAAACCGGTCAACTGATTGAGCCGTCTCTTGAAATTGAGGGTAATAAGGTAGTGGGTAAGAATGGTGAAACGATTGTTGATAAGTAGTATTAGGGCTTTGATAAGGATTTGACGAGCCCCCTTCTTCGAAATTCTGGGTACCCATTTGACTAAAATGTGGAAACTGAGTACTTGAGGTACCACCGTAAAAAAAATCTTGGTTACCAATTTGGCTTAAAAAGGGGGAGTCGAAGTGTTGTTCTGCGGAAACCCTTTGTTCTGTCATATTCTGTTGCTCCACATTATCATCAACAACTTGTCGACCAACCCACCCTCGTCCTCTACCCATTCTGCGTAAATTGTGTGATAGAAGGAAGTTGAGTATCATCAACATTTTGTGTCACATGCGTTGGTAGATAACTTATATGGTTTGCATGTGTAAATTCCATATAACGGCTCGCCATATTCCTCCTCGTTTCATCCTCTGGTCTTTGATAAAACTGACTCATCCCATCCATCTATAAATAACATTATGAAATATTAATTTTAAAATAATAATAATATTATTAATAATAATAATTAAATAATCATTATAACAAATAAATTAATAATAATAATACCATCATTCTCAATCTTTGTCTATCATTTTGGAAGCAATAAGGGTTCATGTCTTGATGAGCCGGGTTTGTTGTATACACAATAGTATGCTCTAAATACCACCTCATGTATGTTTCAGAAGCAATTGGCAAATCAGAGTATGCTTCATTAACCATTGAATTATGCCGAGACGCCTATGCTTGAACAAAGACATTATGATGTTGTATCCAGTTTTTATTTCTACCACCTTTACGAGTAATCGAATGTAGATTTGTGTGTTGCTCCCGGGTTAGTAACACATTTGTAGGGAATGGTTGAACATTCCAAACTGTCTTAAAACCCTACTTGAAATGTGAGGCCCAACATATAAGGTATGTGTCACTTCTCCAGTTTGATATCTACTTGTGCATATATCAGGTAAAAGGTGGCTGATATTATCATAAGGCCTCCAATTAAACTGATATAAAAATATGAATTAACATGTTTTCACAATGTTAATTTATACAAAATAATATTAGATTAATATTAATACCGTGGCCTCGCTTAATGAATGCAGCTGAGATCGATACGTGCTCAAACAGTGCGGAGTGGTGTTTACATAACTAAGTTCACCCTTCCATCTGTAATCAAGTTTTCAAATATACCCGGTTAACTAGGAAAATATAAGATTATTGAAAAATAGTCAATCCATAAGTTTTTTAACATACCGTGCACCATATGGTAATCTGAAATCAATAGATTGTGTATTCTGAGGACACATAGAACGTAATTTTCCCATGCCCATAATTGCAACAAGAATAAAGGCCCATCAACCTCTCGATTTGTGACACTCGTTGCCTTACATAATTTATACATAGATGCTAAAACTGCACTTTTCCAACTAAGTCTACCACAGTTATTTAAGTTTTCAATATGACTTAAATAATTTATGTGCACCCACTTGCTAGAAGTATCAGGAAATAAAGTGGCACCAATCATAAAAAAATATAATTAATCTAGCTCGTTGGATGCACTGAAAATCTTTGGCATTATTAGATAATGGTTTTATTATTTCATCTAAGATAAACCTTAGGTTTAACTTATAACCACTTACAGCGCTTGTAGCGAGTGTACAGCCAGTTAACTACTCAAACTTCATTATAATTTCAGATGCAATCATAGCATAATCAGTGCTAGAAACAACATCACCTTCAACCGGCAAACCCCATAAAACTTGTACATCTTGAAGGGTTATTGTGGTTCTCTAACCGGTAAATGAAATGTGTGTCTCCAGCCTCCATCTCTCCACCAAAGCTGAGATAAGAGCTCGGTCAAGTTTGCGATAACCACACTCGATCACACCGCAAAACCTGCCAACCTTATATATCTCATAATAAAAGGTTAGGCACTTCATCAATGTTCTCCCAAAAAACTTTATCACCTCGTCTAACACGTAAAATTTCTTCATCGCTTTCTGGATCTCGAAAATAATAATCAGCTCTATGTTGACCACTTAAAATAACAAATCGTTATTTAGTGGACTTGGTGTAATTCTCCAGCTCATATTGATATTTGAAATGAAGTATGAAATTATAGAAAAAATTAGATTCAATGATAGCGAGAAATTGGATTGGGGTATGATTTGAACGAAGAGTAAAATTTTGTTGGTTTAAATAGGATAAATGAGGGTGGGGTTGTGACAGAAATAAGGGAAAAATGTTCTGTGGTTGTGAAAGAAATAAATGGTGTGGGGGTGTTAGGTGAAAGTTTAAAGCGAATAAAGGGTTTTTAAAACCCGCCCCCGCCAAGGGCGCGGTCTTCTTGTCCAGTCAATCAAGTAGGTGGTTGCAATGTGTGGTTCAGATGTGTTGTGATAAGTAAATCCAACGGTGGAGGATACTTGAAAAACCTGCCCTTCACATGGGCGAGGTCCTCTGCATGTAAATTCGGGCACAATCAACAAGATGCAGAACCCGCCCTTGCCAGGGGCGGGTACCCTTAAAGTCAAAGTGTGAAAAGACTTTCCCTTCTTGTCAACTTCCTCTCTCTAAAAACCTATTTTTAAAAAAATCTAATTTATAATAATAAAGTTTAAATATTAAAGTATAAAATAGTTAATTATTTAAAATAATTAATTGAGTAATTAATTACTTTAAAGATTCACAAAATATTATTCAAAATGGTTTGAAATAATTTTGTGTTTGATTATTTTTTTTAATTTGAAACCTTTAAATAAATTTAATATGTTTTTATAACCTTTACAAAAAAGTAAAGGAAATGAAATTTATAGTTTTTTAGAATATTTAACTCCTAAAATAGATTTAATTCATAAAATAATTTTTATATGAAATATATTTTCTATAGAAAATTTCTGGAATATAATTTGTATAAAAAAGGATTTAAAAACCATTTGGGATGCTCGGGGTCGAACCCGCGACCTCACGTGCATATGAGATGTGTGTTACTAGTGAGCGATAAGCCCAAATCTGTTTAGATACCCAAATATATTTTTAAAATGATAATTAAGAAATCTAGATTGAATTTGATCAAAATAAACACCAATTTGCATTTGTTGATGTAATCGATCTAAGGCCTTTTGATCCTAAAGTGAAACCGAATGTGTGTGTCTGAAATTACCTTATTGATGATCGAATTAAGGCTGAGCAAGAATAGTATAATCGCGACCTAGGAGAATTTTATTCGAGATAAATTTGTTAATGATAACCTAATTGCTTGTATGATAAGGTTCTTTGGATGATTAGAAACAAAAGCCCCCAATCAATTGGAATTAAAGATGCTTAGAGGGTTGATCTTAACTAGGTTGCAAACTAGATATGAACAAGCGATTGAATGTGATGTGTGTATGATGTAAGTGAAATTGGGTGTTCCATGAATTCAAATATTCCACCTGACTGTTTAGCCTCGATTATATATTGTTAGTTTTAATAGTTTCATACTAATCGAGTTATGGGATTTGATTCGAAGGATTCAGGTTTGATTCAAGTATGATTACATGATTTAAACACAATTATGAGGAGACTGAATTCGCACAAATCATATGAACATTGTAATGTAACTGTTTTGATTAATTCGAACATGAAAATCTAGCTGGAACGGATTCAGCATTGAACAGGGGTTCCGCCTAATTGGAAGGTTCAAGAGCTTGACTATTTGAATTAAAAGAGTCATGGGTTTGAATCATGGTCTCGAAAAGGAACAGACGGTTTGATTGGGTTGATTTGATAT
The DNA here is from genome assembly GCA_025215565.1 of Flaveria ramosissima. NCBI lineage: Eukaryota > Viridiplantae > Streptophyta > Magnoliopsida > Asterales > Asteraceae > Flaveria > Flaveria ramosissima. Next base: position 15,368,767 of record CM046045.1, read on the forward strand.
GATTTTATGGGGTTTGGCCTCGCCGCAGCTACGCCGAAGAGATAGCCGGAGAAGGGAGGTCGACGGTGAGGGTGATGGGTTGGTTTAAAAGAAATTACAGATGGGTCCTTGAGGTTTAAAACTTATCATTTCAGGTAAGGAGTTTTTTTAATTAAATTTTAAAAATCACCATTTAAACTTTAAACTTTTCAAACCCTAATTTTAATAATAAAAACATTTATTACTTTAAAACTTTATAACTTTATAAATGTTGTAAAGCTATGAAATTAATTATTTATTTTTAATTCAATAATTCGAATCTCATAATTAATAAACAAACTCTATAAATTTATAAAATTATTTTATAAATTATAAAATTATATTAAATTAAATAAATGACTCATTTATTGTAATTGGAATATGAAAATTATATAAAAGTACTAATTAATGAATTTGATTTTAAAAATTGACTCAAACGTTTTCGGGATCGGGTTAAAGTGGGTCAAATGTTACACTAAAGACTTTTATAATGCAAGAAAATCAAAAAGTATCATGACTTCTAAACGAAAAACAATTATTTGTACTACTGGATTCTTTGTAGTTACATATGATTCAAACCACTCGCCACATACCACGTGAAGTAACTTACTACTTCACATCTCAAACCTTTCCAATCCTATAAGTAGGTGCCTTAGATCCTCATGTGTGCAATTAACCATTACATTCAAAGAATTTAAAGTATAACATAAATTAAAAGGATTGTCCAATTTCACGATTTTGATCGAACACATGCATAACCATCACAAGTTTCTATCATGTAACCCTAGTTATTAACACTAGTCCAATTCAATATAACATCACATTGTCATCTAACTTACATGTATACATGAACATCCAACTTCCCAAATTATCGCATTCAAGTTTTAAATAACATAATATGACTTGTAAATCTAGCATATACGCGTATATTATCATCCCAATACCATTCTAGCATGTTCCTAACATTTCATACATTTTCAAACCATTGTAATTCACAACCAAAATTACCAAGGTTTCTCATTAGGAAGATGAAATCTATTAATTCATATTTCATGAAACTAACTAACAATTCTTTAGTTATATGATCAATCTAACCTATATTCATTATTACAACACAACAATCATCACTAAATATCAAAATTCAAAGTTTTTAGAAGTTAAAATTTTCAATTTGGGTAAGTTATGAACTACACGTTAAAAACTACGATTTTCTTGCGCAATTCACGTAAATCAACAATAATAAAATCAAACTAACACAAATACAACATTCAGTTCCATCAATTTCAAGTTTTGATTCGATGAATGAAGTAGGGTTTGTTCATAGACTAAATTCATGAAAAAGGATGAATGATGGTTGATAATTCTTACCAATTCACGTTCTTGATCATTATTGGAACTTCCTAGTACGTTGTACAGATCAAATCAAGCAAAACAATGGTGACGTTTGTGTGTGGTGGTGGCCGACCACAAAGATTGGGGGTCTTTCGGCCTCAAATAGGGATTAGGGGGAGGGGAGATTAGGGTTTTTTTAGTTTTTATATTTAGCAATATTTTTCATTCCTTTCTTTTAGTTTTTATAAATTATCAAACTTACTTATAAAAATATTAATAAATCATTTTTCTTTCTTGACATTTGGGTTTTTATAAACCATCAAACGAAATGTTAGTCATCTCATATTATCCTTAATAATATATAACTCTCATAAAAGTGCTAAGACGAAGATCATAAAATAACACGTAACACATTTATTTCACATAATCACATAATAATATCACTAAATTATTAGTCAAGTTAATATTTTTTAAATCAACAACAATCATTTATTAAGTCACCAATGTTCAAGGACAACTTGTAGTGATTACATGACGTGTATGCAAGACTCGACAGAACTAACGGAGTTTTGTTAACGGAAAATTACTAGATGTCACGTCATCAGCGATTAGGTTATGGATGGGTTATGTCACACCCCCGCTTAAAGCGGAAACACGGGGATGTAACAAGACCGGGATCGTCATAACACATGGTAAGCGATAGAGAGCAATATAAATAATGATGACAAGCGTGTCATGACGACACCCGACAACAAGGGGACTTGTGCGGTGTTTAGTCAATATTCACGACAACATAGCCATAAGCAACATGATAATGATAACACATAATCACATAAAGATGAAATCGTAAATGTTAATTCCCACAACCCGGGAACAAGTTTCAAAAGTTGATAATTGTTTACAAACGTTAACATTGTTCAAAAAGATTGTTTATCAAAATGAGCTAAGTCCCAAAAATGCATCCTAGGGTCTCCACTAAGGCAGCACACCTAGATTCCTGGACTTGCATGATCACCTGAAAAGATATGCTTAAAACGGTCAACATAATGGTTGGTGAGCTCGCAGGTTTATGTAATAAAAATATAAGTGATGCTGTAATAAGTAAGCGCGTCGGAATACCGTGAATACAGTTATATACACAAGTAAATATCACATGACATGAGCTTTGCAACCAAACCTAGCGACGTACACAAAGAAACTGTCGGCATATATTCACCCAAGGGCCCGTTCATGGCCACTAATGGTACCAACTAGTATACCATCGAACGAGGGTGGAGGTGTCAACCCAGTAGTACTACCAATACCTAACCGTCGGTTCCCACACTGGAGTTAAATAGTTGCAAAGATAGAACCACACAACAGACCCAAGCATGTATCAAATAGTACTTGCAACACAGTATCACGTTGATTCCTTGTATGTAAAATGTATGTAAGTTGTACAGCATTGAAATTGTGTAAGCATACTTTTCCCCCAAGTTGTAAATGATTGAAATATTGTATAAGCGTAAAAAGGGGCCACGAAACTCACTTGTTAGGTGGTAAGTATGTATGATCGATGTATCCTAATTGTTGAATGCAAATAAACAGTCAAACACCTATTGACAGTTATTGTATAGCATTAATGATATGATATATGTATAAGCGCGCAATAATGATGGGTCGGTTCGGGTCGTATCGGCTGGGTCGCGTATAACACACACAGACTGACACACGTACTAGATCTTATGTAGATCCAAGTACAAGACATTGTCGCCATTAATGATGATGTTTAAGTAAAAGTCTCGTTATTATTGAAGAAACATTTAATAAGTATCAATAGTTATAAGTCAATTTGATCGTTGTAAAGCGTTAGTTCAATTTGTTCAAAATAGTTTCTGTGCCCTTTCTCGCGTTGACTTTAATATTTGTGGCCGAATAATGGCATTATTGTGTTAATGTTACCTCAACACCACACGACTTACTCACACCACGCATAAGGGATCAAACACAACAATTTCAGTCGCATAACAAGGTCAGACGCACGACTCAACCTCCATTCGTGCGAATCAACCCTCAATCGTGCGAATCAGCTTCATTCGTACGATTGAGCCTTCATTCGTATGACTAGCATTCAGTCGTACCACACAACACCCAATCGCACGACTCAACTTCCATACGCACGAATCAACCTTCAATCGTGCGAATTAGCTACTTTCGTACGACTGAACCTTCATTCGTGCGATTGGACTCCAGTCATGCGAATCACGCACAGTCGCACACAATCACACAATCGCATGACTCAATCGCATACACTCAATCGCACGCATGACTCAATCGCATACAGACACTCAGTCGCACAACTCAGTCGCATGACATGCCTAGTCGCACAACTCAGTCGCGCGATTGACTCAGACGCATGATCCAGTCGCACGACCCACTCAGTCGCACGGCTCAATCGCATGGATGACCCAGTCGCCTGATCTGCAGAATCGCGACTGTGGTCGGGATGAGCAGCCCCCGAGCTGCTCTAAACACGGGTTTTACACCACAAAGACCTCCAGAAACACTCAACAAACATACACAAGCATGAAACACAAGCAAAGAGACCTCACACGCACCCATACGACCTTGTGTGTTCGAGTTGAACCCGAACACCCGAAACCCTAGTTTGGACAGCCGTGAAATGGCTAGAAAACGGACAATCAAAGACAACTACCTGCTAGAGAGGGGTAGTCTAAGCTGTAGACGGTGTCAAGACGAAGAAAACAAGACCTCACGGGTTGGATTTGGTGCAAAAATGGTGATTTCGTGTGTGTAGAGGGTGAAGATGAAGAAGATGGTGATAATGAGGATTAGGGCTGGTATGAGGGTATTTATACCCAACCCAATTTTGCAAAATTACAAGTTTAGTCCCTGCACATAACCCCCGAGTTTTCCCACATTTGGTTCGGTTGAAAAACGACTTTATTGGATGTTTTATTATAATTGTAAAAGTTCATTTAATGTTGTTATGACTTAAGAAATGGTTATATTAAAAACATTTATTATATTTATAAAATGATATATTTGACGTTTTCAAAAATGAAAGTTTTAAAAGTCTTTTTATGGTCAACTTATGGTTATAACGAATGCACACACAACGATAATAATGCACACATGATATCCACATAAAGAGTCAAATAAGGATGAGGAATGAGCGATCAAAGAATGTTTAACGGAGAATCACGTTAATTGAGGGACCTTAAAGTGACGGATGTCACAGTATCCCCCAGTTGAGAGAATTTCGTCCCGAAATTCAGCTGGAGTTAGGTCTAAGAGTGTCATCCTCGAAGAGATGTGGATATTTGAGTTTCATCTGATCTTCACGTTCCCATGTAAACTCTGGCCCTCGTTTTGAATTCCACCTTACGCGATTAATAGGTATCCTACTGCGCTTCAGTTGTTTGACCTTTCGATCCATGATCTCAATGGGTTCTTCAACAAAATGAAGCTTGTCGTCAATCTTGATTTCCTCGATTGGCACGTGAAGGGATTCATCGGCCAAACACTTCTTGAGGTTGGACACGTGAAAAGTATCATGCACACCGCTAAGCTCTTGTGACAACCTTAACCGGTAAGCCACTGGACCGATCCTTTCAGTGATCTCAAATGGTCCAACGTATCTTGGGGCTAACTTCCCTTTCTTTCCGAATCGAACGACTCCTTTCCAAGGGGAGACTTTGAGTAACACACGATCCCCAACATTGAATTCTAGAGGCTTCCGACAATTGTCAGCATAACTCTTTTGGCGATCTCGCGCGGCTTTAAGTCGATCTTTGATTTGGAAAATTTTGTCTGTTGTCTCTTGGATGATCTCTGGGCCTGTCAGCTGACTTTCACCAATTTCGGCCCAACAAACGGGAGATCTGCATTTCCTTCCATACAACGCTTCAAATGGAGCACATCCGATGCTTGTATGGTAGCTGTTGTTGTAGGAGAACTCAATCAACGGTAAATGAGCATCCCAACTACCACCAAAATCGATTACACACGCTCTCAACATGTCTTCTAACGTCTGTATAGTGCGTTCACTTTGGCCATCTGTTTGAGGGTGATAGGTTGTACTCATGTCTAACCGAGTGCCCATCGCTTTCTGTAGCGTCTGCCAAAAACGTGAAGTGAATCGGCTATCCCGGTCGGATATGATTGACACCGGCACCCCGTGCCGTGTCACGACCTCTTTGATGTACAATCTCGCCAACTTATTCATCTTGTAGTCTTCTCGGATAGGCAAGAAATGTGCTGACTTTGTCATTCGATCAACAATGACCCATATCGAGTCATGACAGCTGCTTGTTCTAGGGAGTTTGGTAATGAAGTCCATAGCTATGTTCTCCCATTTCCACTCGGGAATTTCAGGTTGCTGTAATAATCCCGATGGTTTCTGATGTTCAGCTTTGACTTTCGAACACGTCAAGCATCGGCTGACGTATAAGGCAATGTCTTTCTTCATGCCTGGCCACCAGTATAGATCCTTGAGATCATGATACATCTTGTCTGCACCAGGATGAATAGAATATCGCATTTTGTGGGCTTCATCCATGACTAAGGTTCGAACACCTCCCCATTTAGGTACCCATATGCGATCCATAAAGTACTGTACACCGTCATCCTTGCGAATCATCTGTTTATCCAACCCCCGGAACTCTTCTCCCGCAAGGTTTTCTTCTTTCAATACCTCACTCTGTGCAATTTGAATCTGAGCTTTCAAGTTGGTTTGGATGGTCAATCCCAACGCTCGTGCACGTAGTGGTTTCACTCGTTCTTTGCGGCTTAAAGCGTCAGCCACCACGTTAGCTTTCCCCGGATGATACCGGATTTCACAGTCGTAGTCGCTAAGAAGTTCTACCCAACGTCGTTGGCGCATGTTAAGTTCCTTCTGATCCAGAATATGTTGAAGGCTCTTATGATCGGTGAAGATGATGCATTTAGTGCCATACAGGTAATGCCTCCAAATTTTGAGTGCAAATACTACATCGCCCAACTCAAGATCGTGAGTGGTGTAGTTCTTTTTGTGCACTTTAAGTTGTCGCGAAGCGTAGGCAATCACCTTGTCCTTCTGCATTAGTACACATCCCAATCCTTGATGTGACGCATCGCAGTATACCACAAAATCATCTGTTCCGTCTGGGAGGGACAGTATTGGCGCGTTGCACAACTTCTCTTTCAACGTTTGGAACGCTTGCTCTTGTGCATATCCCCAGTCAAACTTCTTGTCTTTCTGAGTAAGCAGGGTTAACGGTTGCGCAATCTTTGAAAAATTTGCGATGAAGCGACGATAAAAACCGGCCAATCCTAAAAATTGTCGTATCTCTGATGGTGTCTGGGGCGTATCCCACTTCTTCACCGCTTCGATCTTGCCGGGATCTACATGAATCCCGTCCTCATTAACCACATGACCCAAAAACTTCACTTCTCGCAGCCAAAATTCACACTTTGAGAATTTGGCGAAAAGTTTCTCTTCGCGTAGTAGCTCCAGAACTGCCCGAAGATGTTCCTCATGATCCTCCTTTGATCGGGAGTAGATAAGTATATCGTCTATGAACACGATCACAAACTTATCCAAATAAGGTTTGCACACCCGATTCATTAGATCCATGAACACAGCTGGTGCGTTAGTCAATCCGAACAGCATGACCAAGAACTCGTAGTGTCCATAACGAGTCCTGAACGCAGTCTTCGGTATGTCGTCCTCGAAAACCCTTAGCTGATGATAACCAGAACGAAGATCGATCTTTGAAAAATACGAAGCTCCTTGCAGCTGATCAAATAAATCGTCGATCCTGGGGAGAGGATATCGGTTCTTCACCGTTAACTTGTTCAGTTCACGGTAATCGATGCACATACGGAACGATCCATCCTTCTTCTTGACAAATAGTACCGGTGCTCCCCACGGCGAATGACTCGGTCGAATAAAACCCTTCTCCAGTAGTTCCTGTAACTGACTAGACAACTCTTGCATCTCGGACGGCGCTAGTCGATATGGCGTTTTTGCTACCGGTGTAGCTCCAGGAACCAACTCAATACGGAATTCCACCTGTAGTAGAGGAGGTAAACCAGACAAGTCATCTGGAAATACTTCTGGGTAATCCCGAACCACTGGAATATCCACCAGTTTCCTTTCTTCGTCTTTCTTTTCAACCACATGAGCCAGAAAAGCGTAGCACTGCTTTCGTAAGCTCTGGCGTGCTTTCATGCAGGAGATAAGCTTCAAGTTCTTACCGGTCTTTCTCCCTGAACCTTGAGTACTTCCCCGTTTGGCATAGGGATACGTACCACTTTGTCTCGACAAACAATCTCTGCTCCGTTTTGCGACAACCAGTCCATACCCACGATAACATCGAAGCTTCCTAACTTAAAGGGTATCAAGTCTATTTCAAAGGTATGATCCTCCAATGTCAACGAACACTTCCTAATGATCTCATCGGCCTGAGCAACCCTACCATTGGCCATTTCTACAGAGTAGCTAGTTTCTAGCCTACTAGGACTCAAATCAAGTAATTGCACAAACTACGAAAGATATAAAACTATTGTCTGCTCCAGTATCAAATAATATAGATGCGAAGTGATGATTGAGTAAGTGCGTACCCGTGACAACATTCGGGTCCTGACGAGCATCATTGGCTCCAATGACGAATGCACGTCCCCGAGCTGCATTGCCCTGAGTAGTCGGGCCTGGATTCCCAGCGATAGCCATCACCTGCTGCTGGTTGTTCCCCTGTTGACCCGGTGCCCGATTTAGCCTGGGGCACATATTTCTGTCACTACAAAAAAATTGTCCTACAGTAACACACAAAAAGTGTCACAAAATACCCAAAAAGTGCCGCTAATGGCCCCTGTATGAATGTGTGGCACACAAAAAAAGTGCCACTAGAAGCAGTGCCACTAAAGCCATTTAGTGACACTTTTTTCTGTGCCACCCATTCTTGAATAGTGGCATTTTTTTTGGAAAATATCTATACCAATTTAGTGGCATAATTTTTTTTGCCATAAATTTAATAAAGGCTTTTGTGGGCATGAATGATGTGGCAATAAATGTATTTCTAGTAAGAGATAAATGATGGTTTTGAATCATTACTAAATTACAATTTAAAAATGGAAATAAAAACACTTAAAGTTATATAATCATAACATAGATTATGGTTTCAATCCAAAACATGTTCCAATGTTAGCAAACAAAAACATAATAAGTTCCAAACATATTCAAGTGTTTACAAACAAAGTAAATATGCTTTTTCCGGTCGTTAACTCTATTCCAAGTAATCCATGAATGTTGCTATCTCTACTACACCAACACTTCACATTTTGTCAACTCTTCCTTCATCATCATGACTTTTTGAAGATGATATTTCATTACTAGATGAAGAACCAACACGAGGGACCTAAAAAATACAAATCAATTTAAATAGATGTTAATACAAAGTAGTAGGGACGAGCAACTATAAGATATAAGGACCCAAAATTAAGTAATAAACGGGTCAAACAAGTTAAGTTGTACATATACTAAATAAACGGGTCAAATAAGTAAAGTCATATATATAATAATAAACGGGTCAAACAAGTAATACATATAGTAATAAATGGCTCAAACAAGTAAAATTATTATACCTATGAAATTAAACAAGGTCAAACAAGTAAAGGTATGCAGTAATAAACGGGTCAAACAAGTTAAGTTGTACATATAGTAATAAACGGGTCAAATAAGTAAAGCTGTATATATAATAATAAACGGGTCAAACAAGTAATACATATAATAATAAATGACTCAAACAAGTAAAGTTATACATATGGCAATAAATAGGTCAACAAATAAAGTTAGGCATATAGTAATAAATGGGTCAAACAAGTTAAGTTGTACATGTAGTTATAAAGAAGTCAAATAAGTAAATTTATATATAATAATAATGGGTCAAATAAGTAATACATATAGTAATAAATGGCTTAAACTACTAAAGTTATACATATGACAATAAATAGGTCAAACAAGTAAAGTTGTGCATATAGTAATAAATGGGTCAAACAAGTTAAGTTATACATGTAGTTATAAACGGGTCAAATAAGTAAATCTATATATAATAATAAACGGGTCAAACAAGTAATACATATAGCAATAAATGGCTCAAACAAGTGAAGTTATACATATGGCAAAAAATAGCTTTAGTAATAAACGGGTCAATCAAGTTAAGTTGTAAATGTAGTTATAAACGGGTCAAATAAGTAAATCTATATATAATAATAAACGGGTCAAATAAGTAAATCTATATATAATAATAAACGGGTCAAACAGGTAAAGTTATGCATATAATAATAAACAACTCAAACAAGTAAAGCTATGCATATGGTAATAACACAGGTAATAATCTTCACAACACTATTACAAGTTGTATGGTCATGTATGTAAGTACCTGTATGTTCATATCACTAAGAACTGTAGACAAGTTTGCATTGGGGATATGTTCTTGGATAATGTTCATCATCACATTCACAGCACTTTGTAGCTGATGAATAATTTGTGAATTATTCGGAGAATTGTCATTAATTTTTGTGGTTGGCATTCGTCCAATTAATCGAACATACCCTCTTTTCTCTGGGCCTTTAACTTTTGAATAGTGATCGGGGCTCCCACACTCAAAGCAAGCCCTTGCATTCCCGGCGGGGTTAACCGCGTTGACGGGTGCTACCAGATTCGGCGCAGTTCTGCAATCTCTTGCCAAATGACCCGGGCGCCTACAGTTAGCGCACACCCGGCACTGCGTCCCTGGGGGATGATGATAATTGCACCTGTCACATTTGGGGTGCGGCCCCACATACTCTCTCCTGGCCTGAGACACGGCCACAAAATTCCTAGTCGGCTTGGACCTCTTCTCAAATTTTCCGGCACTCGACCGGCTCGACTCCCCAACATCTTTCCTCTTCTCAGCTCCTCTGCCCAAAACCCCAGTTCTAACCATCTCATCAGTCAAAGCGCCAGCTTTCAGAATTGCGCTCTGAATAGTAGGAGGAGCGGCTGCTGTGACCATAGCTCTAATTTGAGGCGCGAGTCCCCAAATGTACCTTTCAATCCTCTTTGATTCCGGCGTGACTAAGTGCGGAACCAATCTTGCTAGCTCGTGAAAACGATCAGTATAAGCTGCATGCCCTGCCCCCACCATAGCATGATTCCAGAACTCATGCTCTAGTTTCTGCATCTCGTTGAGAGGGCAGTATTCCTCGGTGATCAAGGCTTTGAATTCGTCCCATGACATCTGCATCGCAGATTCTCTTCCTCGAGCTTGAACTTGGGTGTTCCACCAGGTTAGGGCCTTACCCTGTAGTGAACAAGTGGCATACTTGATCCTTTGACTGTCGAGGCACTCGCTGATGTCAATCACTGCCTCCATCTTTTCCAACCACCTGGTTAGGGCTATCGCCCCACCTTTCCCATCGAATTCCCTCGGCTTACAAGCCACGAACTCCTTGTACGAACATCCCCGACGAGCATTAACCACCCCAGTTTCGATACCGGCAGTACCACCATTCCCGGTTTCCTGGTTGCTCTCGTTTCCGGTCGGGTTTCCGTTTCCCGTCTCAGTTTCAATCCCACCTTGGGCTCCATCATCGTTGCCACCATCCCCGTGAGGGTGGTGTTGTTGGAGTGCGTCGCTCACTTGGGCCACAATAGTAGGAATCAGCGCGGCCAATTGCTGAGCGATAAGGGCTGCCATGTCGGCGTTCCCTGTTCCTTGACTGTTACTGGCAGGAGCATCGTTTGCTCTTGGTGCTCTGCCTCTGCCTCGGCCTCTACCCCTTGGTGCTTCACTCCCGCCACTATTGCTGCGGGTGACTCTTCGAGGCGGCATGTTCTAATCATAAAAGAGGTAACATATCAGCTTTAGTCACCATAAGATACACAAGTATTCCACTTATCAAGTTCCAATGTTCATGTTCCGGTCGGTCAAGATCACCATGCAGCCCATTTCAAGCATATTCTCGGTATACCGGTGATGTTTATATATAGGGTTCCCCGCAGCGTTCCCACCACACCCATGATGGACCGAGAATGATGCCCGATCCGGTTACATGACATCCGACTTTCCTTTACATCATATCCATAATAATCCATCAAGTCCATGTATTTCATGTCAATATCATGCTTATTGTCATCACACATCACATGCAATTCGTGCAGTTCACACATCATGAATTGATAATGTTCAATGATAATCCATTACAACAGTTGTAAGTCCATGTGTACAATCACGTTTAGCCCAGCGGAGGTTGTCTATTTCCTCCTCTTTCGAGGTTTCAGACAAAGCCTCCTCAGGTTTAATCTCGATGTCCAAGGTCAAGCGCAATAGCATGATCTGTGATGATCTCTTCGGGTTTACTACCCGAATCTGATAAACTAACTCGGCGCGCAGAGGGAACGGAAGATTCAATAGAAGCATCCCATTAAAGAGTGAGCACAGAGGCTCTCTCATAGGGTAGAAAGATCACATAACAAATAGATGAACAAACCAAGCAGCGAGGAACACATACACGAGATATAATATGCATACAGAGTCCTAGCATGCAAATCTACATGAAGGTTCCTAGGTTATAGTCTAGGTCAAGCGTATTGCCTAATTCTCTATAACCAATGGCTCTTATACCAATCTGTCACACCCCCGCTTAAAGCGGAAACACGGGGATGTAACGAGACCGGGATCGTCATAACACATGGTAAGCGATAGAGAGCAATATAAATAATGATGACAAGCGTGTCATGACGACACCCGACAACAAGGGGACTTGTGCCGTGTTTAGTCAATGTTCACGACAACATAGCCATAAGCAACATGATAATGATAACACATAATCACATAAAGATGAAATCGTAAATGTTAATTCCCACAACCCGGGAACAAGTTTCAAAAGTTGATAATTGTTTACAAACGTTAACATTGTTCAAAAAGATTGTTTATCAAAATGAGCTAAGTCCCAAAAATGCATCCTAGGGTCTCCACTAAGGCAGCACACCTAGATTCCTGGACTTGCATGATCACCTGAAAAGATATGCTTAAAACGGTCAACATAATTGTTGGTGAGCTCGCAGGTTTATGTAATAAAAATATAAGTGATGCCGTAATAAGTAAGCGCGTCGGAATACCGTGAATACAGTTATGTACACAAGTAAATATCACATGACATGAGCTTTGCAACCAAACCTAGCGACGTACACAAAGAAATTGTCGGCATATATTCACCCAAGGGCCCGTTCCTGGCCACTGATGGTACCAACTAGTATACCATCAAACGAGGGTGGGGGTGTCAACCCAGTAGTACTACCAATACCTAACCGTCAGTTCCCACACTGGAATTAAATAGTTGCAAAGATAGAACCACACAGCAGACCCAAGCATGTATCAAATAGTACTTGCAACACAGTATCACGTTGATTCCTTGTATGTAAAATGTATGTAAGTTGTACAGCATTGAAATTGTGTAAGCATACTTTTCCCCCAAGTTGTAAATGATTGAAATATTGTATAAGCGTAAAAAGGGGCCACGAAACTCACTTGTTAGGTGGTAAGTATGTATGATCGATGTATCCCAATTGTTGAATGCAAATAAACAGTTAAACACCTATTGACAGTTATTGTATAGCATTAATGATATGATATATGTATAAGCGCGCAATAATGATGGGTCGGTTCGGGTCGTATAGGCTGGGTCGCGTATAACACACACAGACTGACACACGTACTAGATCTTATGTAGATCCAAGTACAAGACAATGTCGCCATAAATGATGAAGTTTAAGTAAAAGTCTCGTTATTATTGAAGAAGCATTGAATAAGTATCAACAGTTATAAGTCAATTTGATCGTTGTAAAGCGTTAGTTCAATTTGTTCAAAATAGTTTCTGTGCCCTTTCTCGCGTTGACTTTAATATTTGTGGCCGAATAATGGCATTATTGTGTTAATGTTACCTCAACACCACACGACTTACTCACACCACGCACAAGGGATCAAACACAACAATTTCAGTCGCATAACAAGGTCAGACGCACGACTCAACCTCCATTCGTGCGAATCAACCCTCAATCGTGCGAATCAGCTTCATTCGTACGATTGAGCCTTCATTCGTATGACTGGCATTCAGTCGTACCACACAACACCCAATCGCACGACTCAACTTCCATACGCACGAATCAACCTTCAATCGTGCGAATTAGCTACTTTCGTACGACTGAACCTTCATTCGTGCGATTGGACTCCAGTCATGCGAATCACGCACAGTCGCACACAATCACTCAATCGCATGACTCAATCGCATACACTCAATCGCACGCATGACTCAATCGCATACAGACACTCAGTCGCACAACTCAGTCGCACGACATGCCTAGTCGCACAACTCAGTCGCGCGATTGACTCAAACGCATGATCCAGTCGCACGACCCACTCAGTCGCACGGCTCAATCGCATGGATGACCCAGTCGCCTGATCTGCAGAATCGCGACTGTGGTCGGGATGAGCAGCCCCCGAGCTGCTCTAAACACGGGTTTTACACCACAAAGACCTCCAGAAACACTCAACAAACATACACAAGCATGAAACACAAGCAAAGAGACCTCACACGCACCCATACGACCTTGTGTGTTCGGGTTGAACCCGAACACCCGAAACCCTAGTTTGGACAGCCGTGAAATGGCTAGAAAACGGACAACCAAAGACAACTACCTGCTAGAGAGGGGTAGTCTAAGCTGTAGACGGTGTCAAGACGAAGAAAACAAGACCTCACGGGTTGGATTTGGTGCAAAAATAGTGATTTTGTGTGTGTAGAGGGTGAAGATGAAGAAGATGGTGATAATGAGGATTAGGGCTGGTATGAGGGTATTTATACCCAGCCCAAGTTTGCAAAATTACAAGTTTAGTCCCTGCACTTAACCCCCGAGTTTTCCCAAATTTGGTTCGGTTGAAAAACGACTTTATTGGATGTTTTATTATAATTGTAGAAGTTCATTTAATGTTGTTATGACTTAAGAAATGGTTATATTAAAAACATTTATTATATTTATAAAATGATATATTTGACGTTTTCAAAAATGAAAGTTTTAAAAGTCTTTTTATGGTCAACTTATGGTTATAACGAATGCACACACAACGATAATAATGCACACATGATATCCACATAAAGAGTCAAATAAGGATGAGGAATGAGCGATCAAAGAATGTTTAACGGAGAATCACGTTAATTGACGGACCTTAAAGTGACGGATGTCACAGGTTACATGCAAGGGTTCAATTAGGGTTTCTTCCCAGATTAGGGCCTGGTTGTTGATTAGGGTTATGGTTCGATTAGGTTAGGATCGGTAAATACACTGCGACGATGTCGATGGTGTAGCGATGGTGGTAATTGTTTAGGCGGTGATGGTTAGTGGTTCAATGGTGGTGAGATGGTGATGGATTTTCAAAAGGTTGGTGGTGGTGTGCCAACGAACACGAACGAGGAAACAATGGTGGTTTTAAGGGTTTGCGTTGCGATTGCTGGTGTGGTGATAGCCTAGGGTTATAATAATGATATTTTTATTTTTATTAGTAGTTAAAGCAAAGAGTAAAATTCAATTTTGCTCTCTAAAGGTTGAGTAAAGTAACAATTTTCCTCCAGAAGATTAAAAACATCAATTTACATCCAAAAGTTTCATATATTGTTTCAGTTTCACTCCAAAAGTTTAATTATTTTGGATCAAGTTGTGACAACTGACAAAAATTTTAAACTAAAATTAAAACAACTTATGAATCTTTTGAAGGTAAATTGATATTTTAATCTTTTGAAAGAAAATACTTATTTTAATAAACCTTAAGGAGCATAACTGAACTTACCTGTAAAGCAAATTACGTAACTAGTATGTTTATTATAATGAGTAAATTACACAATTAGTACTTACATATAAAAAGACGTAAATGCTCTTACCTTTAACACACTTATTTAAGAGTTAGTGAGTTGAAGTTAATTAAGATAAATTAAAAACCATAAGAAGTAAAAACAAGATCTTAAAACCTTTAGATGAAAAACGTTATTTGAATCAAATCATAAGAATCAAAAATGAAGTTTACTCTTATTTAACAAAATATAATAATCCATTTACTATTTATAAATTTAAACAAAGACTCATTGCTTGATAATAAATTATACCTACGACTAATAAATGACACTCCTAACTTATACTTTTATCATTAAAGTCAATCTCACTTACGGAGTTATTATTGATTTATAGTTGATTTCTAATCGATGTTGGCTACACGGATGACTATTAGCAAAATGAGGAAACATATATTAAATGCAAGAGAAATCGAATAAAAGATAAATGTATAACTATAATAATTAAGCGGGGTGGATTGTCCTTATGGTAAAAATCAATGATTGGAAGTATAATTGATTAGTTATATTACACATTATGATATTACTCAAATCTAGTTTGTTTTATCGGTTAATTCACATAATCTATATATTAAATTATTGTCTAAACCACTTGATTAAATATTTATTTCCATGAATACAAAACATGATGAAAATATGTTAAATGATGAAGTCATTTCAAATATTTTATTATTTGATTTTAAGGTTGATAACATAGAGAGTAAAGTTCGATTGTTGTCCTTAACTTTGTTTATAACTATTTGAGTACTATGCTTAAATTCTTAACGGTATCATGGCTTAGATTTTTATCAAAATTTTAATAGTCACAACATTGGTAATGTCATTAGATTTTTTCCGTTATTTTTAATAAAATAACCAATACACTCTTAAATAATTTACAGTAGGTTCTTTATATATCTCTAAGTGTGTTCCATATATCATATGAAATGTGTGTAGATGGTTGTGAGTGGATGAAAAAGAAAATTTTATTATTCATCTGTGATACTATTCATCTCTATTAATTATATATATATATATACTAATTACCAACTTTATTATGCATTATGAGTTGTATAACATGTTTTAGGGGTTGTACCATCTTTTGTCTTATTTCTTTTTAATTTTTAATTTTTTTATTTTAACCCAATACTTTTAAATATTTTACAATATAGCTCAAACATTGTTTTACTTTTTAAATTGATCCCTATACTTTTTATATTTTATAAAAAATTTTGTTTTATGTTTCAATCTATATTTTGCGAGTTAACACGCCTCAACGTGCATGAGTGGTTCATTGTTTTTTTACGCTTATTTTTTTTCCCGTTTAGCGCCCCATTGCAACGCTTTGGTCCAAGATCGACTTACTTATTGTTTTATATGTATTACATTTCGCCTAACGGTGGAGTGTCCTTAAATCTATGTTTTGGTTGAGGATCGGTTTTCTTTTTCTTGGCCTTTTTATACGAGTTTTTCGGTGTTGGTGGTCGTTAACGGTGGTGTGTCCTTGGTGTTACTTGACATGGTTGTATGCCCCGATGCAACGGAGGCGACTTAATTCTAGTTTTTTATATTTTTTAAAAGTGCTTGTGAGTGAAGTAGAGAGAAAATAAAAAAAATGTAATGGTAAAGATATTAAAAAAATCATATTTAATTGAAGATAAGAAGTAAAAAATAGTGATATTTTATGTATTTGTAAGGTTAAGGATAAAAAACTGATGTTAATGCTCTTAAATACTAAAAGCATGCGTAGTAATATTTGTAAGTGTGTTTTGTATATCATATGAAATGCTTGTGAGTAATTATGAATTAAAGAGAGATAAAATAATACTGTTCATTTGTATATTTAATAAGATATTATTCATCTCTATTATTTTTTTTAATATTTTTGGAAAATGGTTGTGAGCGGAGGAAATAAAAAATAACAAATGTATAAAAAATTATTATTTAATTAAAAAAGAAAAAGTAATAGTTTTTACTATAGTTGTAAAGTTAAGGATGAAAACTGATGTGAATACTTTAAAATAATTATTATTATCTATATAATAATACACTCTTAGTTAAGTGAACTTTCTGAATTTGTAACTCGGCCCAAAACTTTAATTATTTACAAAAGTGTTACAAGTTTTTCAAATAACCACTTTCTTCTACGGCCTCGTGCTCTATTGTTCTTCAATTGGGTTTTACAAATCCATTTAAGCATTCAACCATGATCAACAAGATATCAGTTCCATCTAGTCGTCGTCAATTTAGTCAATATGGAAGAAAGACGAGTATCGGTTTTTTCTAGATGTGGTGGCAATGATACCAAATGATTTCATGATACACCGAACGTAGAGGTGAAAGTGTACCGCGATAGATCGGGGTGAGTTAGCCCATTATCCCGAAGGCAAAGACATCGTTGATGGAGAGGAATTGTCTTTGTCTCTTAAGTTTAAAACGGAGATGGCACAATGTAAATTAGGATTCTGAGCTGGGAACGCATCATATATAGTGTTTGGTTGAGGAGAAGAAATAAACCCTCTAATTAATAATTCTTTAACGTCCGTCAAGGGATTCGAAAATCGATTAATCAAAGGTTGCGAGAGGGATGCATAGGTTTTAGGTTGGTATAAGGATGCACCCAAATCGATCCAATAGCATTTAACAAAGGCGGTGGACAAAGTGGCAATGTGGTAGCGAAGGCGATGTACCACTTATTTGGTTATAGCAAATAAACAACACAAATGTACCATTTAACTAAGTTGTTATGTGTTGGGTGCCGGAGGCTTTTGTCTCCTCGACATGAAGACTATAGTTTAAATTCTAATATGAGCAAGATAGAAATTAATGTAGTTTAGAAGTATGAATAGATGAGTATGTGAATTATGATTTTAAAAAAACTAAATGGTAATGTTAGTACTTAATAATTTATGTAAATATAACCCGTCGCCATGAAAGGGATTAACCAAGGGATTAAGATGGTATATTTAATAAAACTTTTTTTTATTATTATTAAAGAAATGTTTTCACTTGTATACTTTAAACAAACTCTTTTATGTTAAATCTTATATTATTTCGTTATTGTTTTGTTTATTATTTAATAAATACATTTTACAGGAAAAATAAATTGTTTTTTTGAATATATCCGAATTTTTGAACCCATACGCTTTTAAGCTTTTTTTTAATTTTTAGTTGTTCGTTTTTCTAAGCGTCTTTTATAAACGGTTTTAAAAATGTTCAGTTTTTTAAAATACTTTGAACGTCCTTTCTAATACCATTTGGTTTTTTTGAACGTCCTTTTTAAAACCGTTTGATATTTTTGACTATTTCTTGAATGTATCTGTTTTTTAACATACTTTTTTAAAACATTTTAGTTTTTTACTCGTTCTTTTTAACACTATACGGTTTTGTTAAATGTGTTTTTTCTCATCTTTTTAAAAATCGTTTGTTTTGTTAAACGTCTTTTTAATAGCGTTAAAACTGTTTGGTGTTTTAAAATGTCTCTTTGTGAAGCGTTTTAAAAAACGATGCTAGAACCGCTAAGAAAAAAATGAATAAAAAGACCGGACGACTTTAAACTGTCTAAAAAAGATGTTTATGAAAGACGTTTAAGTAAATTGAGTGGTTTTAAAAATGACGTTTAAAACAAAGAATGGGTAAAAACTAACGTCTTACTGATTTAAAACACTTTATAAAAGACAATTAATAAACAAACAGTCTAAAGGTCAAACTTTAAAAAAAGTTTTAAGAAATGGAATGGTTTTAGAAATAAGACAATTTTATTAGTATATTTAAAACGTGTTTTGTTAATTTATACACGTAATAATAATGTAATAATGAGAACTAAAATCAAATACTTTAGAAAAAATAAATGAAAAATGTTTATTTAAGATATACAAATAGAAACATTTTTTTATATAAGGGAGTGTTCTATGCAAAATACTAAGTATTGTGTGAATATTATGAATGTATATGAGTTGGTTTGGTTTAGTTTTGCCCTTAAATCGAAACCAAAACCAATATTTTAGGTTTTGAGTTTTTAAAACTGTTCAATTCTGCTTTTTTTTTTTGTTCTGGTTTACGTTTTTTATATTTTTGGTTTTACCATTTGAGCTTCAAAATTTTGGGTAAAAAAGTTGGTCCAAATATTACATTTAGGCTAGAAACTTTAGGCTATATCATTTTGTTGTTCTTTAAAAAAATCTATATATTTTTATAATTAACTTAATATTTAAATAAATCTCAATCCTTAAAATACAATAAGAAACAGTTATATAAAGATTTAATTTAGCAATTCAAACAAAAAGATTATAAATTATTCTTGATGCTCAAATATTCAATCTTTTTTAGATAGCATAAGTTTAATATGTTATTAATAGACGACTCATGTTTATAAGTGTGTTAAAACACTTGTAGATTACAAGTTTGGTTCAGTATTTTTTATTTTTGTTGCAAGCAAAACCAAAACCAAAACCAAATTGAAAGCATTGGTTTTTTTTTGAAAAACATCCACCAAAACCTTCGGTTTTTAATTGGATTCAGTTTTTGGTTTGGTTGCACTAGTTATTTCAATCATGATTCGATTATCTCAATTTCATGCACACCCTTAGAACACACATAAAAAAATGAATGATTCATTTTATTAAGATTTTAAGAATTTTTAAAATACAAAAAGAAAAAGAAAAAAAGAAATGTGATTTCTATGTTGAAGCTAAAAAAGTATGAATAGATTTCACTATTTATATAACATATACGTGTGTAAGCCAAGTGTAGGTATATTGTGTGCGCATCTCCCTACTCTAATAAAAAGGTATATAAGAGGGACACATAGCAACACCATATTCCTCCTCACCAATTTTTCCCGCTTCCCTCTGTTATGTAATAATCACGTTAATTACTAATGATATTATTTAATTCTATTTTTATTAAAATAGTTTTTTAATAAATTTAGAAAAAGATATTTCATTTATTTATTTCTAAGGAAAAAATATTGCATAAAATTAGAAATTTTTTTAGAACATCAAACTTTTTTAAAATACAAAATATTTTATAATTGGTGTTTTTAAAAAAGTAAATTGTTTATAAATAAAAAATAATTAAATTAAGAGTCATAATAAGAAAGTTTTTATGTATGACATTTTTTAACATGTTTGTTTTGAAATTAAAATTTTATTTTATTTATTATAATAAATATTTTATTCTAAAATATCGCTTTATAATTAATAAATTTTCATTCTATTTAATTTTTTTAGCCCGTGTAATAAACAGTTTTACTAAAACTAGTTATCTATATATACAAGTAAATGATTAAATAATTAAATCACGTGAATGAGTTAGCTTATGTATATACATAGGTTATATTGTGTACTCGCTATATATATGTGTATGTATGTATATAAATAAAAGAGTAAATGATTAAACAATAAAATCACATGAATGAGTTAGCTTATGTACATAAACATGTGTTATTTATATAGCATACACATATGTTTTTTAGTTTTAATTAAAAATTAATTGGTTTATTTGTTTTAATTGGGTAATTAGGGTGTTGACAACGACAAAATACCCTCAATTTTTACTGAGGTTTAACCGCCATTAGTGAAGTAGATGAAAATGATAATATTTTGTAAACTAGAATGATTGAAAGGTCAAAAGAAAAGCTTTGAGATTAAAATGACAAAACAATACGTCTGGGACGAAAATAACATTTTACTCTAAATAAAAATATAATCTTACTTAAGTAGAAACAATGAGATTATAATGGATGACATATTAGAAAAAATACGGGGATGGACTAATTTGTCCATTGCTTAAGCAACCTAAAGAACACATTAATACTTGAAATTGGAGTATAGTCAATTCAAATACATTTATGTTCTTACTCAGTCCGATATTGTGGAGTGAATAGGGATCATAGAATCCCATAAAAATACCACTAGATCGAGCATCCGTGATTTCACATCCGGTCAAAATCAAGGTTATCCAGCATACCGTTAGCTTGTTAAAAGAATACATGTTGAAATTTCTGAATACATTCCTTTTCTAAAATTGTAATGTTTTTATAATTTATGTTTTTAACGTCTACAACATATTAAAAGATAATAAATTACATAAGATATCATACTCATAATAAATACTGAAAAATATATAAATTTTGAAAGATAAAGTACATATTTATTGTATACAACATATAAATAATATGATCATAAGCAAATTATAATTTTCACATATCGAAAGCCATTAGACAAGCATTAGTAGAACAATGTCGAGAGAAATAAAAATTAAAACTAATATTTTCCGAGTAATGGTTTGAGTAATGGGTATACAGTTTCGGACTTTTAGGTACAGCCTAGGTATTACCTAATACCATACACCTACCCGTACCTATGATTTTTTTTGCTTATCAATCTCATACCTAAATATCCGTCCCAATTATTTTAGGTTCTTGGTATTCTTGTTGGGTTTATTTATTTATTATTGTCATCCCTTGGTGCAACACATCTTTACATCTGACCATAACTTTGCACTTGCAAACAAATAACGGCCATGTTGGTTTAAAATAGACCTCTCTAACAGTCAAGATGGTTCTAGGCGGAAAAAAATAATAAAAAAATAAAATAACATTAAGTATGGCAAATCTTTAGTTTAACACATATATTTGGTGCCTGTTTAGACGCCAAACTCCCAATTGTTTGAGAAGGTGTCTCAAGGCCAATAAGCTCACCCCTCTCTTGCATGTTTTATATAGAAAACCACATATATGACGGTGTTATACACCCGGGTATGCAACGGATAGAATTTTGGATTTTAAAGAAGTAGAACAATCAAACATCTGTGATACAGAAACACCACACGAGAGTTTACACAACTCCAAGGATACAGATTCAGCATCTTAGATTGAATGGCATCCTAAGAACACCACACAAATAGGCTAAATTTGTGTTAGCAACGGAAACGTATCTCATGAGAGAGAAACAAGAGTAAAAAAGTTAACATCAAAACCACCACCTCCATTACCAAGACTTATGTTGAATACATGTGGGAAAAAAAGACACCAGCACTAACCCATGTCCTAGATATGGGGAACACTAGATACTGAGGTACTATATATGAAACAAGAAGTACTATTTGAAAAGCCTAAACAAAACTAAAGTGAACATAAAATGAGAACCAAATGGGTCGTTAACTACTGTTGATCGTGACGGTTTGAGTTTGTATGGGATCCTGCAAGTCTTCAACCTCCATCATGGGTCCCCAACCTATCCATCTCGACACCAGTGGATGTTGATCGGCCCCATCCAAACGACCCGTAAGTTGTTGACCCAAACCCAAAAGAATCAACCATTGGAAATCCAACGTCTATCACGGTCTCAAGTCTGTGTCTATCAGATGGTGCACTAATGTATATGAGGTATACTACCAACTCTATTGTAGTAGAAATTTTATAGCACTCATAAGTTCATCTGGCTTATCATATAGTTGATTAGCACTCTCCACATGTCATTTCATTGTATATCAGGAAGCGTTTTGTCAATCATCTAAAGCACAATGACCAGAAGACAGTAGGCCAAAACACACTCATCGAAAGATAACAAGTCACAAATCTCCAAAAGTTAGATTTTCAACTGAGAAACAGGTTCATGGGAAGGTGATGAAGGCGGAGATGCAGAAATCGACAGGGAAAGGGAGGAAAAGATGGTTGTAGAGCAGCCATAATTGATGGCACAAAGGGGGATGTTGGTTTACGAGGATCGTATGCCAATGCATTTAACTAAATTAAAAACGCACGATTGGGTGCACAAATTGGATTCTAGTCCGAGTTTTAAGTGGTTCGATTCAGGTCTCAAACCGGTTTCAAGTACATGATAGGTTGCGCACATTATACATGGTCCAATCACATGATAGTCCAATCAAGCAAGACAATATGACTCGTTGACAAGTATGTTAATGTTAAGTGATTCTGAAACGGCTGGTAAACACATTATAATATGCTAATTATTTTTAATGGTAGAATAATATGTTTCAATATCTAAATAACACACAAACTTTATTTTTGATGTACAATGATAAATCTGATAAGGGTTGATGTTATGACATAAATGTTACCAGTTATCCAACCCACTCATCTATGATATTTACTATAAAATAAAGCTAAAGGCCGTGCCTCGAGACACGACACATGAAGCCAGCTAAAAGTCGTGCCCTGCCGTGCCCAGAGACACGCCACATAAGACCAATCGACAGGGAAAAAATAAATTCAATGGAATAAATGAAACATTTGTATATATTAGATTAGAAGGGGAAGAGAGTGACAAAATGTTGAAGGCTCATTACATGAATATCATTCCGAAACTAGAATACATACAGATACACCCACCCCACCCCCAACGCTTATCCCTCCCCCGTTTTTACACATGACCCTCTTTAAGACTGGGTTCTTCTTTTCTCCATTTTTAGTCCGCTTTTCCTCGAGTTATAGACCTTCTAAAGGTTACACTTGGTTTTGAGGTCAAGTAAGTAGGCCGCCCTCCTAATCTATCCAAGTTAGTTATCCTACGACTATTACAACTACAATCTAAGTTTCTACATACGTTAGTTACCTTGTGATCATGCTCGCCATTTGTAGATGAAGTGTACAAGTGAGAAAGCCTGGAAGACAAGGGTGAAGGGAAGGAAGAGGATGACGAGGTGTCGGAATCTGAAGAATTCAAGTTGATGCTTCTAAGGTGATCAGGTTCCCCATCACCAGAAATGTGATCGTCGATGCTGCTTGAGTCTCTGTGGGTGCTCTCAGTGCTGCAAGAACAAGACTCCGAGAAGAATCCTGAGTTGTCACTTGAGAAAGATTCCTCCTCCAGGAGGCGATGGTGGACATGCAATGGGTGATAATTGCATGTGTCCCAAGGTGCAATGGAGTGAGATTTTGATGTGGATGATGGTGGTATTTTGTGTTTTCTTGAATCGTGCTGGTTGATTAATGAACTGCGGATTGACCGTGGGGCACGTGGTGAGCACCTGATGATATATTGACAGAGATTAATATGAGCTCAACAAAAATGTAGGAAGTATCATAAACATGAGAAATGAAAGTCGGGTTGAGGCCATAATTTCATTAATTTGGATTTTTCATCTCAAATGGGTCATAGTGAAAAAATAGTTAAGAAGGTTTGGGAACAAATGGGTCAAATAGAAAAAAATAATACCACTTTTGTAATCATCTTTAATGCAATAATTATGCGTCAAAAAGAAAAAGTGTTTTCTAACCACCCCAACCCGCTTCCACCCGGTGTTTTTTGACCCGCTACCAAACCCGTACTGCATCATCTACTCTGTTATAAACTAATCTAGTGATTACCTTGCATATAGAAGCATGTATGCTCCTTTTGTCAGCACATGGTGAAGATCCACCTCTATTACCTACATTGTCAATTTAAAGCTCAACGAAATTGTACCCACATATAATGCAAGGGGAGATTGGTACGTAGGAAGTATAATACATGAAATTAAAAAAGACGCTTCAAAGTGAGGATATAAAAATGATACTTTACAGAAAAAAGTGAAATAAAAAAAATGAGAGATATTGGCAGCAAAATACATCTCCATAAACAAAGAATCAACAAGTCAATAAATGCATAAACTACCGAATTAATTATATAAGTTTGCATAAATGCACTAGTTCTTGTATAGTGGCACATACTCCATCCATCAGCATTTCCATTTTCAGGAAGTTCAGTTTGTAAAACCCATGGTATGGTCCACTATCATGACTATAAAATGATGTTTTCCTCTTCATGCGAGAAAATTCTCTCACAACCATTAAAGGGTTGTCTAAGTCTTTACATATTACAAGTAGAGGTGGTGAAATCGGCAGGTGGCAGAGGCTGGGTACCAAGTCAAAACCATTTACCTTACCGCGGTCAGAACAGTCTGGGCTGCCCAAACGTTTCACAATTTTCAAGTATAGATAGTCTTTCAAATATGATTACAAAAATTATTGAAATCCAGTGATAATCAAATTTCTTTAATGAAATGGTTTAGAAAGTACTTATGCATCAAAAATATACTTTCTCCTTGTTTGACCCAAACCATGCTTACAAAGTTAGTTTTACCAATTAGATAAAACATAACTCAAACTAGCCCATTCATAAGTAAACAAGTGAAAATCCTAACCAGTGTTGTAAAAATCGCTAGGCGCTAGTCGGGCGGTGGGGTACCGACTAGGGATTAATTGGGAGTAATAGGGATTAATCGGATTGGAATTTTTATATATAATTTTCAGTTTTATATATAAATACACACATTTTCATATGTAAAATTAATAAAAAAGTTCAGTTTTATATATAAATACACATATTTGGCTGGAATTTCCAGGTTTAAGCCGGAATTTCCAATTTTTGGCCGGATTTTCTGAAGTTCGCCGGAACCCTACCGGAATTTCGCCGGAATTACAGATTTTTGGCGGATTAAGACGGAAAGGTCCGATTTTGACCTCCGTTGACCGCCTAGCGATTAATTGGCCGATTAGCCAAAAATTCCTAGGTGAGGGGCCGATTTCGATTAATCGGCGATTAATCACGATTTTTGCAACACTGATCCTAACCTCTACAAATAAGGAAATACTTACCTGAATCATGTGCCTAACAAAACATCAGAATTACGATAGGGCAGAGGAATAAAAACTGGTAAGTGGTAACAGGATGCAATATACAGTGTTGTAAAAGGCGGGGCTAGGCGGCCGACTAGGCGGGGATTAATCGCTAGTCGGCCCCTATCCTTGTAGATTATGCCTAGTCGGAGCTATTAGGCGCTAGGCGGAGCCAGGCGGAAAAAATCGGAGAAAATCGGTGTAATCGGTCTAGGCGGTGGCTAAGGTCAAAGTCGGTCAACACTAAATTTTTTGCTTATTTAGATCAGATTCAAAAGAGGGAACACATTTACCCTAACCGCCGCTTGCTCCCTTGCTCTACCGCCGCTTCCTCCCTTGCTCCACTACTATGTTTTAATTTTTATGTGTTTTGTTTATTTAGAACTACTATGTTTTAATTTTTATGTGTTGAAATATTTGATCTCTAAACTTTAAAACACTTTATTGTTATTTTTATGTTTAGTTAATTATATTTGAAGTATAATAATCCTAACTATATATATAATTTATAAAAAATACATACAAGATCTCCAAACCGATTAATCCCGATTAATCCCTAGTCCCCACCTCACCGCCCGACTAGCGCCTAGCGATTTTTACAACACTGGCAATATATCATGATTTATGACGGAACAGAGAAAATACTGTCATATAAACAAGGGAGCCTTAGTTAAAAGACATGAAACTGAAAACATACCCTGCTGTCATCAAACTTGAACCATCGATTCTGGAAATTCTTAACATAGCAAACATAATGACCAGAAAATGCAGCATTCATCGTATCTACATGAACCACCACTCCATATAGACTGTAAATTGGGGACTTATCACTTGTGCCACTGACATATGGAGCCATGTCTAGAATCTCTGGGAAGTGAATTGATTTGTTGAGCTTGCCAAATTTACCAGACTGTAAAACAATGGAACTATGGAAGTGTAAAAAAAGCATCCATACAGACAAGTTCAGTAGTAAAGACAACAGAATTAACTTTTGATGCGACATGTTACCTGAAACCGTTTCAATGCAATAGTAAGCACATTAGGACCCTCCAGTAAGGAAAATTTCTTTTTCGCTTTCTCATAGGATTTGCACCTAAAGGCAAAGTAGTAACAATTATAATATACTTGGTTTCCAAAAGCCAAGGCGCAACGTGAAAGCTTCAGGTACAAGATGTTTGGTATAAAAAAAAAATACTAACAAGCTATTTATAGATCATATCTTAATTTTTGAACACTAAAAAAATGATATTAAATAAATAAGTAAATGCAAAAGAAGCTCTAGGTACAACCAAGAAGCTTTATGAGAGCTAAAAGAAACCTAACTCAATTACTACCCAGATACAAGTTGCCTACGCATAAGGTACAAGTAGTCTATGCAGTAATGCAGAGACTCACTAAGCAACTCACTCAACTCATATTACAAGCTTATGAAGCACCATTGTAAAAGAAACCAGAGATAAGGAATCCCACGACGCGACATGAAGAAACAGAATATGGCGGGGAGGATGTGGATTGACTTCCAGTTTAGCATTCGAAACACCTGCTAGTTCAATTTTTCTAATTATTATTTTTTTTCTATTTCATGACCTTCTTTGATTGTACATAGAGCTTGGATGGTAGTACATAGAGATAAGAATCTCACAAGTAGGGTGTTTCAAGTTTCCTATATTATTACATTGTGTATTTTTTTTATTTTCTTATTTGTTGATGTTTAAGGAACAACTACTAGCAAATGTTATCCAGAGTAAGTGTTTTAAGAAGAATAGGATACCTTGTTTATTTTAGGCTCGCGCCTCTTATTTATTTATCATCATGCATAATAAAGATTATTGAAATGCAAAACCAACCTAATGCATTTGTACTTGTTTTCACCATCCAACGTCTCGGGTGATGTGAAATTATCCAAAGCCTCTTCTAATGTTCTTATATCACCGTCTATCTCAACAGTGAGATCCATCATCCGCTCATGTTGTTCAGATTTGCCTCCACACTTTACGCAAATTATCTATTAATCATAACCACCAATGGGCAACGTCATACAAGCACGAAAGTATAGCATACTATTATAGTATTTACTTGAAACAGACTCGTTAAAAGTCAAAACCATGTTACCTTTGACCGTAAATAACCCCCAAAGGTAAGTCCAATGAGAGTTGTCTCTTCTTCTAAAGAGTTCAAGGATTTTTTTCTGGATTCCTTAATGCAAACTGATTGCAAAGCATCAATAACATACCTAAAAATCACATAATTACTCAGCCATAAAAGAGACGTAAGTGCCTAAAAAATAATATGTAATGTAGAAGCCGGTTAACCTTAGAAATTCATGAGCATCTTCTTCTTTCCCATGTCCGAGATTGCTTCCAATGTTTTCAATATGAGTAAGTAAACGAATAGGAGACAGTGGAGAGATCCCATCCTTTGCTTTCATAACAAGGCCTTCGAATTCACATGTGAAACACCATCCTCTCTTCTCACCTAACATGATGACAACAAATTCCCTAAGTAATAGCTTAGTATTGAGGCTAAATAATGTGTGATCTGTTGTGCATTATAACATACATGCTTTAGAATGAAGTCCTTCAAGAAGGTAAGCAGTTAGAGGTGGAGTGTATATTAAGCACTGGAGCACAGCATTGGCATAACAGCTGCAGAACATATAGGCCATGAATATATAAAGTATTAATGTATTAAGATACAATAATATGAAAAATGAGTCAATGACAAGAAAAGTTGTGCCACAGTACAAGAGTGTCAAGTTGTCAACATAGCTAATGAGGTATGTATTTTAATAATATGGCAACTTAAGTGAAGATCAAAATACTGGAGATCAGAAAAATAAAAAATAAATAGCATATACAAAAAGCTTAATGAGAAACTTTACCTGTTTCCACAATTTTTGAGGCCAAAAGGCTGCAATTCAATCTGTTTGCAATTGTATAGCTTGATAAACATTTCGTATGGGAAGAGACCCTGCCAAAAGCATATCAAAACTATCACATTAAAGATCTCAGAGACTGCACAACTGAAATTTGGAAAAAGAATTGTTTCTTCAAGCCAGACCTTGAAACTGTATCTATGAGTTGTGTCACTTCCTCCCTCTAATGACTCATGATGTGACAACTTAGAAGGCTTGAGGTTATCAACAACTTTCACTTTGGATGTCTTCGATCCACTTCTAGAAGATTCTGTCAACTGGGATGAGAAAGTAGTGATCCTATGGCCGCCATCATCGACCATCACAGGCTTTGTACAACGAGAAATATTTCTACTCGTAACAGTTGTCAAGTAAGTATCTGAAGCTTTGGGTAATGATGAAACTACATCCCTAGATTTAGACATGTCAAGAGTCGTACTCTCGTTACAGAAAATATCATTTGACTTCTCAGGAACCTTTAAATACCTTGCAGCAGCAGAAACATGATGAGAAGGAACATCAGATGGAGAATTCATTGCTTCCCTGAACTTAGAAGCTTCTGTCAACTGAGATGAACGAGTAGTGATCCTGTGGCTGTCATCGTTGACGACCTTCACAGGCTTTGTACTATGAGATATATTTCTACCAGTAACAGTAGTATCAGAAGCTCTGGATAATGACGACATCACATCCTTATACTTAGACATGTCAAGAGTCATGCTTTTGTTACAGAAAATATCATTTGACTTCTCAGGGACCTTGGAATACCTTGCAGCAGTAGAAGGATGATGAGAAGGAACATCATTTGGAGAATTTGTTGACTCCCTGAAATTAGAAGTTGGCAAATCATTGTTAGCACTGCCAACTCCGTGATTTAACGCTCCAGAAGTACATGTTGGAGGCCTACTGTTGTTGGAATCATCATTTATCACCCCCTTTGACTGATCAGTTATAACAGTAGACTTTCTACTTCCCAAACCAGATCCCTCTATAACTCTGGCCGCACGAAATCCATCCATGATATGGATATTAGAAACAAACTTTGTTGTGTGGTTAGCCAAGTGACAATATTCAGCCTCACCAACACTGCCTGGTGTAAATTCATCATGCTTTTTAATACTGGACTTATTGTTAGGAATATTCCCGTTCCAAAAACCAAAAGAGTTTGTTGAAGGCTCAGAAAGTGAAGAAGACTTGTTAGAGCCATCATCTGTCCAAAAGGATGAACTCAAAGTCCCAGAGTGGGCATCTTCATCACTAAGATTTGATGTTTTCTGATTGTTATCCCATAAACCAGCTGACTTTCTTGCAGGGCTGACTGAAGTCCCATGTGCTGACTTCACTGTCTCAAGGTTCTCAAACGTAACACCAGCAGAAAAATTGGTATGGGTAGAGAAAACAGAGTGTTCCTCATGTGACAAGGGGGAATCCAATTCAGCTGGTGTATTAATTTGCTCAGCTTTAGTATCTAAGCTACCACTGTGGTCTTTATGATCTCCCTTCTTATTAGAGCTGCCTTCCACATTGTTGACCTGAGTCACAGCAACATAAGGGCGGCACTCATATTTGTGACCTTGTCTCCAGTGAACAATTTGACATTTGCCAGAGCTGTCATTCAAATGTAAAATGATAAATGTTAAGAAAGATGGAAAAAGACTTGATTGCTACAGTAGTCACTTACAGAAAAAATAAATAAGTGCAAGGATGCTAGTGTGAAAGCAAGTAAAAATAGAAAAGTAAAACAAAACAAAAACAAATAGAATCAAAAGTCTAAAGATGGTAGTCTTTTATCTGCCTCCAGCATTATATCGTCAGAATAACATGATACAAAATACACATAGGAAAAAAAATTAGCACATTTTATTTACCAGCATATAATATACACTAGGCAAAAGTGGTGTTGCATTGTTCCATTGATTGCTCTTATCAAATTAGTGATAAAAACTTATCTCATATACTAAACCATTCTATTTGGCTCCCAAAAATACCAAGAACCAACTCAATGAAGAAATATTTATGTATCTCAGGCTCTCAGCTTAAATTCATAACCTATTATTTGGTACCCTACTTCCAAAACAAAATAATGTTGGTCAATCAGTGATTCCCGTGCAGCTTTCCTTGATCACAAAACACACCAGTGAGTTTGGATGAACAATTCAACTCTTTATAAACTGAATTAACTTGGTACAAGTGAATGACTCCCTATCACCTATTCACCTATTTATAAACTAGATTTACTCGACTCCAAAGCAATTAACAAAGTAATCCTAATTCTATATAAAATGTTCAGGCCAACTTAATCCTCTTGTTTATTTGGCCGACTCAATTCAAAACAATAAAAATAAAAGACCTTACTAATTAACCCCTCCAACTATTAGACTTTGATAAGATAAGTCCAACAATCACAATCCTAAATTCCTAATATTGTCTTCTATGAATCATTCTTCACAGCAACAATGGTTCGTCATTCATGTTTTGGGTCAAGTTAATCTCCTCCTTTGATCCCAATTTGGACATTCAGACACCTAATGTACAAACTTGTTGTTGCACTTGTATCACCTAATGTGACCTTATCTTGTTAAGACCGACCACCATCTTGACGTCTCCCGAACCTCCTACCTATACCATGGCAACGTCCTAGGTCTTCTCGGTTTGAACTTCTACAACCACAATATTCACATTTGTGTTCTTTATCTATTCTTTTCCATTATATTTAGAAAACAATAATTTACCTTGGGACTGTGTTTCCTTCTTTGGGTTCTTTGGCATGTTCTTCGTAGGCTTTCAACCTTCCAACAACTTCTTCAAATAGCATCGTATCCAACTCATAACATAGCTCTATTAAAGCTATAATTTGAAGAAACGACTTTGGCATCAAATCAAGCAGCTTTCTTACTAGTGTCTCTTCCTTAGTCGTCGTTCCAAGACTCTCTGTCTTTGACACCAACCCGCTAAGTTTAACTATAAAAACATCAAACAACAATACTTTCATCTGAAGTCATTCGAGTTCCCTTCTCAAAGTTTGAAGATCCTTCCCTCCTAAAAACCTTGTTTTAACGTAGAACCAGATCTTCAAGTATGGCTTAATACATAAAAGCTAAGGCCGTCTTGGAGAACTTTGGATCCACCACAACCACAATTGTCGGTTCAATAGCCTCCCAAAACCCATTTGCATCCATAATCGTCCGAACTTGTAACGCCATACTGGATAAGTTATTGATGTCAAGACTCAAGACAAGGCATTATAAGTTCATCAACCCCTCCTCTCTAAATGGTTTGAGTGCATATTGTTGTGCTACCCTTATCTTGATCTTGGGTTACCTAGTTTGTTTGCTTCAAGTCGATACTACTTCAGACTCCGATTTCATCCATGGGCATGTGTAGCCACGTGCTCTAAACCACCAACTAAAAACAAGCTTTCTATTCTTATGTTTTTCTAAGTTACAGAACGAAAAAAATCCAACCACCTACTATTTTTCCCCTCTCTTGCGCAACTTTCTATTCTGTCACTTCTACCAAAGAACTAACCTCCGATTATTTTGTTCTTATTCTTGGCAAGTAAGAAACAACTTGCTAGTGCGATTAAATGGAACTAGTTCTCAATTAGATAATTTAATAAAGCCCGTTATCACCCTTTCTAATCTATAGTTGAATTTTTCATCCCTCGTTGGTGAACGTTAATTGTGGCAATTAGAGGCCACTAGATCAAAAGAATTGTGGTCATCAAAACACAATAATCATGTAATCTACCCTAATCGCATTTTAATAAATAAATTAATCGCCAAAAGGTGTTGGCCGCAATTGAGGCCTTCTCGCTGAAGACTTCTAGACCTAAAAAACACTCTAGTCTTTTAACTGAAATGTGATAGTTGCTATTCCATATTGAACTATAATGGTCGCAATTCGTTGCTCCTTTACTTGTTGCAAAAATCTTCTAATCACAGGTTCGCTTACCCACACGATACCAATTAAGAATTTCAACTCAGTAGTTCCTAGCACTCTCAGTTTTCCTTGATTGCAAATCACACATTCACACCAGTGAGTTTAAATGAACAATCCTACTCTTTATAAATTGAAGAACTTGTACGATTAAATGACTCCAATCACCTATTTATAAACTAGATTTACTTGAATCCAAAGAAATTGACAAACTAATATAATTCTAATTAAATTGTTAGCTGACTTAATCATCTTATTCATTTGGCCGACTCGATTCATAACAAACAAAATAATAGACCTTACTAATTAACCTCTTTAATTATTGGATGTTGACAAGATTAGTCCAACAACATAAAGTATTGAACAATCAAAAGATAAATCATTGCGTCACTTAAAAACAGTCAAAAGTAGTAAATTGTTATTAACTACTATAACTATATGGTACAAAATAGGTGTGCATCCTAAATTCCATGCCTTACAATAGTATAGCTCTCTCAAATTTCATCCTGTATCAAATTCCTTGGATAGTAAAATTTTGTCATGTTCCATTTAGCACAAAACAAAAAAAAACTTTTATATGCAATACCCATCAAACCAGCTGAAGCCTTGATGAACAAGATTGAATATCAAGGACCATATACATCCATGTTCCAAAAAAGATCCTATACATCATCAATTCGGCTTTTGATTGCTTCAATAGAAGTTTTCAAGGATCATGAGGCAAAAGCAATGCCCTTGTTTAATATGGTTTATTTGGATTTCAGAAAAAACATAATCTACACAATGCCATCAACCAAATCAAGCAGAGCACATCTACCAGTATCACTAATTATTTAAAGCTATGCTCATAATAAATTAGGCATATCTGGCATCTCTATTGTCAAAGCACACATGGGGTGTTTAGGTGAGGTGAGTCCATGACGCCACAGGCATACACAAGGTACAAATTTTCTAAAAGTGTGACTGAAGAGCAAGCCAATGGCTTAGGCGAGTGCTTGGAATTCCAAAATTATTTCTGTTTGAACCACTAATTATTTAACACTGAACTACAGTGGAGGAGGAGATATGGGGTACAGGAGAAACAATGGTATGTAAGAAACCTTGATGGTGTGTAAGTAACCTTGAGATGTAACCAAAACAGTTGAAAAGCAAATATAGTTGCACTAAAAATGTAACAAAATATAACTTGTGTCCACTTGTCAGCATTTTTGCTGATTATAGGTATAGTTGACTAATCTAATGCCTGACACAACACATAACACATGTGAAAAGCCATTTTACTCCAACAAAAAGCTTAAACTCCAACAATAAATAGTGTGTAATTGAGCACATTCCGGTTTGAGTAACAAGATATCATATCATATAAACATTAACACATCAATAAGCCAGCCAAAACAATCTAAATAAGAGATAATCCTTTCATGACATTGTTTGCAAAGATTACACACAACCCATACCCTTATCAAATAGCTTTGTCTTTTCAGTTAGTTTAAGCACCAACACAGAAAGTAATCCGACCTCCGACAACTTTGTTCTGTCCCACCAAACCAATTATAACAACTACCTCAGTACCTCCTACAAGCAAGTTAAAGAAAACAAATTTACCCCCAAATACACGTTTCTTTCCTACAAGTTTCACATGTCTCTGAATGAATTCCTAAATTCGACATAATAATTCAAATTCAAGAAAAGACTCATTCAATTCAAACTCTAGATTTCCATATTAGTGATCTTACCAGTAGCGAACAGCTTTACACTTGGCACAACGCGTAGTGGTGGGGCAAAAGCAAACAGCACACTGGTACTGCGGTTTCAACGATGAACCCAATGAAGCACAACCGTAATTCGGAGTCAAAGAAGAAACCGAAACCCTAGCTGAAGGTATCACATTACCAGTGCAATAGTACGCTTCTTCCGCCTCAAACTCAACCCTATTCGAATCCTCCGAAGCCGAAACCAAAAGCCTCTCAACCTCCTCCCTCTTCGCCACCGACTGCCGCCACTGCCGCCGGAGAACGAGCACGATCACCGGCAGAACCACAACGGCGATTAGGAGAACCACGGAGGGAAACCCTAGATCCCTTTTAACAAGCATTTACACAAGATGATGATGATGATGATGCATAGGGCAGAATAACAGTGGAACTTTAATTCGACAACAATCATAGATGGATTGATTGGATTCCTCAATTTCAAGGCAACTTCTCATAGAGTGTGATCAGATGAGAATGAAAAAGATCGAATGTGGTACTTTTTCGGCAAAATTGATGCTTGCGGTGGGGATTGCGAATCATATACGAAGATTTAGAGGTTGGTGATTCTGCAAGTGAGTTCTTGGTAGTTTCAGAGAAGATTTGCAGATCGAGATTGTAGGGGTGGAGAATATTATTATTAGTAGGTTAAAACAAGAAAGAAAAGAATTTTTTAGCCTAAATATTAAAAAAAAAATTTATTTATATAACACTAATTATCAATTTAGTTGTGCATTATGAGTTGTATTTTATGTTTTATAAATTGTACCTCATTTTTTTTTTCATTTTTAACACTATAGTTTCACCTTTTACATTTAACTTTAATATATTGTTTTCAACTTTTGTCCCATATATATTATCATTTACAATTTTTTTTGTTTTATGTCTCGGTTTAAAATTTCCGAGTTAACATACAGACACATGCATATGTGGTTTAATGATTTTATATATATTTTTTTCTGTTTCACGACCGCGTTGTGTAACATACTTCGTTATACTTTTTCGGCAAAATTGATGCTTGCGGTGGGGATTGCGAATCATATACGAAGATTTAGAGGTTGGTGATTCTGCAAGTGAGTTCTTGGTAGTTTCAGAGAGGATTTGCAGATCGAGATTGTAGGGGTGGAGAATATTATTATTAGTAGGTTAAAACAAGAAAGAAAAGAATTTTTTAGCCTAAATATTACAAAAAAAGATTTTTATTTATATAACATTAATTATCAACTTAGTTGTGCATTATCAACTTAGTTGTGCATTATGAGTTGTACTTCATGTTTTATAAATTGTATCTTATTTTGTTTTTTTTTTTATTTTTCATTTTTAACACTATAGTTTCATCTTTTACATTTAACTTTAATACATTTTTTTCAACTTTGGTCTCATATATATTATCATTTATAATTTTTTTTGTTTTATGTCTCCGTTTAAAATTTCCGAGTTAACATACAGGCACATGCATATGTGGTTTAATGATTTTATATATATATTTTTTTTGTTTCACGACCGCATTGTGTAACATACTTCGTTATACTTTATACACATTAACATGTCGCAATGCACATGCATGGTTTAAAGTTTTATGTTATTATTATGCTCGGTTTTGTTTCTTTTGTTTTATGAGGTTTTTTGGTGTTTGAGGTCGCTAGCAAGGGTATGACATTGATGCTATTTGATAGGGTTTTACGTCCCCACCGCAACGCGTGGGTTTAAATACTAGTTTCTACTAAGATTTAAAAAAAAGTCGTTTATTTATACTGGATTTCGGATTTGGTATTTGGTCTTTAAAAGCTACACCAAATAACTTTTATTTTTAATGTTTATAATAGATTAATAGTTATGGTTCTTTAAACTAACGTCGATTAGACTTTCTAGATAAATCTAACCATATGCATCTTCCTCTCTTCTTAATGAAAACATACAACATGCTATTACTGTATATAAGAAAACTTCAAACTGGGGCTTGTAATGTGACCGACATCTTCCCATCTTCTGTTTCGCATGATGTCCATCTTTCTCTACTCTAGACCAAAAATTCGCCAATTAGGGCTCGTACCTGCTCCGTCAAGAACGATTGATCTTCATATCTTGATTAGGAATGAATAAGATGTTATTTTATTGGTGTGGTAAACAAGCGACAATCAAAACTTCGTAGACATTACGCAATCTAGGTTAGGGTTTTGCAATGGGTAGAAATTGGACAGAACCGGAGCGACCTAACCATGACCTCAAACCGATTAGGGGTACAATATAGGAGCTGTGAACCGGACCATTAATTGATAGGTCGGTGTGGAATGTACCAAATTTCAAGGGTCGGTTCAACAGGATATAATAAGTTGGACCGAATAAGATAACAACCCCATTAGGCTGAACCAATTTGGGTATGAACATGAAAACAAATAACACCACAATGTGTAGTTTTAAATAAATTGCCATCAAACTTAAAGTTGGTTTTATTCTTCCATGAAATTTACTAAACAATTTATGTCTGAAAGCAAAATGATTTCAGTAAAACTTAAAAGTCCAATAAAAAAACATCTGATCATAGTCTAACACCATACATATATTAATGAAACCAAAATGTTTTCAAAGCTTAAATCTTCAAAGACCTCCAAACATGTTTTCAAAGCTTCCATCTCCAAAATCTTTCACTAATTTACTCGTCAATCGTCACCGATCTTTCATAAATATCTAAACAAAAGGAATGATTACAAACTTAAAACATATCATCATATTTTAATTTTATAGCAATTCAAGTTATAAAGTTAATCTAACTGTTTGCAAATTCTTCAAGTTTCTCAAAATCATCATTTTCTTTTATTTCTTTGCTTGATTTGCGAATCCAATCTTGTGTACAAATCAATGCTTAAACAAGAGGAAGGGATAACGAAGTTCTTTACGAGCCCAATACTCGTCCCCCTATACTAAAAGCGGATTGCGATGCTACCGTTGAAACCTGTATGGATAAGATATCTAAAGAAACATCAAGAAACGAATTTCATCGCCTCGATAATGTTCAAATTTGTTTTGTGCTTTAGAGGGATCACTTCAACGCGTTCCATATAAACGCTCATACTTTTTAACCAAAAACTGCATCTCATCTTTTACATCATCAACTAATGTATCAACTATCTTTTTAAACTCCTCATCTGTACTTTTTTTCGTCTTTCATTTGATTTGCTCTTGCTTGATCAGCATACATGTTCTTTCACAAGAAAAATATATAATTTGGAGCTTTATTCGAGGATCCAAGATGACAACAAATTCAAACATGTTTTTCTTATCTTTGTCTCCAAAATATTTATCAAACTTACTTATTTTTCATGAGTGCCATCATCTCATCTCCGTAAAAACGTATATTTGATCCTTTTGTTTTACCAATTGGTTTAGGTTATCAACCACATCCATAACCTCTAAACAGAACTATTATGCTATAGCATATGTGGAACCCGATCAGTTTGATCCGAAATTTTATTTGGTAACTTTTATACCTCCGTTCATATAACTCAAAAGCTTTTCATACACAACAGCTCTTCCTAACATTTCACACGCGCTATTCTATCAGGTGAAAAGATCAAGTGATAACAAACTTTGGAGTCGATATTTTTTTTCAACAACACAAGCTTTAAAATTTTAAAACCTAGGGGTGATTCTTAATACATCTAACCACGTTTCAAACGTGGTTGATTGTTACATCATGTGCTTTTAGCCCATTTTTTACAACTAAAATTAGTGTGAAGATACATACCATTACGTAACAAATTAGACAATCTAGTCCTCAATTGTGATCTGGCTATATTATTTGATGATGCATTATCCATTATGATTGTCATTACATGTTCTATCCCCCATTCATGCATGCACACTCTAATAGCCCTCGCTATAGCATCACCCATGTGACTAGAAATTGGCCAAAACTTAAAGATCCTTTTATGAGATGCCCATCCTCATCAATGAAGTGTGCGTTTATACCATGTAATTAAATTGTTGCTTTGACGTCCATGTATCCGTAGTTAGACAAACCCTTTGTTTACTTTTCATATGATAAGCTTTTAATTTGTTCTTGTATTCCAAATAATACTCTTTAATGTCACGAGATTATAAAATGTGACAGAATATTAAATGAGGGTCAAGCCGCTTCCATGTATTCCCGAAATCCTTCATGTTCAACAATTGCACATGTAAGTTCGTCGACAACTATCTAAACTGAAGCTTTGCTAACTACTTGTAGATCGAACTTCCATGATTTTAAGGTACCAATACCACTACTTCCCCTCTCACCCAAATCATTTTTATTCAAAATCAATGTTTCTTGATCTTCAAGCTTAGTAGGATTTTAGTAACACCTTCTAAGATGTTACCCATTAAGGATGTGTTATTCGTTGCACTTTGTGCACACATTAGCCTACCATAATAGTTGCATTCACCTTTCTTTTTCCCATTGTTTCTTGAAAATGGTTCTAAACATGAAAGGTATGTTTTTTTGTTGCTTTCAATCTTAGGTTGCTCATCTTCCTCACTTGAGATGTGCTGTGAATCCATATCCATCTACAAAAAGGACGAAATAAAAAATATGACTAAATTTCCATTCCAAAATATAAAAAACGGTATAGATACTTATGAAAGAGATTACTACCAATGAACATTATAAAATGATTCATACATAAAAGATTTAAACACATGCTTATATTCATGATTATGATTCAAAAACAAATTATGCATTACTACCCACGAACAAGTAAAAGTAATTCTTTTCTAGAAAGCATAATGAAGTAAATGAATGTGTTTGCACATTGATAGTGGAAATCCCCCACAACCCAAAAAAATCAAACTCTTAAATGGGTTATGCGCATGCTAGCATAATGAATGTATGTATGTGAACATCATTATCAAAACAGAGAACTAATACAAACCAACATGCTAATTTGGTAACAAAATCGATAGAAGTTTGAACTTAAAACCCAGTGTTCACCTGAATGACGATGATAACCAGAGACGATTAATCAATCCTTGCACAACCGTTGCAAACCCACATACAACATGAACTTCTACGGTAGAGAGAACAACAACTTTTGCATTTCTAGAATCTTAGTCGATTGCCTAGCCTCCGCTAATATAGTTTTTTTTATAAAACCACTTTAAATGGGTTTGGACCTAAACCTAGTCATATCCTACGGGTAAGAAAAAATTGTTGTGGAAATAGAAGAAATGAAAAAAACTGTAAACATTCTTCCTTGAGCGAGCATGTAGTATCCAAGTTGCTGGTAGTCCAACTTAATCATTTTTTGCCATGTTCCAAATACTTGCCACTACATGCTTGCATGGCATGCCTGTAAGTTCCCATCTCCTACATGTGCAAGTTCTTTCGTTGACATCCACCATATTAATCACCAAAAGGACCAACAACCTGATATTGTTCCCATCCATTTCAAAATCACATTGTACTTTGTAGCATCCTTTTGATTAACTTAAATAATGTAGTTGCAATGGGTTTTAGTGGGTCATTACTTATGTTGATCACTTGCAAGACATTCACAATCCTTTTCATTATATATTATCTTATAAACTCTAAGGCTATAAGTATAGGCTTGTCTCTACCATCCATTATTTTAGAATTCATAACCTCACACATGTTGTTTAACAACACATCATAGTAAGCCCTTCCTGTGCACATCAAATGACAAAGGATATCAGATAAAATACATAACTTTACATTTATTAGAAGAAAACATTCATTACCTGGAAAAATGAGATCTTAACTGTTGTTGAGGTAGGATCTTTGAAAGCCATATATGTGCATTAGTAGTGATTCTTTTTAGCTCATTCATATGCAGTTTAAACTCCTTAGCTATTGTGCATGTTGTAAGCCATAACATATCTTTGAAAAATCTTCCCTAAAATGATTGTTTCAGGTTTTCATATGGAAACAACCTTAAACTTGCTTGGAGAATTCCTTGATACAATTACTAGTATAGCTTAAAATCTATGTGAAATATGAATTAATAAAAGTTTAAATAGACTTTTACTAACCTTCTATCTATCACTAGTAAATGTAAAGTTTGAATTAGTGGACAAATCCAAATCACCGATAAGCCAAGTCTAAGAATTACGTTCTCTATGGCATAAGATAACGGGTAGATGCCATTATTGTTATCAATATTCACAACCTTAAGAATTTGAACCAATTATTGACCTTTCATAAAAGCACCATCAAATGCTAGCAAATCTCTACTAAATGCTCTAAACCTATTTTAAGAAAACCAAGCATATGTATACCATCTTAAACTTTCAGGTTTTAGATTTTGGATCGGACATTGTTTCAACCTCTATTTTCAGTATAGTTCCAAGTTTTATTTTTATTAGTTCTTTAACATAGTTCCTCCGTAAACTGTACTCTAAACTATAATCACCATGAAGTTGTGTTGTAGCTTTATTTTTTGCCCTAAAAAGCTTTCATTTCTGAAACACATACCTCAAATTTCCTTTGAAGTTGCTCCTAACTGTCTTCATAGGAATGCTTAGGTTTTCTTCCACTTGATCCATGAGTTGTTCAGTTTAAAAAGTTGAAGTACAAGCCCTAATGTTATGACTTTGAATACATTTAAGTTCTTTAAGAAATTTTTAACAATCTAAGACTCTGAACTCTTATACGTTGATACAAAAAAATAACACAAGGACACAAGTATTGTAACGAGTTTATTTTTCCCCTCTTTCCACCCTTATTTTTTTGTTTTGGTCTTTCAAGTCTATCTTCAATTTAAGTTTCAGTCTTCTTTTGATTTTTAGCTAGTACACCATCTTCATTAATTTTGAATCTTGGTAGTTCATCTACACAGACAACCCTTATCCTATCTTGATCATAGTTTAATAATTCCAATTGTCTTCTAGTTTTAATCGAATGAGAGTTTTATCTACTCCTTTACCTCTTTTATACTTCCAAATACTTAAGTAATGTAAAAATATTTTCATCTTCCATTGTTAGGTACTTTAAACTTTTTTCCTAAAACTCCTAATGTTTCCATCTGATTCACATCCGCTATCAAAAGTATCATTGTCCAACACTTCATCACTAATATTTGTAATCACTACTACTTCACCTTTAATGTTGCTTTGAGATTCTTCATCAACATGTAGTTTAAAATCTCTCATATCAATAGAAACATCATCTATATCATTGTCATCTACAATAAAATCACTATCTTCCTCATTTAATATGTAGCTTTCTCATTCCCTTCATATTCATTAACACTAGCAGCCGTTATATTTACCTAATTCTCTTGGATATTTAAGAAAGGGTTAAAATCGTTAACATCATCTTCATTTAGAATAGGCGTAGTTGGTGTTGTATACCAATCTAACATATTTGTGTGCATATATGTGTCTTCATGTTAAAAAAACCTCAATATAATCTTGTGAGTCACTAATTTGGTGAATTTGAATACATCTTCTTTAGTACCTAAGGGTTGGATCCCAGTGCCTATATCAAAACTAGGCATTTAAAACTGATAAGAAGAATGCTCACTCTCTTCATACCCTAACTCAGCCTTCAACTTATCAAGTTCATATATAGAGAACTTCTTAACATCAAAGGAGATTGATTAAATTTACTAAACATTCTCATACATTCTACCTGGTGATAACTAACTCCCTAAACGTTTGAGAGTTTATTGTTAACACACACGCACTGCACTTATAATTGAAGTCAATATGAAAGGTTCAAACATACAGATTTTCATACATAACAACAAGACTGATACAGATATTTATACCCCTTTACATGACAGTTACTTTGGTTGATACTTAATTTGGCACCAATAACTATCCTTGAACCATATTTATCCAAACCAACCCATACTTATTGTACACATCACTTATACGGACTACATAACATACATACATATTTATACTAATATATTACATGCTAAACTTTTTTTCTAACACTACCTGAACACATATTAAAAGAACCACCATGATACAAGTTAATGTAGAAAAGATTCGGATACATACCAACAGATTAAATCTGAAAACTTGAACTAATGAATATAAAGCAAATCAATCAACAAACTGATAAAAGTTAACCAAATAGTAAAACCGATTAAAAAAATCATTTGGATACATATTGTATAACTTATGATAGTCAATACCCTCATCTCTCGATGCGTGAACACTAAATCTGGTCATGCTTCACTTTGATTTTAGTAGAATCCATTTTAGTAAATGGTGAATGATGAATGATCACGTTAACTTTTGAAAGTGGGAATGAGTGTTTACGTAGGGTTATTAGAAGAGGGAAAGATGGATTTTACAAGATTTGAACTCACATTGTTTTTTGTTAAACAATCCTTATTTGTTAGACAATCACTAATGTCACCAGGCTACTACATCGTGGAAAATCACTATAGGAAATTTAGTTAGAAAAACAACAAATAAAGGAACAAATCACAATATAGTTACAAAAACAATTGGAACCTAAGATACTTTTGCTCATATTCGATACTTTGCATGCTACAAACCACCATTCTTCCCATCATAAATACGGGAACTTCCCTCTATATGTCAACCATGAGAATACTTGAACCTTGATGTCCTCAGTCACCTTCTCCGTAGCGTTACTTGATTTGTTAAATAACCACTCATTATTGTTTTTCCATATAAGACATATCATTGTAAAAATGATTAAAAAATGTGAGTTTTTTTTCTTGTTTCATGGTTGTGTTACTTGTACAATTTGATAGAAGTTATGGAACCATTGATAACCTTGAAAAATCTATCCTTGTCCGCCAGGAAATCAATCTACAAACCCCTTTGACAAACAGACACTTGATGTAGGTGTGCTAAAAATCTTCCATATTTATTGGGTAAATCGAGCATACAAAGGAGCTGATATTAAGACTCAGTGTGTTAATCATTTTAAGTTGGATAATTATGGATTGGCGGTTAAGAATATCGAACTCGAACATGACAAATATTTTAATTCTTGCTACAAAGTTCAATGCTAACCTCCATATAAAATCAAGTAACGCGAACCTCACGCGTTTAACCATTTCTCTACCTAGATCAAAATAATCAATGGTAATTAAAAATCAAAATTTACAACGAGACAATGTTATGATTTTTAAGTCTAAAGTATATGTGTTTTTATAACAAATCTTTTTCAGTTTTAAAGTGAAGTTCAAAACTTAAGTTGCGTTTTGAATTTCTTAACTAGAAAATGCCTAAAATTGATTTACTAACGTAAAATTTAAAAGAACTATAATAATTCTTTAAAGTATTTATACACACACACACACACACACACACACATATATATATATATATATATATATATATATATATATATAAATATAATATATGTATATAGATATATATGTATATAATATATATATGTATATATATATATACACACACACACACATATATATATATATATATATATATATATATATATATATATATATATATATGTGTATATATATATATATTGTTGGATCTAGAAAGGCTGGTGCAACCAAAACCAAATCACTTAGACTATTTTGGTGCAACTAATAAATGTCTTCCGAAGCTAAGTGTGGAACTTTCGAAGGAAAAAGGAGCTCTTCCAAAGACAAAGTGTAAAACCAACTTCCGAAGGAAAACTCCAACTTCCGAAGACTAAGTATTCACTTCCGAAGATCAAGACTTAAAGTGAAAGATCAGAAGTCAACTTCCGAAGTATGAAAGAAGTCCTCAAGCCTTGGAAGTGCAGAAGCCTCTTCCGAAGTATAAGTGGCTTTGGAAGAACTTGTTCTTCCGAAGCCAACTTACCTTCGGAAGACACTACTATTATCCAGTGGACATAAGTATGGTATCCCTGACACTCCCGTGTAGACCTCTGAGATACTGCATGACGTTTTCTCAAAAGCCATGTAGTTGACCATACTTTATTCCACTGTTTACCTTTATAAGTTAGTATAGTTGCCAACTTTAGTTGGTGACAAAAGGTAAGT
The DNA here is from genome assembly GCA_025215565.1 of Flaveria ramosissima. Classification (NCBI taxonomy): domain Eukaryota; kingdom Viridiplantae; phylum Streptophyta; class Magnoliopsida; order Asterales; family Asteraceae; genus Flaveria; species Flaveria ramosissima. The sequence goes on from CM046045.1 coordinate 15,413,230, forward strand.
CATGGACATGTCATGACTACCATATCTTAGATAATACTTTATCTAAGATACCTTAACTTTAGCATTGTAGTATATGCTTTAGTCTTAGGTTTCCAGCTGGTATCAAAGTATATCCGGCTGTAGGATCTAGTATATATATAGTTTCTCATTGTAACTCATGTTTCATGCTTGTAAGAGTCTTGTAATACTTTGAGTTGAGTAGTAATATATACAAGTGCCTTGAAAATTATTTCTTTGTGTTCTTTGCTACTTATTATATTATTATCAACTCTTAGAAGAGATTCTATTTCATCTGATTTGAGTGTAATATAAGTGAGTTTGAGAGAAATCCAAGTGTTTAAGTGACAAACCCGATCCTGCAATTGGTATCAGAGCTTTTTAGGCTCTTGATTGTGAGATCTTACCATCCTAATCAACCTGTTTTTTACTCCTCCTTACACCACACTCAAAATGGCCCTCAACAAGTCTGAAGTAGAGATGAGGACGATGACTAAAGCACCCATCATCACCCCTGAAAACTTCAGGTCATGGAGCAGACGAATGGAAGGCTTCATCAGGTATCAAGACAGCAAGATGTGGCAATCTATTGTCAATGGTCCGTATAAGCCAAAGGTAGTTGGTGGAAATGGTGCCATGATTGAGAAAGTTGTTGAAGATTATTCTGATAAGGACCGGAAGAAGCTGGACATTGATAGCAATGCTATGACTATTCTCATGACTGCAATTCCCAACTCCATCATGGTGGGGTTTGAGCATTGCAAGTCAGCAAAAGAACTGTTTGATGCACTTGCTCACATGTACTCAAGCTCAAATGACTCCAAGAAGGACTCACTGAAGCAGCAGTTCGAGAACTTCACCTACGTTGCTGGAGAGACCCTCAGCCAGCAATACTTCAGGTACATGGATCTCATTTCTTCCTTTCAGTCTGTGGGAATTGCTCTTGAACTTAGAGACCTCACAAGAAAGTTCATGAGTGCACTTCCCAATGAGTGGACATTCTACTATGTCTCTATCAAGAGAATAGAGAACCTGAATACACTCACCATGACCGAACTCTATGGCATCCTTGATGGATACCGTTTGGAAATGGAGAATAAGAGAGGTCATCAGACAAGCAAACCCTTGAGTCTTCCTGCTAGCAACGCTTTAATGGTTGCTGAAGGCTCAGGACCCTCCCAACCTCAACAATACCTGACTTACACCCAGCAGCCGTCCTGTTCTTCTAGGCCATACATCACATTTCCTGAGACTCCAAGGTCTCAACAAGCTCAGAAAAGTTCCTTTCAGGACAGCTGTGCTTTTGTCTCAGGAAGTGGACACTCTAATGATTATCAATATTGCTTTGATGATCTAGAGTGTTTCAGCCCAGATGACGTGGAAGACGTGGACATAGTCCAACAAATGGCTCTATTAACCTACAGAGCAAAGAAGTTCTTCAAGAGAACTGGAAGGCAATTTCCCTAGAACCCAATCAACAGCAAATTTGGGTCTTACGAAACCAAGGCCAAATGTTACAACTGTAACCAACTTGGTCATTTTATGCAAGGCTCCCAAGTCGAATCCGGGAACCCTACAGGCCTCCACACATCCCTCTACACCAAAGCCCACTGGAAAGTCAATAAAGACAACTGCAATGGCTCAAGAAGTTGACTGGAGCTTTATGGTACATGATGTGACTCCTGCTCAAGCACTCATGGCCGGAACAGATGAGAATAAGGTATATGAACATCTCTGTACTCCTGCCTGTATTGCTAAGGTTAAATTGTATCAGGACTACAATATGGAGATTAAATCCGATATTGAGTCTTTAAATGTTTTAAAATCTGATTTTAAAAGGGCTGAATCTGACTATCAAAGAAAAATTAAGGAGTTAGAGAAAACTGTGTCCCTATTAAAACATGAACACACTAACTATAAGACTCAAATAAAGGATTTAATATCCAAATTGTCTGAGGCTCAAGCCCAGCTTGTCACAGCTGAGGCTCAAGCCAGAAAAGTATGCTATTTCTGAGCAAAACTTCCAAGCCATTCTTGCATCATCCTCTCACTCAAAACTTTGTTACCAAAACAAAGGTGGGTTAGGAACCAATGAAATTGCTCCACCACACTCTTATGAGTCTATAAGACAACCAAGGTGTGGTACTGAAGAGCAAGAGGTTCCATCTGCTGACCCACCTTCTCATGAGTCAAAGAGTGATGCAACCATGGAGACCATCACAGGGAAGAACCAGGTAATTATACCCTCTCCTATCGGTGATGATCAACCCCTGACCACCAAAGCCAGAAGAAGCAGAGCTAAGGCAGCCAGAAAAACTGCCAAGAAAGTGGCTGAGTCTAAGCTGTAGATAAACCCAAAGCAAAAGGGTGTATTCATCTCAGCTGGATTCCAGGTGGTAGGAAACTCTAATTCAGGAAAGGAGTGTAGTACCAGCACTCCTGTCCTACCAAAGGATCAGAAGTTAAAGGGAGAGGTTGCTGATGAAGAGAAAAAGAACAAGAAACAGCAATCCTCAAATTCCCAAAAGATTAACATTGCATGCATAATGTGTGGTCTGCAAAACCACATGGCCAAGGATTGTTACTACAATCCTGCTAGCACACATTTTGCAAATAATGTTGGAAGGAGTCAGGGAAGGTTTCTCATTTGGACCATATCAAATGGTTCAAGTGATGAAAAAGGGAAAGCTTGTTTCCGAAGCAAGGTTGCTTTCGGAAGAAGGTCCTTCTTCCGAAGGGAAAAAGGCTTCGGAAGCTAAAGCTATCAAGACTCAAAAGAATAAAAGAGTCCCCTTGAGACCATCCCAGAAGTAGACTGCTTCGGAAGAAAAGGTGGTGAAGGCTTCTTCCGAAAAGAAAGAAGCTTCGGAAGAATGCCAAGCTGCAAAAGCTTCAACAAGCTCATCCTCCATGATCAACCAAGGGATGGAATGGAAGATCAAGGAAGATGCTGTAGCCCAAACCTCTTCTTCAAAGACAATTATTGAACCCCCATGCATAAATTTTGGTTCAATTATGTCACTATCATTGGAAGAACCCAAGACCAACAAGGCTTGGGTTTGAAATCAAAACTAATCATCTCGTCTTATGTGCAGGGACATCCATATGACAAGAATAATAATGTTTGGATTTTGGTAGTGGATGCTCCAGGCACATGACAGGGAACAGATCTCTCCTTCAACAATTTCAACATTATGATGGAGGTCCTGTCCAGTTTGGAGGTGAGGCCGGAGGATATATTTCTGGCAGAGGAAGTATATCCTATGGAAAATTAAAGGTTGACAAAGTTAACTTTGTCAAACAGCTTGAACACAACCTGTTAAGTGTTTCTCAGTTCTGTGATCAAAAACATCAAATGTTCTTCACAGAACATGAGTGCATAATCCTCAAACCCGGGATGACAATTCCTCAAGAATTGGTGCTTCTTAGATCTCCCAGGAAAGGGGATATGTACAAGCTGGATATGAACAATGCTTCCCTAATGGGAGAAGTATCATGCTTTCTTTCCAAAGCTGATGGTGATGAGTCAACACTATGGCATAAACAAAAGTGTCATGTAAATTTTAAGACAATGAATAAATTTGCTAAAAATAACTTGGTACATGGTTTGCCTAAAAAGGAATTTTTTTGCAAAGATAACTGTGTTGCATGCCTGAAAGGGAAGCAACACAGGGCATCTCATAAATCCAAAGTTGTTAACTCCATCACCATTCCATTACACTTATTGCACATGGATCTATTTGGTCCCACAAGTATAATGAGCATTGGAAGGAAATCATATTGCCTTGTGATTGTTGATAATTTTACTAGATTTACATGGGTATTCTTTTTAAGAACCAAAGATGAAACTGCTGAAACTTTAAAATCTTTTATTCTTAAAATAAAAAATCAAATTGATCACAAGGTTAAAATAATTAGAAGTGATCAAGGGACTGAGTTTAAGAACCACGTTCTTGACTCATTCTGTAACTCAAAAGGGATTGCCAGACAATATAGTGCCCCTAGAACTCCTCAACAAAATGGTGTTGCTGAGAAGAGGAACATGACACTTATTGAGGCTGCTCGGACTATGTTAGCTGATTCAAAACTGCCTCTAACATTCTGGGCAGAGGCAGTCAGCACTGCATGCTATGTGCAGAACAGGGTCCTTGTAGTTAAGCCACATGGAAAAACCCCTTATAAGCTATGGAACAAGAGGCCACCGTTCATTGGCTTTCTAAGGTCCTTTGGCAGCAGGTGTACCATACTTAACACAAAAGACAATTTGGCAAAATTTGCTGAAAAGTCGGATGATGCCATCTTTGTTGGATATTCCTCTAACTCTAAAGCTTATAGAGTTTATAACATTAAAATCAACAATTTGAGGAATCTTTCAACATTGTAGTTAATGAGCACACTCCTTGTGTTAGGGGGAATGGCTCTGATCATATCTTTGATTTAGAATTGTTTTCAAACTATTCTATACCATCTTGAGAGAATGTTTCAGCTGGAACAGGTGCTCAAAGTGATTCTGATGATGACCAACTATTTGAGCTTCCCAGACCTATTCCAAGTTCTCCAAGAGCTGCAACAAATCAAGTTCCCACTATTGGCAGGTCTGATAGTATAACTATCTCAAGGGATAGTGGAGCTTCAACCAGCGGTTCACCTGTTGACTCTCAAACTTCATCAGGTGACACTGCACAACACCAAGCTAATGGAAGTAACATCTTGAAGGAACAGGCAACTGTTAATGCTACTTCACAGCAAACAAATGATGATAATGTTTCTCATTCATTCAATTAGTCCTTCTTGAATGAGTTTGAAACAACAGCTGGACCAAGTGTTCAAGCTCCTGAGCAAAATATGTCCAATTTGGATCTATCTTTGCAACTAGAGGTAATTCCTAGACTTAGGATTCACAACACTCATCCAGCTGAGAACATCATAGGGGAAGTCTTTGAAGGCGTGAGAACAAGAGGACAAACTCACAATGGGAATGTCTGCTTGTACTCATGCTTTTTATCCCAAATGGAACCCAAGAAGGTGGAAGATGCCTTGAAAGATAGTAGCTGGGTTGAATCAATGCAAGAGGAGCTGCTTCAATTCAAAAGACAAAAGGTTTGGAACCTATGTCCGCTACCATCTGGTCAAGTATCTATAGGCACTAAATGGGTTTTCAAAAACAAGAGAGATGATAGAGGCTTGATTATCAAGAACAAAGCAAGACTGGTGGTTCAAGGATACACTCAAGAGGAGGGAATCGATTATACTGATGTCTTTGCACCTGTTGCAAGACTTGAGGCAGTTAGGATCTTCCTTGCTTATGCTGCATCCAAGAATTTCACTGTCTACCAGCTTCATGTCAAGTGTGCCTTTCTATATGGGGATATAGATACGGAAGTCTATGTATGCCAACCTCTAGGATTTGAAGACCCACAACATCCTAACTATGTGTGCAAATTGGATAAAGCTCTATATGGGCTGCACCAAGCACCTAGGCTGTGGTATGAGACATTGTCTCAATTTCTCCTGAAGAATGGTTACACTAGAGGTACCATTGATAAGACTCTTTTCATAAGGAAGTCTGGGAAAGACATCTTGCTCATTCAAGTCTATGTTGATGACATCATATTTGGTTCCTCAAATGACCAAATGTGTAAAGACTTTGAGAGCATCATGAAGAAGAAGTTTGAGATGAGTTCCATGGGAAAAATGAACTTTTTCCTTGGAATTCAGGTGAAGCAAATTGAAGGAAGGGTTTTTCATCAGTCAATCTAAGTATGTCAATGACATCTTAAAAAGATTTGATATGAAAGATTGTAAGGCAACAAAAACACCTATACCCAGAAACCACAATCTCTGCCCTGACTTTGAGGGGGAGGGCACTGATCAACATCAGTATAGAGCAATTATTGGTTCTCTGATGAATCTCACAACAAGTAGACCTGATATCATGTTTGCAACTTGTATTTGTGCAAGATATCAGGCTGCTCCAAAGGTGTCTCACCTAGTTGCTGCCAAAAGAATCCTCAGATACCTTAAAGGAGCACCTAAACTAGGTCTCTGGTATCCAAGAAATAGTGATTTCAATCTCTATGGTTACTCTGACAGTGATTATGGTGGCTGTAATATCAACAAGATATCAACATCCGGTGGATGTCAATTTCTTGGTGGAAGGATCATCTCATGGCAATGCAAGAAGCAATCCTGTGTCTCTACATCAACTGCTGAAGCTGAATACATTGCTGCTGCTAGTTGCTGTGCTCAGCTGCTGTGGATTCAGAACTAGATGATAGACTACGGATTCAACTTCATGAGCACTCCTATCCACATTGACAACAACAGTGCTATCTCAATTGCTGAAAATCTAGTGAAGCACTCCAAGACTAAGCACATTGATATCAAGTATCATTTCATTAGAGATATTCATGAGAAAAATCTTATCAAGCTAATCAAAGTTGATTCAAATGAACAATATGCTGACTTGTTCACCAAAGCCTTTGATGAACAAAGATTCAAATATCTCATTACAGCTATTGGGATGATAAACCTTGATTAGTCTATCTCATTTGAAAACCTTTTAATGTGTAAAGTTTTATGTCAAAACAATCTAAGCCCTGTTAGAAAAGATCTTTCTCTAAAATTTTATCCAAGTATAAATTCTTCCGAAGAGGAATTAACCCTCGGAAGATATTTTACATATCTTCCGAAGCAAATTCCTCCCAGGATAATTTTCTTCTCGGAAGAGTTGTTAAGTCTCGGAAGAAGCGATCGATTTCATATCAGATCTACTTCCGAAGCTTGTAACACTCTCCATTCGGAAAGCAACATATACTCTCGGTAGTAAAAACTTTACCTTCGGAAGTAAATTTGCCTTCGGAAGAACATTACCTTCGGAAATGCTTTATACTCGGAAGAAAGATTTTACTGTGTAACGGAAATCTTTTGGGCCCCACTCTGTAAAAAGTAAAGATTTTGTTAATGATGTTGGATTATTTAAATGGACTAACCTTACCGCCCCTGTCACATCATCCACTGAAACATCCCATCGTCTTATCCAAACCCCCCTGTAAGGATTCCTTTAAGTCTGATGCAAACCAAAACATCCAAAGTCTCTCTGCAAGTAATGCACTAAGTACTGAAGTAGAATTGCTTCGGAAGTTTTACATCATGCACTAGAAATATTCTAAGTGTAAAAACTTCCGAAGCCAAGACCAATATCTTCCGAAGCCAAATATGAAGTCTTCCGAAGCCTTAGAGACAAAGTCTTCCGAAGCTTCATCCTATGAAGACAGATTTCTTCCGAAGACTTTTAGTAACATGCTTTATCTAGATGTACTATTCCATAAAGCTGGACACCTTTCCACTGCATCACTGTAAAGTCACCAACTTACATGAGTTGGTGAAAAGGTCCATGCTTTTGGTAACTATACATTGAGTTCTTGAGTCTGTAACCTTCTACTTTATGTACTTTATCCTTTTTGTAATAGATAAGGATGTGAGCTATGGCATGTCATAATCACAAGGTCAAAAAGCTGATATGCCTTTTGATTCTACAATTGATTTTGTTTGTGTCTAGTCAATTGTATCCAGCTGGCTTTCAAAGTATAGCCGGCTGTAGGTTGTGGTATAAGTATTCCTTGTTCTAGTATCTTTTTTATGCTTTGTAACACTTGTAATAGAACTTGAGAAAGCAATATACTGCCTCCTTGAAACCCAAATCTCATGTTCTGTCTCTTTATCATTACTTGTGTTCTTTGCATCATTATCTTGGTTAATCCAGTTTACTGTTTGATCAAGTTTGGTTAATCTCCTCTTTGTGTTGTTGTGTTGTAATTGTTAAGCCCTTAACCGGTCCTGCAATTGGTATCAGAGCTTTTCAGGCTCTTGATATAAGATCTCACCATCTTAAGATCCCTCACACACAAATACTAAACTTTCAAAATGGCATCCATTTCATAGAGTGATATGGAGACTGGAACCATGAACAAGTCCCTACTGATCACTCTTGATGACTTTGATACCTGGTGTATGAGAATGGAAGGTTTCATCAGGTCTCTAGACTCAAGAATGTGGGAATCTGTTGAAAATGGACCTTTCATACCCAGCACTCCTTCTGCTACTGGTGTTGGTATGATCCCCAAAGATGTGGCTAACTACTCTGATGAAGATAGAAAGAGAGTAGAGATTGATAGAAAGGCCATGACTGCTCTTCAAACCGCCCTTCCAAACTCTGTGTACAGAGGTTTCAAGAAGTGCAAAACAGCTAAACAGCTGTGGGATGCACTAAAACTGATGTATGAAGGCTCCTCTGAAGCCAAGGAGAACAAGAAGGATCTCCTGAAGCAGCAGTTTGAAAACTTCACCTTCAAAACAGGTGAAACCATGACTCAGCAATACTTCAGGTATGTTGAGATAGTGGATACCCTTGTGGATGGAGGAGTTCCTCTTGAAAACAGAGACATTGTAAGGAAGTTCATGTCCTCACTTCCTAGGCAATGGACACACTAGTGTGTGGTGATCAAGAAGACTGAAAATCTCAAAACTCTTACTCTGACAAAGTTATATGGGATTCTCAATGGCTACCAGATGGAGATGAACATGCAAGGTTCATCTGGCAACTCCAACAATCAAATGGGTTCAGCCCTGCATGTGGTTGAAAGGGATAGCATAGAACCCCAACATCATCTCATATGCTACCCTGACAACTCACCAAAGGGTCCTTTCATCACCTTCCCAGAGACACCCAGGGAGAACTACACTCAAGGAAGCCCATTCTAAGAGACAAGCTCTTCTCAAGACTTTGTGTCTTCTGATGAAAGTTGTGGCAACTCTCTTTTCACTCTTGAAGACTTGGATTGTATCCATCCAGATGACCTGGAATATATGGAAATAGTTTAGCAGATGGCTCTTCTCACTCATAGAGCCAAGAAGTTTTACAAGAGGACTGGAAGGAGGTTTCCAAGCAATGCAACCAGTGGAAAGTTTGGCTTGGATAAAAGCAAAGTCAAGTGTTACAACTGTAACTTGATGGGCCACTTTGCTAGAGGTGTATGTCAAACAGCCACCTGGTTTTGTAGACCCTGATCATCCTAATTATGTCTGCAAGCTTGACAAAGCTCTTTATGGGTTGCATCAGGCACCCAGGAAGTGGTATGAGACATTGTCTGAGTATCTTTGTAAACATGGATACAAGAGAGGTACTATAGATGGAACTCTCTTCATCAAAGGACAGGGAAATGACTTATTGCTAGTTTAGGTATATGTAGATGACATCATCTTTGGTTCAACTAATCCAAAGCTCTGCAAAGACTTTGAGAAGCTGATGAAAGACAGATTTGAAATGAGTGCAATGGGAGAACTCAATTTCTTTCTGGGAATTCAAATGAAGCAAGTTGAAGATGGCATCTTCATAAGTCAGTCAAAGTATGTTCAGGACATACTCAAGAGGTTCAACATGACTGATTGTAAGATTGCTAAGACACCCATAGCCAGAAACCACTCCCTTGGACCTGATCTTGAGGGGGAGTGTGTAGATGAACATTTATACAGGGCTATGATTGGGTATCTTATGTATCTTACAGCTAGCAGGCCTGATATCATGTTTGCTACATGTATTTGTGCAAGATATCAAGCCAACCCTAAGATGTCTCATCTCATCACTGTTAAAAGGATTTTAAGATACCTCAAAGGTGCTGGACTATGGATTTAACTTCAAGGAGACTCCTATCCACATAGACAACAATAGTGCTATCTCTATCACTGAGAACCCTGTGCAGCACTCAAGGACCAAACACATCAATATCAGGTATCATTTAATAAGAGATAACTATGAAAAGAGATTAATTAAACTAGTCAAAGTTCATACAGATGAACAATATGCTGATCTGTTTACAAAAGCTTTTGATGAACAGAGATTTAAATATCTAATATCAGCTATTGGGATGATTAACTTTGAGTAGATCTTTTCTTAAAACTAATTCTAATTATTTCTTAAAATATGTGTGTCCTAAGTTGTCTAGTTCATCACTTTCATAAGCTCATGTTTTCTTTGGATATAAAATCCTTTTTGAAGACTTTCCTTAGATTCTTGAAAATTTTCTGATCCTTCGGAAGATATACTTTTACCTTTGGAAGAAAATCATGTCTTCAAAATAAATAACTGTCTAAAATATTTTACCTTAGGAAGAAGTCTAAATCTATCTTCCGAAGCTTACATTCTTGTCTCAGACACTTATTTGTTTTTAAGGACTTTTTCCTTCCGAAGTAAAATTAACTCTCGGAAGCTTTGTTGTTTCATATACAAAGCATTCAAGTGTTTATTTCTCTTCCGAAGCAAAATTTTCAAGACTCTCAGGAAAATCTTCCGAAGTCATTTTAGATTCGGAAGCTTTTTCATTAAAACTTCCGAAGATAATTTACCTTCGGAAGCTTTTCGAATTCCTAGAAAACTACTTTTTGAGCAAAAGTAAACTACTTTTTCAGAGGTGGGACCGACTTTCGGATTTCAAAGTTTATCCTCTTTCATTAACTTTGGTTCAAATCCCTTTTCACATAAATACCTAACGGTTCCCCCTCTTCGTCACTATCTTCTTCAATTCTACTATTCCTCAAACCTAATTCCCAAAACCGCCTTTGCTTTCTACCTTTCTTCAACCTTAAGCTTCTCAAATGGCCAATCTTAACTGCAGAACAACCCAGATTTCTCCATGCAACTTCACAGGCAACACAACCAGGTTGCTCTGTTAAGCTCTGAGAAAGATAAAAGTTTCTCAGAGATTTGCCAATTCTTAACTCTATCAAATTATTTCACCTCCATGACCATTGATCCTACTCTGTATTAGGATCATCTGCTTGAATTCTGGAAGACCTGCCAAGAGGTCATTATGGATGGGGAGAAGGCACTATCTGCCACAGTGCAAGGGAGGATAATCTTCATCACTCCGGCCATCATCAATACTCATTTGCAGCTGGATGATGAAGAAGGTGAGTTGTCCTTCCCAAAGAAAGCTGTTAATCATTCCTTTGAGCAGATGGGCTATGAGGGAGATTTTTCTGTAAAGACCTTCAGGAAAGGGAAGGTCTCATCCCAGTGGAAATACTTACTCCATGTGGTTATCCACAGCTTGTCAAACAAGCATGTAGGGTGGGACCAGATTCCTGAGGATCTCTCCTTCATAGTGCATGGAATGGTTCAAGGGGTCAAGTTCAGGTACTCTCGATTTTTTATACCAATTTACTTGCAAACTTGGACTCCTTAGAGTATTACATGTTTCCTAGATATGTTCAACACATTCTCAACTGTGAACTAGGCTCACAGTTGAGGGAAACAGATAATATTCTTAAATTGGGACAGATGAAGCCCAGCATCTTTAAAATCATGAAGAAGCCAACTGTAGGCTTCTCAGGGGTATAAACAGCCCTTGTCCCCAAAATGTTAGAGCTCATTGCTCAAGGTGACAACCTAGCAACACAAGCTAGTGTTGAACCCACACCTTCTACTTCTTTACCACTAAAAAGGCCTCAAATAACCCTCACCTACCAAAGAAAATCCAAACGAACCCCTGCTCAAGCTATTGAGTCTGTGCAGGTCCCCATATACTCACCTTTACAAGAGGAAGTGGACACTAGAGCTCCCACTTCCCCTGAGGAGCAAACCACTCCCATCTCTTCAACTATCAGGGATGAGGTTCCTCATGCTCACCCTGATGAGCTCACAAGCCCAACAGCCTTAAGCCTTCACTCTGAGTCTCAACACTCAAGTGAAAAACCTTCAGGGGACAGTTACCATCCTAGCCTTTAGATCTAAATCAACCCATTCCCAACCTATCTTTCTATACTGATGAAGACTTAGGATTTAGTGAGTACCACGAGTCTCTCTTCTCTTCCCCTACTCAAAGAGAGATGGGTACTTCTGAGTCTCCTCAGTCTAGCCCACATCAGTCACCTATAACTGAGGTGGACACTTCTGAACCTGTTCAGGATGTCCATATGGAAGAGGCTCTCACTTCTGCAAGTGATTACATCATTAAGACCTCAACCATGGCAACTCAGCCCACTGACATCTCAACTGAGATTGCTAGTGAGCATAGGAAAACCAGCAGCCAAGAACCTCAAGTTGGTGGTGAGAGAGAGGACTTTGGTCCAATCATCTCATCCCCCAATGATTCTTCTGATGAAGAAGAGGGGAATTTGAGACTAAAGGTGCAAAAACTGTCAAAAACATGCTCCTATTTAGTCTCTAAGGTCAGTCACCTTGAATCTCAGGTGACTACCTTACACAACAGGGTCAATGACCAGCAACTTCAAATTTCATATCTTAAGGAAAAACTAGCTGGGAGACCTTTAAGAAGAGCTCAACCAGGAACACAAGAACCTGTGGATGTGATTGATTTGTCCTCCAGCTCACCTATGCAAGTGGGTGATGCTACCAAAAAGGGGGAGAAAGTTATTGCAGCCACAGAACCTGGGAGTTCTTCACAGAGAATGGACATAGAGGACTCACCATCCTCACTTGCAATTGTGCATTCTCAGCAACTTCCTCAAGTTCACATTAATGTGGATTCTATAGACTCTATCATCAGGAGTCTCTTTGAGGAAGGTATACCAAGGGCTGTGTCATCCCCACCTCAAGGAACTTCAAACTACATCATAAGGTGGAGGTATGATGCTGATAGAAGAGCCCTTATTCTTCACAAAGTTCAAGGGCAACAAGAAGTTTTTGACTTTCAAAATTTGAACTTCTATGAAAGTTTGGATCTAGTCAATATGCCACTTGTCAATCCAAGCAACTCAAGACAAGCTGACAGATTGGCTCAAAGAATCCAAGACAGGATCACTGCAGAGTTCAGCTTAAGAAGGAGATTTAGGCAATCATGCAATGTCATCGGTCAACTGGATGTTGAGGTGGACCCTAAGATTAGTTTCATAGGGGAAACCTTGACTGAAGGCCCAGTGGCAGAACCTGAGACCCCTGTCTCATCATCATCATCAACTGCTGTAGAGACTCACACTTCCTCTGAGACACCTGCTGGTGAAGGTGTTTCTCAGCCTCTCTCTGGCCAGAGCATGGATGCTACACCAAGCAATGAAGGCCAAACCTCTATCCACCCTGAGTCACAAAGGTCTATGGGTGACAAAGGGAAAAGGATTTTGACTCCTGAGGAAATTGAGGAGGAAGAGAGAGAGAGAGAGGAAAAGGAAGCTAAGGGGAGAAAGTTCCTCTGGGTCTTCAGGCTTTATGCAAGCTGCAATCAGGGCTGCCCCCAGACCAAATACTCAAGATGATGAGTTGAGGGCAGTCAGGATTACTTACCTACAGACCAGTAACTATGATATTGATGAAATCATTTCCCTTCCCTTAGAACAACTAAATGAGCTGGCTGACATGGAAGTGTCAAGAGAGATGAAAGTAAAAGAGGATGCAAGGCTACTTCTCCATTTCAAAGAGGAGAAAAGACAGAAAAGACTCTACAAGCATGCTCCTACTCTCTCCCCAGTTCAAGAAAGCCCTATACAAGAAGATGTGGTTCAACAAGAACCTTAGGTAGACAAAGAAGAAGATAGGATCAAAATGATCAACTACCTGAGTGCCACAGGCTTCTATCAGGCAGATGCACTTCTTCCCTTATCCTATGACTTTGTTGAGTTTGAGTACTTAAAACAACTTGAGCTTGAGTTAGTCAAGGAGAGAAAGACAACTAAGAAGAAGCTAAGGGAAGAAGCTGTAAAGTCAAGAGCTATCATCCAAAAGAGTATGAAGAAGTCTGCTGACAGACAAAGGATGATGAGCTTCTTGAAGCTATATGGATTCTCCGGAAGGAGACTTGGCCCTATGTCTCTATCCACAATGGATGAGCATATAAGGGTAATCAAGCAGAAGATGAAGAGTGGTGAGCTGATTGACTTACACTCTCTTCCAAGTCAAGTCCCACCTGAAGTGGAGGTTAAGGTTGAACAACCTGAGACAAAACAACCTGGACCTCCTGCTGAGCCTCAGCAAGCTTCATCTTTTGATCCAAAGCAGGGTCAAACTCCCTCTCCTTCTAAACCTGTGAGGGAGGAACACCCAACTGAGAAAGACAAGGATGATCAACAAGGTGCTGCAGACCAGTCTTCTCAGTTAAAGTCATCTAAAAGGAAGAAGAGGATGGCTTCTAAACCAAAGTCTAAGAAGAAGAAGCCTGAATCATCTACATGAAGAGGCAGCCCAATCAACTCCAATGCAAGTGGCTCCTCTTGCAGCTGAGACACCCATCTTATCCTGGACCTTCTCTACCAATCCAGAAAGATGGCATGTAATCAGAGATCAAGGTGTTGAGAATGTCTATACATGGCAAGACATAATCAACTTACCTTTGCATGATCTCTTTGAGATGAGAAGATACTATGAAGGTCTGAATGATCCTGACCATCTAATGAAGAAGGGTATGGTCATGATTATGCTGAAGACTACTAACATCTGAAGATCTTCTAAATGTTTTGGTAGCATCAGCCTAGGGGGAGTTTGTAAGGATTCCTTTAAGTCTGATGCAAACCAAAACATCCAAAGTCTCTCTGCAAGTAATGCACTAAGTACTGAAGTAGAATTGCTTCGGAAGTTTTACATCATGCACTAGAAATATTCTAAGTGTAAAAACTTCCGAAGCCAAGACCAATATCTTCCGAAGCCAAATATGAAGTCTTCCGAAGCCTCAGAGACAAAGTCTTCCGAAGCTTCATCTTATGAAGACAGATTTCTTCCGAAGACTTTTAGTAACATGCTTTATCTGATGTACTGTTCCATAAAGCTAGACACCTTTCCGCTGCATCTCTGTAAAGTCACCAACTTACATGAGTTGGTGAAAAGGTCCATGCTTTTGGTAACTGTACATTGAGGTCTTGAAGTCTGTAACCTTCTACTTTATGTACTTTATCCTTTTTGTAATAGATAAGGATGTGAGCTATGGCATGTCATAGTCACAAGGTCAAAAGGCAGATATGCCTTTTGATTCTACAATTGATTTTGTTTGTGTCTAGTCAATTGTATCCAGCTGGCTTTCAAAGTATAGCCGGCTGTAGGTTGTAGTATAAGTATTCCTTGTTCTAGTATCTTTCTTTATGCTTTGTAACACTTGTAATAGAACTTGAGAAAGTAATATACTGCCTCCTTGAAACCCAAATCTCTTGTTCTGTCTCTTTATCATTACTTGTGTTCTTTGCATCATTATCTTGGTTAATCCAGTTTACTGTTTGATCAAGTTTGGTTAATCTCCTCTTTGTGTTGTTGTGTTGTAATTGTTAAGCCCTTAACCGGTCCTGCACCCCCTTTAACCCGCCATTCCACCCGTTTAAATACCTCCGGCTAACCACTTTCATTCTTTTTACCAAAAATTACTGCCCTAAAAGCTTTCTTCATCTCCATTTCACCAATTCCGAACTATCTTCCTGCAACTTTCTCAAATGGCACTAAACCCTCAGCACAACCAAGTCGCACTCCTTGATTCTTCAAGGGATGCTGACTTCTCAGATATCATCTCCTTTCTAACCCAATCTTCTTATTACACTGCCCTGACTGTTAACCCCACGGTTTACTCAAATCATATGTCTGAATTTTGGGCAAATAGTCAGATTGAAACCCTAAATGGGGTTCGTGTCATAAGATCGAGCATCTGTGGCCAGGAGTTGGTCATTTCTGAACAACTCATCAGGGAGCATCTAGAGCTTCATGATGAGGGCGCTCCTACAGAGTTCCCCAAAGCAGATTTGGACAACACTTATATCCAAATGGGATATGATGGAGATGTTAGCAGGTCAACCGTTTACAAGTTCAACTTCTTTTACAACTGGAAGTTCCTGCTGCATGTAGTTCTTCATTTCTTGTCCAATAAATCTAAGGGGTGGGATCAAATCCCATATGAACTTGGGAAACCTCCACTTCAACTACTCAAGATTTATGCTGACCAATCTCATGGGAAACCTTCAATGGGACACATTATTCATGTATCCCAGGTTTCTTCAGCACATAATCAATTGTGAGCTGGACCAGAGTAAGCTTGTCTGTGTAGCTGCTCTGATTGTTCCTCAAATGAGGCCGACCATCTTCAAGACTTTGAAGAGAGTGTCCACCAACTTCACCGGAAGAGATACTGCACTTCTTCCAGGTATGACTGAGCCAATGGCTCCTGGTGACATCCCTGTTAACCCCACAGGTGATGAACCCACACCAGCAACTACCCTCACATTGCCAAATCTACCTTCTCCCCCATCACCATCACTTATCAAAGACGCCCCAAACGAACCCTTGTTCAATCTTCTCTGATTGAACAAGCTCCTCCTGTTCTACCCAAAAAGGATAGAGTGGAACAATGGGCTCCCACTCAGCCTGAGGTCCAACCATCCTTCACAATTGACCTCAATATGGGTCTTGAGTCTCATCAGTCTCAGACCCATGAGCCCGAAACCCAAGCTGAAAACCCTCAGGGAGAGTCCTTATACTCCCCTGAGTAGCCAAAAAGGGACAACCCCACCACAGGCTCAATGCCTTTAGACATTGATCAAAGTCCCGGGTCACTAGGCTTTACTTCCATATCCTTTACTGACCTACTAATCGAAGCTGATGAAGAGATTATGTCTCTTCAGGGCAATGAAGTTGATCCACAACACCCTCTCAAGGATCAACAGAGCCCAGAGAGATCTCTTATCTCTAGCCCCCATCAGCAAGCCTTTACTGAGGTGAGTCCCACTGATATGGAGGGGACTCATGTAGATTCAGCTGCCACTACTGAAGGAGCCTCAATGAATCCTTAGGACAGTGGTAACATTACTGAGACTGAATCTACGGCAACCATGCCCTTTGATGACTTTGAAAGAGACATCATTGAGCAAGGGAAACCAGGGCGCCAAGAAACCACATCTGGTGGTGAGGATGAACATACTAGGTATGTTACCTCATCTCCCCGTGATTCTTCAAAAGAAGATGAGGGAAGACTGTAACTCACCATTAAAGACCTACTTTCTAAAGTCTCAAATCTTGAATCTAAGGTTAGGACTTTAGAGGATGGTCTGCCACTCAGCAACTTGAGATTGAAAATCTCAAGGCCAAACTAGCTGAGAAACAGATTGAGAGGTCTGTTAGGCACGTACCAATTTAGGTCTCATTGACCTCTTCCTCTAGCTCATCAAGCTCTCAAGATGATGCTACCAAAAAGGGGGAGAGTGTTCAGGGACAAAGCCAAAGACAAGAGGAACCACAAAGTCAAGCTCTCACTTCCTAAGCTCAAAATACCCTATGCAACAAGCTTCAGTTTTTCCTGAGCCTCCTCCAGTTGTAATTCAAATGGATCAAAGGATGCTCCAAGATCTCAACAGGTTCTTCAACAAGTTCCTGTTGGAATCTCTTATTGAACAACCAAGTCCTGATATGTCTGTGATTTACTTCGGAGCTCAAGAGCTTCAGAGGTTAAATGCACCTTCTACCACTATTGAGGAAGTTGGTCAACCTAAGGTCCAAGTGGAACCTGAGATTAACTTCGAAGGGGAAACAAGGACTGATGGCCTAGCAACTGAGACAGTTGGGATAAATATCGCATTCTCACAGACTTTCGAAGCACAAGTCAAAGCCTCGGAAGAACAATTTCAATCTTCCGAAGCTGAGATTGCAGCTACGGAAGGACTATTCTCCTTATCTAATGATCTAATAGTCACAGATGCAATCCTAGAACTTGCATCTGAGGTTAATAGGGAGGATTTTCTCACCCAACCCCTAGCTCAAACATCAGCATTAACTCCACCTTCCATTTCTACTACTCAACCTGAACCTTCCATCCAAGAACTCCCAAAGTCTAGCACTTCCGAAGACATCAAAGGAAAGAGGAAGATGACTAAGGAAGAGCTTCAGGAAGAAGAAAGGTTAGAAAAACTCAAATGAAAAGGTCGACTTCGAACTGGAAAACTGCTAGCTGCCAGTAGCAAAGCAGCTGCAGCCAACCAGGGGGCAGTCAACAATAGAAGAAGAGTAGAAATCATTGATAGACTTGTCAGTCTAGGAGCTGTGAGCGAAGTTGTACTCCTTCTACCACTAGAGGAGTTAGTTGAGCTGGAAAAGGCAACCTTGCTGCAAAAACAACAAAAAGAAGAAGCAGCAAGGTTGGCCTTAGAGGAAGAAAGGGAGAGGAAAGAAAGAGAAGCTAATAACTTTCCTAACCTCCAGAGGTTTCTCTCTAGAAGAACTATCTCCACACAATAATGATACGATCTTATGGCTCTTCAACAAAGAGTAAGATCAAATGGAGAAAGAGAGAAAGAAAGCTGCCAAGGAAAAGCTGATGCTAAGAGAAAGAAGGAAGAAGAAGCAGGACTAGCTGCTGCCAAGAAGATAGGTGAGAAGGCCTGGATGAAGAACTATCTCCGGGCTCATGGCTGCTCTGGCAGGCAGGTGGGTCCTATGTTTGAAAAGACCCTCCAGCGACATGTCAGTGACATAAAGGCTGACATTCGCTCGGGGAAGAGGAAGGAAATGTACAGAAGGGGACAGGGGATGATCTTTAAATCAACTACTCAACCCCAACCTCAAACCAAACCACAACCTGAACCAATTCGCTTTCCATTCCCCATCAAAACTGAACCAACCATTGAACCATACACCCCTGAACCTACACCATCACCCTTACCAACCTCTTCACCTCAACCACCTAAACTACCCATCCTCCAACCCAAAACACTAGCCAAAACCCAAACACCTCAACCTACCCAACAACCTCTCAAACCATCCCCTCAGCCTTCTAAACATCTCCCCTTAGAAGAGTTCAAGGCAATCAAGACAAAGCTCATCAATTGCACAACCCTGAGCGATATCTCTTGTGAGGAGGATTTAGTCAAACTGACTTATGTCGATGGATCCTCATGTTCCCTCACTAGAGATCAATTTCTTGATATGCCTGGAGGAACATTGGACCAAGCTGCAAATCTCTTTGGCCTTAATTCAGATACTTTGAATGAGGACGAAAAGAAGCTAAGGAGAAGGCTGGTGACTCTGCTGGATACCAAGAAAGGTGATCGGGTGCCAAGACAACCTCTTGTGCCTAGGAAGAAGATCATCCAGTGGAGGTTCAAAGACTCTTCTCACAACTTTGTTGTTGAAAGAGAGAATGGAGAGCTCAACAGACTAAGTGCCTCATCTCTGCTACACTTAAGCAGATTTGATATTGCTGAGTTAGCAGAGAAGCCATTCTCCAACCCCTCCAACCCCTCCAACTCTGATGTAGCTGCTCATATCAGAAATCATCTAGGCAGTCTTCATATGGCCGAGCTAACTGCTAGGACCAAGGTTGAAGAAGAGTTGAAACTGAGAGAGGAGGAGAAAAGGAAGGGATCAACAACCAAAGGCAAAGCCTTTCTACAAATGGTTGAAGGTCCTGAACTTGAATCCATAGTTAGATGGGAGTATGACAATAACTCCTGTCAACTAACTCTTTTCAGGGGGGCACAACAAAGGGTACATGTCATTCAGAATGATAGACTGGATCTCCTATCCACTAATGACTTGTACAAGCTTCTCAACACCATTTCAGGGAAGAACAAGGAAACAGACAAATATCTTCTATCCCTGGTGTTGAAAGCTTTGGGAAGCAGAAACAAGTGAGGTTTTGGTAGCATCAGCCTAGGGGGAGTTTGTTGGATCTAGAAAGGCTGGTGCAACCAAAACCAAATTACTTAGACTATTTTGGTGCAACTAATAAAGGTCTTCCGAAGCTAAGTGTGGAACTTCCGAAGGAAAAGGAGCTCTTCCGAAGACAAAGTGTAAAACCAACTTCCGAAGGAAAACTCCAACTTCCGAAGACTAAGTATTCACTTTCAAAGATCAAGACTTAAAGTGAAAGATCAGAATTCAACTTCCGAAGTATGAAAGAAGCCCTCAAGCCTCGGAAGTGCAGAAGCCTCTTCCGAAGTATAAGTGGCTTTGGAAGAACTTGTTCTTCCGAAGCCAACTTACCTTCGAAAGACACTACTATTATCCAGTGGACATAAGTATGGTCTCCCTGACACTCCGCTGCAAACCTCTGAGATACTGCATGGTGTTTTCTCAAAATCCATGTAGTTGATCATACTTTATTCCACTGTTTACCTTTATAAGTTCGTACAGTTGCCAACTTTAGTTGGTGACAAAAGGTAAGTCATGGACATGTCATGACTACCATATCTTAGATAATACTTTATCTAATATACCTTAACTTTAGCATTGTAGTATATGCTTTAGTCTTAGGTTTCCAGCTGGTATCAAAGTATATCCGGCTGTAGGATCTAGTATATATAGTTTCTCATTGTAACTCATGTTTCATGCTTGTAAGAGTCTTGTAATACTTTGAGTTGAGAAGTAATATATACAAGTGCCTTGAAAATTATTTCTTTGTGTTCTTTTCTACTTATTATATTATTATAACTCTTAGAAGAGATTCTACTTCATCTGATTTGAGTGTAATATAAGTGAGTTTGAGAGAAATCCAAGTGTTTAAGTGACAAACCCGATCCGGCATAGATAGAGAGAGAGAGAGAGAGAGAGAGAGAGAGAGAGAGAGAGAGAGAGAGAGAGAGAGAGAGATAGAGAGAGGGGGGGGGGGGGGGGGGGGGGGGGGGAGAGAGAGAGAGAGACAGACACAGAGAGAGAGAGAGAGAGAGAGAGAGAGAGAGAGAGAGAGAGAGAGAGAGACAGACACACACACACAGAGAGAGAGAGAGAGAGAGAGAGAGAGAGAGAGAGAGAGAGAGAGAGAGGGAGAGAGAGAGAGAGAGAGAGAGAGAGAGACACAGAGAGAGAGAGAGAGACAGAGAGAGAGAGAGACAGAGAGAGAGAGAGACAGAGAGAGAGAGAGAGAGAGAGAGAGAGAGAGAGAGAGAGATATAGAGACAGAGAGAGAGACAGAGAGAGAGAGAGAGAGAGACAGAGAGAGAGAGAGAGAGAGAGAGAGGGGGAGAGAGAGAGAGACAGAGAGAGAGAGAGAGAGAGAGAGAGAGAGAGAGAGAGAGAGACAGAGAGAGAGACAGAGAGAGAGAGAGAGAGAGAGAGAGAGAGAGAGAGACACAGAGAGAGAGAGAGAGAGAGAGAGAGAGAGAGACACAGAGAGAGAGAGAGAGAGAAGATATAGAGAGAGATAGAGAGAGAGATAGAGAGAGAGACATACAGACAGAGATATATATATAGATATATAGATATATCTATATATATATATTATATATATATATATATATATGTATGTATATATATATATGTGTGTGTGTGTGTATATATATATATATATATATATATATATATATATATATATATATATATATATATATATATATATATATATATATATATATATATATATGTTAATGGGTCAACCTTAACCCTGACCTGGTTTTTAAAGGGGTCAACTTTAACCCAACCTCCTTTTTAAATAGGTTTTGTTGCCAAACCTAAAGCATGTTTTTCTTTGTTCATGTCGGGAAAATCACCCATAATTAGTGCCGCATCCAACAAGGTTAGTAGCCACTGTGATACGATCCTAGACAAGGCTCCAAGTGAAAGTAATGACTCTTAGAACTCATTTCAACCAATGTATGTTGTTTGTTGAGTTTATTAGTAGGGATTGGTTTGTGTGAATTGTTCTTAAGGATCCCATAGTGAAGTCTTCTATTGTGTTGCCCCCGAATGTTCCACATTTGAGAAACTATAGGTGTCAATCATTTTTAGCAAGTCATCGAGGTTTGATTTTCCTCTTGCTTCAGCTTTGATCTTGCCATTTACATGTATATGTCATCACTAGATTCTCGTTTACCAAGACCCTTTATGATATATAAAAATTTGATCTTTCAAGTGCATATAAAGTCAGAACAAGATCTTTTGTTATGATATTTCCGAACAACAAATCATTCCAAAATCATCTCCTGTTTCCTGATCCAACCATCCTCCTAAAATGTAACATCACTATGATTTGAGCCACTAACTAAACTATGATCTTACATGCTAAATTGATTTAATGCACTTAACTGTGTAGGTTATAGTTCTAAACTAGGCTATGATCCTTGTTATAAGAATAACATATTTGGATCTGTGCGTCACTTATACTACTAAAGAAACAAATATTTCTTACGGATTTTTTGCTAATGGGAAATATCCGTAGTATATTTGTTAACAAGTCACTACGGATATGCTATGAACATATATTAATACGATTTACCTACAGATAAACCGTAGCAAATCCGTAAGAAATTTTAAGCAAATTTGGTAAAATTAATATATTAAAAAACAAATTAATAAAATTCATAGCAAATTCGTAGTAGAATATTTAATTAAATTTCAGAAAAAAGAAATAAAAATAGTCTAGCAAAACCCCTAGCAAGAATAAGAAATATATTTAAAAAATTAATTTAATAAAATCCGTAGAAAGATACATGGCAAAAGTGAAAACATATGTATTTAAATAATGATAAATTTTTATCACGAACTCCGTTGCAAAATCGATAGCAAAATCAAACATCCAAAATGTAATTAACAATAAGTATTAAAATTGTGGCAAAATTCGTCGCAAAGTCAAGAAAATAAATTTTAAAATAATTTGACTTAGACTTGTATCAAAAATTCATAGTAGAACGAATAATTAGATATACAAAAAATAAAGTACGTAATAAAATCCTTAGTAAGACTAATGCAAAATCAATAAATAATAATTTAAGTAAAAAACATAAGTATTTTATTAAAAGTTTGACAAAACTATAAGAAATATAGTAAATTAACATTGACATTGATCAATATGATCAATTAGTGAAAATTTATGTAAATTATAGATAATTAGTATCAGCTATGATCAATTAAAGGAAATTAAGTGGTTAGGGGGGATTGGCCTTATTAGAGTGAATGATAGTCAGTAATAGTCAACTAAAAAAATAGTATCAATGTTGATCACATATGGATAATTAAGGTTAATAAGTCGACCATCACCATTTAGGGTCAATGAGTTAATATCTATTGATTAGAAAAATAGTTTTAATCAAGGTTAATTAGTTTAAAATAAGGTTGATGAAAGAAAATTAAGACCAATAATGATTATGTTTGATAATTAGGATTAAGTATGAGCAACTAATTCACATTAGTTAGTCATGATTTATGGTCAAAAATAGTTAAATATAATAAGCCATGATTAATGATAGTTGAATATGAATTCATTGGCCTATTATGACTCACTATGTACTATTATAGCTTATTATGACTCATTAAAACCCATCATGAGAATTATAATGTAATATAACACATTAGGTCAAACATAGTTCAAAGTGGTTAAGACTTGATTAATCATTATCATTTATGGTCAATGATAATTATTATAGGTGATATGATGGTCAGTGGTGGTAAATCCTAGCTAGTAAAATATAGTGATTCATGTCTGATTACTATATGGTGTGAACCTGGTGAATCTTCCATCCATGAGGTAGGACAATCTTCTACTATAAGGGAAGATACTTCTTATGATGATAATGGTTGTAGACTTATGGTGTTGGATAGCATGTATCCATCTGGTTATTCAACATCCCTACACTCAAATATATATTCCACTACTTTTGAAGGACATGTACCTAATCTAGAAGCAAAAGGAATCTATGTCATATTAAAGCTTCCTATGAATCTTTGTGAGAAGGGGAGAAGATTACATACTGTTCAAAGTTACAAGCCACCACAAGCTTTTTGAATTGGAAACCAATTTACAATGTATCTACCGAATGTTACAACCATAACATTTCCACGGTTAAAGCAATGATGCCTAAAAAGAACTAGCTACCCAAAAGCTTTATAATATAAAGAAAGCTTAGTCTTCCTAAAGAAAGGATTGATGTTTGCAAAAACTATTGCATTTTATTCTATAAGGAAGGGAATGCATTAACACAATGTAAATGGTGTGGGGAATCTCGTTACAAGAGTGGTCAAAATAAGGTACCTAATTTAGTGATGACGTACATGCCTATTGGTCCTAGACTTAAGAAGTTATATATGTCAGCAAAAATGGCAAAAGATATGACCCCACACTATGATCATAAGACAAATGAGGGTAGTATGGCGCATCCAAGTAATGGTAAGGCTTGGAAGCATTTTGACTTGATGAATCCTGACTTTGCACATGAGGTTAGGAATGTTTGTCTCTGGTTATGCACCGACGTATTTAACTTAACTAACTCGAACTCCCTTACTCATTATGGCCTGCCTTTTTTACAATCTATAACTTACCTCTGTGGATTCAAAAGATTCTTTTTCTAAACTACGTGTGGTTATTCCTAGACGACAAAGCCCCGATCAAAACTTAGATGTATTTCTAAGGCCATTAGCAGACAAGCTAAAAGGGTTGTACAAGGAAAATATTGAAGTTTAAGATACATATCGTAAAGAAAAATTTATGATGATAGCTATCCTTTTATGGATGATTAGCAACTTTCCTGCCTATGTGATGTTGTTCGGCTGGAGCACGCATGGCCACTTAGCTTGCCCATACTGTATGAGAGACATTGAATCCTTTCGGTTACATGTTGGAGGCAAACTGAGTTGGTTTGATTGCCATTGAAGATTTTTACCTCTATCCCACCATTTCGTCGTGATAGAAATGAATTTTGGGCTAATCAATCCATACCTTCATCATTAGGACGTCCACCCGAGTTGACTGGTTAGAAAATATTTGAACAAGTCTTTAACATTCCAGCTGTCTATGAAGGTGTAACGTATAACCTAAAGAATAAAGATTCTGCATTCGGTTAAACCCATAATTGGGTAAAGAAAAGCATTTTGAGCTTGAATATTAGCCCATGTTGTTAATTTGACACAACCTTGATGTAATGCATGTTGAGAAAAATGTTATTGAGAATCTATTTCACACAATCATGGATACCCAAAAACGAAAGATAATTTCAAGTCAAGACTGCATGTGGAGCAACTTTGAAATTGACCATTGTTGCATACTTGAGTGGGAAACAATAATAAACGTATGAAACCAAAAGCATCATACACTTTAAACAAAAT
This sequence comes from Flaveria ramosissima, assembly GCA_025215565.1. Classification (NCBI taxonomy): domain Eukaryota; kingdom Viridiplantae; phylum Streptophyta; class Magnoliopsida; order Asterales; family Asteraceae; genus Flaveria; species Flaveria ramosissima. The sequence goes on from CM046045.1 coordinate 15,438,230, forward strand.
GCAATTAAATAATATATGTACATGGTTGAAAGAAGTAAAACTCCCCAACGGGTATGCTTCGAATATAGGTAGTTGTGCAAACATCACAGATGATATTTTTTTGCATCTTTAAAAGTCATGAATGTCATGTGTTTATGCAACGATTATTGTCTATTGTATTAAGAGGCATGCTACCAAAAAAATACTAGAACCAATAATAGAGTTGTGTACATTTTTCCATATGATATGTTCAAAGGTTTTACGCATTGAGGATTTTACAAAAACTAGAAGAAAGTATAGTAGTGACCATTTATAAGTTAGAAAAGATTTCTCCACTCGGTTTCTTTGACTCAATGGAACACCTTGTTATACACTTGACAAATGAAGCTATTCTTGAGGGTCCGATGCAATTCAGATGGATGTAACTGTATAAGAGGTACCTTTTTTACTAATCAAAATATCCATTTGAATGTTAAATGTTATATAATTGCTAACATTTGTTTTTTCGCTTCAACTTTAAAGAAGTTAGGTCGATTGAAATGAACGATTCGAAATAGAGCAAGGATTGAAGGTTCTATTGTTGAATCATTCTCGTAGATGAACTTTCTAACTATTGCTCCTTGTAAATTAAGCCAACGGTTAAGACACAATTAAATATTGAGCCTCACAATTTTGCCCCTTATATACCATGTTCTATGAGTACTGATTCTCGGATAAGTATATTCAAACACCCATCTCAAAAATTATTTAATAAAAGTGGAAAAAAATAGTTCGTAGTGATGAAGACAAACACAAGGCTCATACTTGTATATTGCTTAACTGTCAAGAGCTTCACGAAGTCGTTATGACCTTTGATGAATATTTGAGAGCTTCATTCCTGAATGTGACCAAGCAACACTTGATATAAAGAAAGACAGTTCATTTGCTAAATGGTTGCAACTTCATGTAAGCATAACACTAAAACAAACTTATACTATATAAAATAAATCTATATTATTGTAAACACATTAACATAAATATATTAATATAGGTCATCAATGGCCCTTAGAAAATACATTTGAGGGATATAGTATAAGGGCCTCTCACTTATGTTCAATCACACAAAGGATATTTGCTTAATGGTTGCAAGTTTCACACACAAACCACTTACCAAGGTAGGGTCACCCTAATAGTGTGTGTGTGTATGAAAGAGGCTTCTTATAATGAAAATAAAAATGACTACTATGGATTGCTGGATGAAATCCTAGACATGGAATATCATAGTAACCTAGGAATTTATGTGTTTGTTATGTTCAAATGCACTTGGTTTGATCCTGTGAACCATGTAAAGGTTGACCAGAAGACTAATATGGTTAATGTTAAACCTAAGTCAATAGGATGTGTTAATGACCCGTTTATTCTAGCATCTCAAGTGCAACAAGTGTATTATACACCATATCCCTCAAAAGAAAGAGGATTGAAAGACCGAAGGGCTGTTTGTAAAACAACACCAAGGGGGTTTATGAACTAGCTGAAGACGCTAGTGAAGTAGGTGATGAAGATAATGAAGAAGATAAGCAGGTCCTTCAAGATAATGAAAGGTTACTATGTACATCAAGTGCACTTGATGATGATTTGCTCCCTATTACTCATGTACAAGAAGAGATAATCGAAGAAGTCAATGATATAAATGATGATGATGGTGTAGAAGCTAAGTTTGAAGGCACTGATTTAGATTATGATGATATAGAAGAATTTTAAGATTCAGATTCAGATTAGTTGGTTAGTTGTTAGTAATATTTATAAGCTAAAATATAATGATTAACGCTTTTATTGATGTTTTATATATTGGTTCTTGTTAATATTAATGTTTTTTACTAATTTCTATATATTAGAGTTATTATGAATATTGGTAACTTTAATTTTGTTGTAGAAATTATGACACATGGTTCAAGAGAAAGTGGTAGAGGTGAGGTGGCACTTGAGGTAATAGTTGAGGCATTGGTCAATGTAGAATAGGAGATATGTAACACCTCAAATTTTTAAAAGATTCAAAGGAAGCCTAAAGTTCTTGCGTGGAAGGGGTTTTCACACGAACTAATAGTTCTTGCGTGAGAACATCTGTGAAGGAGAGAATCACTATAAATAGGCCAGATCACTCATTTGCCTCCACTTCACATGAGTTGTTGTTGCTTAGATAGAGAGGCGAACGGTTAGAGAGATGAAGCGGTGCAAGTGGTGTTTAAGGTATCTATCCGATGACGTTTGATGTTTCTATGCATTAATGAATGACTTGTAATGATATTAGTGCATGATTATGTAGTTTCTGATCGAAAAGTTCTTGGTTGGTGTTGATTCTTTTGCAATCATCATAATGTGAGTTCAGGACGACTCTTTTAAAGTGTTTTCCATGATTTGGGGCTAATATGCATACCTTACTCATTGCTTTGATAAAGTATAATAGTTTTGATGGTATAGAACATGTTTGATTGTTAATATACTTCATAAATCGATAGCTTGGGGCTAAAGTTTCGAGCCGAAGCATAGTTCTCACGTGAACAATTGGGTTCTCGCATAAGACAATTATTCTTGATAGCTATCGCACGAAAGGTAAACTTGCTTGGCAAGTTATCGTGCGATGGTTGGATTTCGCTTGGCATAGTTCTCGTGTGAGGTATAGTTTTCGGGTGGTTGAGTTCTCGTGTGAATCCTTATTCCCACACAGTAAGCTATCACATGAATCATAGGTCTCGTGTGGTTGGATTCTCATAGGTTTCAAGTTAAGTATGTGTATAGTTACCCTTTTATAGTGTGCAAATAATAATAGTATAAATAGTGAATTTAAAGCTAAAGAAAGAAAGAAAGTATTCGTATTACTGTAATTAAAGATTATCGGTAAACATAGTATAGTTCATATGTGAAACGTTAAAGAACTTGAATAATAATTCATAAATGTTACCCGTTAAAGCACAACTGTGAAAAAGTTAAACTATGCTAAAGAAATCTTGCAAGCATAGAGGTCTTGACGTATTCTAAGCCTCGACATAGGATTCTTATGTAATGGCAAGCGATAGGATTCTTGCATGTGTTGCAAGCTAGATAGGAGTCTTGCATAATGGCAAGCGATAGTGAAGTATTATATTTTCTTATGAGTAATGGCTAATGGAGTTCTGTACAAGATACAAACTCACTATAAAGTAAAGATAAAGTAATAGTTAAAGTATGGTTAAAGAATCAACATAGTAAACTTTAAAGAAGCCTTACTTAATGTAAGCTTAAAGATAAAGTTGGTGAAACCTAAAGTATAGTATTCGGATAAAGTATGACTTAAAGTGAAGTTTAATGTATCGCTAAAGTATAAATTAAAGTCCATTAAACGATAAAGCTTGGTTAAAATATTTTGTTAAAGGAAACCTACATCTCACTTCGTGTCATTGACTTTTGTATGCATATTAATTAGACATGTATGCTATATGAATAAGTCGTGAGCTTGGCATGATTCTAGAAGCTATTTGGCACGTGGGCAAAGCTGGCATCCTAGCATAGTTTTCTTATATAGTTAGTTAAATTTATCTTGTTGACGAAATTGTTGATCTAAGACTGTTTTATTTTTTTTGCTACTTGTAAATGAAGAAATTTTAAGTTAAAGAACTTATGTTTCAGATATCCAAATCCAATTGTGGGTTGCTTGAAAAAAAGGCCTTACAAAATAGTGGAATAACTATGGAGGCATATGAGTCTTAGCACGAGCGTAGTGATGATGATGAGTAGTCGGTTAATACTACCAGGCGGCAGGGACTGGTAGTCCCAGACCCAGTACCTACATGAGAAAATGGCATTTAGATTTGGGTTGAACTTGGCGAGTAAGTATTTATTTGTAGATTTATATTTTTTATATGAGACTATAAAAGTTGCTCTCCTCATCTAGTATGCCTTCAAATTCCAGCTCAGAGGCTCCTCAACCAGATAAAGATACCTCAATTGTAGAAGACAACAATGGTGATGGTGATAGTGATCAGGAATTTCTTGATGCTAATAACCACATCATAGATGACAACATCAATGATGTTACACACTCATTGGATCAAGTTAATCTTGATAAGTGTGGTAATGTGGAAGGTGAATCATCTATGCCAGATCTAAATTTCTCAAATTTGGATCTCTCTCAACAACTTGTTGTGATCCCTCAGCTAAGGATCCACAAGTCTCACCCCACCACAAACATCATTGGAGATGTTGTCACAGGGATAAGAACAAGAGGACAAACCCATGAAGCAAATGTTTGTCTTCACTCTTGTTTCTTATCTCAGATAGAGCCAAAGAAAGTTGATGAAGCTCTAAAGGATGGAAGTTGGGTTGAAGCTATGCAACAAGAGCTGCTTCAATTCAAAAGGCAGAAAGTTTGGAACCTTTGTCCTCTTCCTCATGGGAAGACTACCATTGGAACCAAATGGGTTTTTAGGAATAAGAAGGATGATAGAGGAATCATCATCAAGAACAAGGCAAGACTAGTTGTTCAAGGATACACACAAGAAGAAGGGATTGACTACACTGATGTCTTTGCTCCTATAGCAAGATTAGAAGCTGTTAGGATATTCCTGGCATTTGCTGCATCCAAGAACTTCAAGGTCTTTCAACTTGATGTAAAGTGTGCTTTCTTATATGGAGTGATTGATGAAGAGGTTTATGTCAAACAGCCACCTGATTTTGTAGATCCTGATCATCCTGATTATGTCTGCAAGCTTGACAAAGCTCTTTATGGGCTGCATCAGGCACCCAGGAAGTAGTATGAGACACTGTCTAAGAGATTTTACCTTCGGAAGAAGTCTAAATCTATCTTCCGAAGCTTAAAATCTTATCTCAGACACTTATTTGTTTTTAAGGACTTTTTCCTTCCGAAGCAAAATTAACTCTCGGAAGCTTTGTTGATTCTTATACAAAGCATCCAAGTGTTTATTTCTCTTCCGAAGCATAAATTTTCAAGACTCTCAGGAAAATCTTCCGAAGCTATTTTAGCTTCGGAAGCTTTTTCATTAAAACTTCCGAAGACAACTTACCTTCGGAAGCTTTTCGAATTCCAAGAAAACTACTTTTTGAGCAAAAGTAAACTACTTTTTCAGAGGTGGGACTGACTTCCGGATTTCAAAGTTTATCCTCTTTCATTAACTTTGGTTCAAATCCCTTTTCACATAAATACCCAACGGTTCCCCCACTTTCTCACTATCTTCCTCAATTCCACTATTCCTCAAACCTAATTCTCTAAACCGCCTTTGCTCTCTACCTTTCTTCACCCTTAAGCTTCTGAAATGGCCAACCTTAACCGCAGAAACAACCCAGATTTCTCCATGCAACTTCACAGGCAACATAATCAAGTTGCTCTGTTAAGCTCTGAGAAAGATGCAAGTTTCTCAGAGATTTGCCAATTCTTAACTCTATCAAACTATTTCACCTCCCTGACCATTGATCCTACTCTGTATGAGGATCATTTGCTTGAATTCTGGAAGACCTGCCAAGAGGTCATTATGGATGGGGAGAAGGCACTGTCTGCCACAGTGCAAGGGAGGACAATCTTCATCACTCCGGCCATCATTAACCATCATTTGCAGCTGGATGATGAAGAAGGTGAGTTGTCCTTCCCAAAGGAAGCTGTTAGTCATTCCTTTGAGCAAATGGGATATGAGGGAGATTTCTCTGTAAAGACCTTCAGGAAAGGGAAGGTCTCATCCCAGTGGAAATACATGCTCCATGTGGTTATGCACAGCTTATCAAACAAGCATGGTGGATGGGACCAGATTCCTAAGGATCTCTCCTTTATAGTTCATGGAATGGTTTAGGGGGTCAAGTTCAGGTATTCTCAATTTGTTTATACTAATTTACTTACAAACTTAGACTCCTTAGAGTATTACATGTTTCCTAGATATGTTCAACACATTCTCAACTATGAACTGGGCTCACAATTGAGGGAAACAAGTAATATTCTTAATTTGGGACAGATGAAGCCCGACATCTTTAAAATAATGAAGAAGCCAACTGTAGGCTTCTCAGGGGTAGAAACAGCCCTAGTCCCCAAAATGTTAGAGCTCATTGCTCAAGGTGACAACCTAGCAACACAAGCTAGTGTGAACCCACACCTCTTTTATCCTTACCACTAAAAAGGCCTCAAATAACCCTCACCTACCAAAGAAAATCCAAACGAACCCCTGCTCAAGCTATTGAGCCTGTGCAGGTCCCCATATACTCACCTTTACAGGAGGAAGTGGACACTAGAGCTCCCACTTCCCCTGAGGAGCAAACCACTCCCATTTCTTCACCTATCAGGGCTGAGGTTCCTCATGCTCACCCTGATGAGCTCACAAGCCCAACAGCCTTAAGCCTTCACTCTGAGTCTCAACACTCAAGTGAACAACCTTCAGGGGACAGTTACCATCCCCAGCCTTTAGATCTCAACCAACCAATTCCCAACCTATCCTTCTATACTGATGAAGACTTAGGATTCAGTGAGTACCATGAGTCTCTCTTCTCCTCCCCTACTCAAAGAGAGATGAGTACCTCTGACTCTCCTCAGTCTATCCCACATCAGTCACCTGTTACTGAGGTGGATACTCCTGAACATGTTCAGGATGTCCATATGGAAGAGGCTCTCACTTTTGAAAGTGATTACATCATTAAGACCTCAACCATGGCAACTCAGCCCACTGGCACCTCAACTGAGATTGCTAGTGAGCAGAGGAAAACCAGCAGCCAAGAACCTCAAGCTGGTGGTGAGAGAGAGGACTTTGGTCCAATCATCTCATCCCCCAATGATTCTTCTGATGAAGAAGAGGGGAATTTGAGACTAAAGGTGCAGAAATTGTCAAAAACATGCTCCTATTTAGTCTCTAAGGTTAGTCACTTGGAATCTCAGGTGACTACCTTACAAAATAGGGTCAATGATCAGCAACTTCAGATTTCATATCTAAAGGAAAAACTAGCTGGGAGACCTTTAAGGAGAGCTCAACCAGGAACACAAGAACCTGTGGAAGTGATTGACTTATCCTCCAGCTCACCTATGCAAGTGGGTGATGCTACCAAAAAGGGGGAGAAAGTTATTACAACCACAGAACCTGGGAGTTCTTCACAGAGAATGGAGATAGAGGACTCACCATCCTCACTTGCTGTTGTGCATTCTCAGCAACTTCCTCAAGTTCACATTAATGTGGACTCTATAGACTCTATCATCAAGAGTCTCTTTGAGGAAGGTATACCAAGGGCTGTCTCATCTCCACCACAAGGAACTGCCAACTACATCATAAGGTGGAGGTATGATGCTGGCAGAAGAGCCCTTATCCTTCACAGAGTTCAAGGGCAACAAGCAGTGTTTGATTTCCAAAGCCTGAACTTCTATGAAAGATTGGATTTAGTCAACATGCCACTTGTCAATCCAAGCAATTCAAGACAAGCTGACATGTTGGCTCAAAGAATCCAAGATAGGATCCTTACAGAGTTCACCCTAAGAAGGAGACTTAGGCAATCAGGCAATGCCATCGGTCAACTGGATGTTGAGGTGGACCCTAAGATTAGTTTCATAGGGAAAACCTTGACTGAAGGCCCAGTGGCAGAACCTGAGACCCCTACTGGTGAAGGTGTTTCTCAGCCTCTCTCTGGCCAGAGCATGGAAGCTACACCAAGCAATGAAGGCCAAGCCTCTATCCACCCTGAGTCACAAAGGTCTATTGGTGACAAAGGGAAAAAGATAATGACTCCTGAGGAAATTAAGGAGGAAGAGAGAGAGAGGAAAAGGAAGCTAAGGGGAGAAAGTTCTTCTGGGTCATCAAGCTTCATGCAAGCTGCAATCAGGGCTGCCCCCAGACCAAATACTCAAGATGATGAGTTAAGGGCAGTCAGGATTACTTATTTACAGACCAGGAACTATGATATTGATGAAATCATCTCCCTCCCCTTAGAAGAATTGAATGAACTGGCTGACATGGAAGTGTCAAGAGAGATGAAGGAGAAAGAGGATGCAAGGCTACTTCTCCAATTCAAAGAGGAGAAGAGACAGAAAAGACTCTACAAGCATGCTCCCACTCTCTCTCCAGTTCAAGAAAGTCCTGCACAGGAAGATGTGGCTCCACAAGAATCTCAGGTAGATAAAAAGAAGATAGGATCAAGATTATCAAATACCTGAGTGCCACAGGCTTCTATCAGGCAGATGCACTTCTTCCCCTGTCCTATGACTTCATTGAGTTTGAGTACCTAAAGCAACTTGAGCTTGAGCTAGTCAAAGAAAGAAAGACAACCAAAAGGAAGCTAAGGGAAGAAGCTGCAAGGTCAAGAGCCATCATCTAAAAGAGTGTAAAGAAGTCTGCTGACAGACAAAGGATGATGAGCTTCATGAAGCTATATGGATTCTCCGGAAGGAGACTTGGCCCTATGTCTCTATCCACAATGGATGAGCATATAAGGGTGATCAAGCAGAAGATTAAGAGTGGTGAACTGATTGACTTGCACTCTCTTCCAAGTCAAGTCCCACATGAAGTGGAGGTCAAGTTTGAACAACCTGAGACACCTCAACCAGAACCTCCAGCTGAGCCTCAGCAAGCTTCATCTTCTGATCCAAGGCAGGGTCAAACTCCCTCTCCTTCTGAACCTGTGAGGGAGGAACACCCAATTGAGAAAGACAATGATGATCAACAAGGTGCTACAAACCAGTCTTCTCAGTTAAAGTCATCTAAGAGGAAGAAGAGAATGGCTTCTAAACCAAAGACAAAGAAGAAGAAGCCTAAGTCATCTACCTCTACACCTCAGGCTGAATCAGATCAACGTGAGGAAGTGCATGATGAGGCAGCCCAATCAACTCCTATGCAAGTGGCTCCTCTAAAAACTGAGACACCCATCTTGTCCTGGACTTACTCTACCAATCCAGAAAGATGGCATGTAATCAGAGATCAAGGTGTTGAGAATGTCTACTCCTGGCAAGACATAATCAACTTACCTCTGCATGATCTCTTTGAGATGAGAAGATACTATGAAAGTCTTGATGATCCTGACCATCTAATGAAGAAAGGAATGGTCATGATTGTACTGAAGACTACCAACATCTGAAGATCTTCCAAGTGTTTTGGTAGCATCAGCCTAGGGGGAGTTTGTAAGGATTCCTTAAGTCTGATGCAACCTAAAACATTCAAAGTGTCTCTGCAACATGCACTAAGTACTGAAGTAAAGAATGCTTCGGAAGTTTTACACAATGCACTAGAAAATACTCTAAGTGTAAAATCTTCCGAAGCTAAGACCAATATCTTCCGAAGCCAAACATGAAGTCTTCCGAAGCCTCAGAGACAAAGTCTTCCGAAGCTTCAACCTATGAATACAGATTTCTTCCGAAGACTTTTAGTATACATGCTTTATCTGATGTACTGTTCCATAAAGCACCTTTTCCGCTGCATCTCTATAAAGTCACCAACTTACATGAGTTGGTGAAAAGGTTCATGCTTTTGGTAACTGTACATTGAGGTCTTGAGTCTGTAACTTTCTACTTTATGTACTTTATCCTTTTTGTAATGTATAAGGATGTGAGCTATGGCATGTTATAGTCACAAGGTCAAAAGGCAGATATGCCTTTTGATCCTACAATTGATTTTGTTAGTGTCTAGTCAATTGTATCCAGCTGGCTTTCAAAGTATAGCCGGCTGTAGGTTGTAGTATAAGTATTTCAAGTTCTTGTATCTTTCTTTATGCTTTGTAACACTTGTAAAAGAACTTGAGAAAGCAATATACTGCCTCCTTGAAACCCAACTCTCTTGTTCTGTCTCTTTACTTTACTTGTGTTCTTTGTATCAACTTGGTTAATCCAGTTCACTGTTTGATCAAAGTTTAGTTGCTTTCCTCATTGTGTTGTTGTGTTGTAATTTGTTCAAGCCCTTAAACGGTCCTGCAGGTTTCCTGGACCATTAGTTCCATTTTTTCTGCTACTTGTAAATGAAGAAATTTTAAGTTAAAGAACTTATGTTTCAGATATCCAAATCCAATTGTGGGTTGCTTGAAAAAAAGGCCTTACAAAATAGTGGAATAACTATGGAGGCATATGAGTCTTAGCACGAGCGTAGTGATGATGATGAGTAGTCGGTTAATACTACCAGGCGGCAGGGACTGGTAGTCCCAGACCCAGTACCTACATGAGAAAATGGCATTTAGATTTGGGTTGAACTTGGCGAGTAAGTATTTATTTGTAGATTTATATTTTTTATATGAGACTAAAAATTGTTCTGGATAGTGCTTTAATTTTTTTCATCTTGTAGATTTAATATCCATGATAAGGTTTCCTGGACCATTGGTTCCATATTGCAGTCTATGTGGTCTAGTCATTGGCTAGGATGGAAAGATGTTCCTTCCTATTGTCGAGAAAGTTTGTTTGAGCGTTTTGAGTTGTTTACTTACATTTGTATATAACAATGTTGATAACTTGATAATTAAAACGTACATAATTAATAAGTGTTTTCTACTTACAGAAATGATATCAATGGAAGTATGAGTGGAAGCTTTTAGTTCGATCATAAGGGAAAAATATGCATTTTCATGATTCGTTGAAGAACGTTTGTAGTAAAGCCATGTACCTTACGATCAAAGAGGGTATAAATATCAAGAATGATTTGAGTGTCATCTTCCATTTAAACCAATCTGGATTAGTCAAGAGGTTTGGGCAATAATAGTTGAGATATGGAATGTCGATTCATGGAAATCCAAATCTTCTATAACAGTGAAAACAGAAAGAGGGCAACAGGTGCTAGACTTATGCAGGGGTCAAAAAGCTTTGTTACAGTGAGAAAAGTTTGGTAAGAATGTTATATTTTGATACATACTTCTACGCTCTTGCATGATGAAAATATACACTAAAAATGACTCCTTTTTCGTTTCAAAGTGTATCCCTTTCGGTAAAAAAAATAAGGCTAGAGATTTATAAATATACAAGACATTGATAATTTGTCTTTGTATTTTTTATTAGTACTTAGTTCCCATGTATGTTGTTACTTCCCTGATCATGATAAATTCATATACTATATATAGCTCAATCATTTTTTTGGGTATGGTTAAAGTTCTATATATGTTTCTTCAACAATAATATTTTTTTTCTAATTTGAATATGATTTTTAAGCGATATGCTACACTACTTGAATTCCAGATGCAAACACATGCATAGAAAGGGTCGAGACCCGTAGACAGATTGACGGGTAATGGTGGGTCTGTAGGAGATAATTTGGGAGAAGCCGATGATGTGGAGGAGAACATTCACGAGCATAATGTGAATTGGGTTGACTCGAGGGTGGGTGAAACTATAGTAAGTCTCTTTTACTATGTAAACATATTATTTTACTAAAATATAAAAATTTAGGAAAACATGTCATTTTTAGTTGAAAAAAAATACTTTTTAGAATAAAAAATATATATTTTTATTTGAGAAAATGAAATTTTAATATAACTTTTAATAGAATTGAATTGTTTCTTGAAAACTAGGTTATATTAAGAATAATATGTAATATTCTTTTAAAATCCACCTTATAAGAGGAGTAATAGTGCATGTTTCCATTATACAAAGAGGGTATTGTTGGTTTAATAAAGACAAGGCTGTACAATCAAGTTATAGTACCCTTTTGAATCGGACTTCTAGCTTGTAATATAGTCTGGTCATAACTTTAGGTTATATTTTTTATTTAATCGTATTATGTTAATCCACATATACTATTGCACCTAAAACTTATTGCATCTTTTGAAGCCAATGCACTATCCTTACTTGTTTTGTTCATGAGTGATGAACACATCATATGATTTTCAAGCATGTATAAGTGTATATTTTGTATGAATTCCTACAAGTTATAAACTTTAAACATTTGTACATATCTATATATGCAATCTATAAAATGTATATGTACTAATTTTTTCTTATCACATATTAAATATAAGGAGTGTGTTGTTGAGATAAGGAGAGGACGATACCTTACACCCCGAACTTGATGTGGTTTTGTGGTCACAACTAGCGGGTGAAAGAAAAAAGATAGATTGTACGAGACTGGCAACACTAGTGACCCGTATGTCGTGCTGACCGATACAACATCAATGCCTGGTAGTGATCCACCCGGGGGAAGTGACGAGGTTTGTATACTATTTTAGTGATAGAAATTTGATGTTTTCTAATAATGACAAAAGTATTTTTGTTGTGATATCAATGAATTATCGTAGTAGAAGATTTGTATTTACACATATTGAATTGTTGTATGGAAAGATGATTGTTTGCATGAATCAATAACAACTAGAGGTGACAAACCTAACTCATTTGTTTTTAGTTGGGCTTATTTGGACATTATTTATATGGATATGGGTAGACTTGGCAAAACAAACCCAGTCATTATATTTTGGGTCGTTATGGGTGCTAATTCTAACAGCTTGGGTTAGTTTGGGCAAAAGTAGTTTTTAATTGGTATTAATGGGTCAAGATGGGTAATAGAAAATATAGAAATAGGTCAGGATGAGTCATTATTGCACAAACACACAATTTACTTATATGTAGTGTATTATATTAAGCTTAGTTCTTGATGTATTTGGTATTGATGTGTTATGAGTGTGATGTGCTATTTTATTCATTATAGGTGAATGTTGATACATATGTACCTAGATCCTGATATGAATGTAATATGTCTTGTTTGTCTTAGTCTTATGTAATGGTTGGGATATTAATGAAATGAGAATGGTTGTTTGTGATTTATAATGTTTAATATTTCATTAATAAGTTGATATTGAATTGGTTATATAGGTTTGTGATTGTTTGAATTGATACACATAATGTTATATAAATGAATATATTCAAACTTAGCAAAATAAAGTTCTCATGCGAATGGCCCATGCGAATGGACCATACGCATGAACAACATCAGGCGAATGACTCAGTCGCACGACTGAACCAGGAGACTGGATCAGTCGTATGATTGTAACATGAGATTGGCTCAGTCGCATGACTGAACACTCAGTCGTGCGGATGAATCAACCGCATGGCTCAATCGCGAATGAACAACCCTAACCTATAAATACCACCTAATTCGTGGAAAAACGTAAGCATTCATTCCAATTCGACTCCAGACGTACCCTAGCCGTCCAGAAGCCTCCAAGTTCATACTCCAAGTTCATAGAACGCTGTAGATCGATTCCTAATCGATTCTTAACGTTAGATTCAATACTTTATTGTTTCTACGTGCGTTCTCACTGATTAGATCGCCAATCAAATAGGATTCCGCACTATTTGGTTTGGTTAACACATTAATCAGTTGGTGTTTCGTTCAAATACCAGATCCTAACAAGTGGTATCAGAGCTATGGCTCTTGATTACGTGTGATTCAGTCAATTTTGATACAAAGGTTATGTTTTTTCACTAAAAACGCAATCTTTTTGTGTCAAAAGTTGTCTTGGACGTCCCCTGCTCATCAAGATTTGGTTTCTCCGGCATAAGGCGATTAGGGTTGGTGAAAATTCGGGTTTTTATGGCCAAAACACGTTAAACCTAGAAATTTTCGAAAAACAGCAGCTTCAGTCGCACGATTGACCCAATCGCACGACTGGACTTCATACGCATTCCCCAAACGTACGATTGGACTCAGTCGCATCTTCATTCGTACGACTAAGCAAACCGTTCGCAGTGTTCATCCGTATCAGTTTCATTCGCACGACTAGACCAATCGCTTAGTTCTGTCGCACGATTGAACCAGTCGCATAGTTCATTCGCACGGATAGCCCATTCGCATCACTCCATTCGCACCAGTTAACAGATTGTTTAAGAGACTTAAAGTTAATCGAGATGGAGGATTAGTTTTCAGCGTTTACAACCGGGAAGGACTCACAGATTCAGAACTTACTGCTACTGGAGAGTGAGGTGGGGAATCATAATAAACCCCCGAAGCTTATAACGTTAGATGAGTTTCCCCACTGGAAACAACGTTTTGAGATCTACCTCAATGGGGTGGATCCAAATATGTGGGAAGCTATTGAGACGGGATACAGTATGCTGGTGGGAGCTGATGGGGTGAAACTTAAATTAGGAGGAATGACTGATGCATAGAAAGTTAAATATAATGCTGAAAAGAAAGTATATGCATTGCTAAATCAGTCTATCCCTAAGGATATTTTTCACCAGTACTCTGAGAATAAGCAAGCCAAGAAGTTATGGGATGAGCTGGAGAAAAGATATGACGGGAATGCTTCGTTGAAGGCTATTAAAGCTAAGGAGTTGAAGAAAGAATTTGACAACTTCTCATCGATGGGAAATGAGAGTTTAGACGATGTCATTGATAGATTCTACCATTTGATGAGCGAGCCGCACACACATGGTGTCAAAACTACCATGGAAGATAAAGTGTCAAATTTTGCAGACGGGTTGCCAGAAAGTTGGGCTTCGTTTGTTTCAAATCTGAGACAGAATGGATTGCTAGCAAGTATAGACATCAATGATTTCATTCTAAAGCTGCGAGAAGAAGCACTTAGGGTGAAGTACCGAGCTCAGAAGTCTTCATACACTCAGAATCCAGCTTTGTACAATGTCACTCCTCAAGTTAAGACGTCTGGAGCACCTCTTCAGACTGCCTTTGTGTCAAGCTCATCTGGTCCTTCACAAGCCTCTCCTTCAGGATCAGAAACGTCAGGGTCTTCTAGTACCCAATATATTGGATCTGAAGCAAATGCTACTAGACTGAAGACCGAGAATCTCGGAAACGTGACAGTAGAAGTAGCACGAGAGCACATGGATCTCTTAGCAGCAGTGGTCCATTCCTATGGTGGACTTGTTGCTGGGAAAATTGGAAACTGCCATCTGGTAGATGAGGACTACGAGCAGGTAGATAAGACTGAACTGGAAAGGATGGATATTATGTGGGCCTTAGCAAGCGCTGTCCGGAGGGCGAAGAAGTTTGTGAAGAAGACCGGACAAAACTTGGTTGCTACTAAGGACACTACTTTTGGCTTTGACAAGAGCAAGGTGACCTGCTTCAACTGTGGAGAAAAGGGACACTTCAAAAGAGAGTGTGTGAAGCCAAAGAAGACTGGAAACGGGAATCCATTCTCGTCCTTCACTCGTCAAGACAAGCAAGCTAGCAGTTCTACTTCATCAAGCAAGGATCCAAAAGCCTTGACTGCCCATGATGATGAAGGACAGGACTGGAGCTTTCGGTTTTTCTCTCCGGGGGAATCCAATATTGCAAGCGTGGAAGACTTAGATGATGATTCCGCGAGTGAAGGAGATATTGCAGTTGAGCTAGCGATGTCAAACAGTGAAGAGACTGCAACTGAGGTCAGCTACAAGCCTGAAGAAGGGACGTCTACAACAAAGACAGAATCACCAGAACCAGAGACATCTGATGCTGCGTTGATGGCTAATTCATCAGAACCTCCTCAGGGTGTTCGCTACAGTGCTGAAACCAACACGTGGATTGTAGATAGCGGAGCATCCAGGCACATGACAGGAAACAGGGCTCTTTTATCAAACGTCAAACAAATAAAAGGAGGGCATGTTTCTTTTGCTGGTAACAAAGGAGGTTATATCACAGCTCAGGGAGAGGTTGGAAATCAGAAAGTTAAGTTTGATAAAGTGAACTACGTCAACAACTTCAAAACAACCTACTTTCTGTTTCCCAAATATGTGACAAAGGATTTAAAGTCATATTCGACAACAAGAAGTGTTACGTCCTAAAGAAAGACTACGTGATTCCGGAGGACCAAGTTTTGATGACAGCTTCAAGATATAAAAACCTTTATGTTTTGGATCTCTCAACGGCTTCTACAACGGATCATGAAGTTCAGTGCTTTCTATCAAAAGCTATTGAGAAGGACTCCATTTCTTGGCATAGGAGAATGGGACACATTAATCAACGGAAGATGAATCACTTGATCCAGAAGGATCTCGTGAGAGGAGTTAACGTCAAAAATTTCCAACTTCCAGATTTCTGTGTAGCATGCAAGAAAGGCAAACAAACGAAGAAGTCTCATAAGGAAAAGAAAGTTCATTCTATCGAGCTTCCTCTTGAACTTCTTCACATGGATCTGTTTGGCCCAGTCAGTACAAAGAGCATTGCAGGTGACTTGTACTGTTATGTGGTTACTGATGACTACTCAAGATTCTCTTGGGTAATGTTTCTGAAGTCCAAATCAGAAACATTTGAGTCATTCAAGGAATTAGTAACCACACTGGAATCTCTCTACAAGCTGAAGGTGAGACAGGTACGCTCAGACAACGGGACAGAATTCAAGAATCAGTGGATGGAGGCTTACTGCAAGGAAAAGGGAATTGTGCACCAGTTCACTTCTGCCTACACGCCTCAGATGAATGGTGTTGCTGAGAGGAAGAATAGAAGCTTGAT
Source organism: Flaveria ramosissima (assembly GCA_025215565.1). Taxonomy (NCBI): domain Eukaryota; kingdom Viridiplantae; phylum Streptophyta; class Magnoliopsida; order Asterales; family Asteraceae; genus Flaveria; species Flaveria ramosissima. Next base: position 15,454,558 of record CM046045.1, read on the forward strand.
AGAGACAACACGGACAATGCTAGCAGACTCAAAACTGCCTATCCAATTCTGGAATGAGGCAGTGGCAAATGCATGTTATACATTAAATCGAGTTCTGGTAGTCAAGCACCATGGCAAGACATGTTACGAGTTACTACAACGACGTAAACCTAATTTGGAGTATCTTGAACCATTTGGCACACCGTGCACACTTCTGAAGAAGAATCAAGAAGGAAAATTCAGCGAGAAGGCTGATGAAGGTATCTTCCTAGGATACAACATACCGAACAAGAGAGTTTACAACAACTCAACGGGTTTAGTAGAAGTGTGGTGTAATGTTGATGTTCAGAGATATACCACACCACCTACTGGAAAAGGACCCGCTTACTTTTTCGACTATGATGGATTCTTCAAGTCCTTCAACATCCCTATCTCCCCTTCTGATGACGAGTTAGCTACCCGGATGATGTATGATATCCTGAATACACCATCACTTGATTCAACATCATCGAGCTCACAGGGAGAGTCATCTCATCACTCAGGGGGAGCACTCGAAGACAGTGACTCCTCCTCAGAAGATGAAGCTGAAGAAGATGACCAGAACAATCAGGAGGGACAGGTTCCAATTCCTGCAAGTCCACAAGCATCTAATAGTGATGCCCCTTCGACTTCGGAACCTCAAACTCCATCTACCTCAGATGCAGAACCAAATGTTCATAACCTTGGATCTGAGGTAGTTGTTCCTACCACTCCAGGATCACGTCTAAATGTCTATCATCCCCTTGACAATGTCATTGGGGATGTCAGATCAGGAGTGCAAACCAGAAATCAGCTGTACTCAGCTGATTATGCCTCGGTAATGGAAAAAGGATACATTCAAGATGGTGCTTATCGGTGTTTTGTCTTACAGTTTGAGCCAAAATACGTCAGTGAAGCACTGAATGATGAGGCATGGGTGAGTGCCATGCAAGAAGAACTTCTTCAGTTCAAGAAGTTAGGTGTATGGACTCTGGTAGATAGACCTAAGGGTGCTAAGGTCATTGGCACCAAATGGGTCTTGAAATGCAAGAAGGATGACCAAGGTGTCATTATCAGGAACAAGGCTCGACTGGTAGTTCAGGGATTTCGACAAGTCGAGGGGATTGATTACAATGAAGTGTTTGCACCCGTGGCAAGGATGGAAGCCATCCGCATCTTCCTTGCCTATGCATCGTATATGAAGATCAAAGTCTATCAATTAGATGTGAAGAGTGCATTTCTTCATGGGGAAATCCGAGAGACAGTTTATGTCAGTCAACCCGAGGGATTTGAAGATCCTTATCATCGGGACAGAGTTTACAAACTCGACAAGGCCTTATACGGGCTTCATCAAGCTCCAAGGGCCTGGTATGAGAAACTCTCGACTCATCTTGTGAAACACGGCTTTCGCAGGGGAGTCATTGACTGCACACTGTTTATCAAAGAAAAAGATGGAGACTTACTGCTAGTACAGATGTATGTCGATGATATAATCTTTGGTTCAAAGAACGAAGAATTATGCAAAGAGTTTGAAGCAGTAATGAAGGCGGAGTTTGAGATGAGTGCCATGGGGGAGATGAAATTCTTTCTCGGGTTACAGGTGGATCAGACACCCAAAGGGATTTTTCTACATCAGACCAAGTATGTGGGAGACATTCTCAGTCGGTTTGATATGGAGAATGCTTCTGCAGCTGGGACTCCACTGGCTACAAACCATGATATAGCACCCGATGAAAATGGAGATCTGGTAGATGCCACAATGTACCGAGGAATGATTGGATCTCTCATGTACCTCACTGCCTCAAGACCTGATATCATGTATGCTACATGTCTATGTTCTAGATATCAGGCTAAGCCAAAGGTGAACCATCTGATTGGGGTCAAAAGGATATTTCGTTATCTGAATGGCACACCCACACTTGGGTTGTGGTATCCTCATGATGATGACTTTGAACTCACGGCGTATAGTGACTCGGATTACGGGGGCTGCAAGATGAATTACAAGTCTACATCAGCAGGGTGTCAATTCTTTGGGAGGAGATTAGTGACCTGGCAGTGTAAGAAGCAGACCTCGGTTGCATTGTCAACCTGTGAAGCCGAATACGTTGTTGCTGCAAGTTGCTGTTCACAAATCATTTGGATTCAACAGCAAATGCGGGACTACGGTTTAAATTTCTCTTCTACTCCTATTTTTGTTGATAACTCTGCTGCAATTGCAGTAACTAAAAATCCAGTACAACATCCTAAGACCAAACACATCGGTATTAAATATCATTTTATACGGGACTGTTTTGAAAAGAATTTAATCGATGTGGTAAAGATAAATACTGATTTTAACGCGTTGACCTCTATACAAAAGCTTTTGACAAACCACGTTTTCTATATCTGTTAGAGGTCAACGGCGTTAAAAAGAAAAGTGATGTTATTCCTGATGATGATCATGTGTAGTCCGATGCAGTGTAGTTAATTTTTTTCCTTTTTTATTTTCTTTATTTATTCTATTTTCTGTTTAAATTAAATTCATGTTATATTAGCTGTCTATTAAAATCCTAAAATACGTAAATCCGTTATGATTTTAGAATTTTAGGGGGAGAATAGGTCAGCCAGTAACATTTAAAAAAAATCGAGGGAGAAGGAGAGGCTAGCTGATAGAAGGTAGATCGTATCTGTGATACCGATTCAAATACTTTGGAAAATGATAGTACACAGGAACAAATCAAGAGGGACTTTAAAATTTAATTTAGAAAAGATGCAAAATTCAAAGTATAAGTCTGTGTAGTCTGAGCAATATAAAAGGAAAGATGATAGAAAAACTGGTAACTACTAAGGTAACACAACGAAAGTAGACCTAGAGGTTGCTAGACCACAGATGATATGTCGGTAGATTCAACACAATAGATGATCAGACCTGATTGGTGATCTCAAGATCAAATTAAGTTGTTCAACTGACTGTGGGCTCCCATCTTATCACTGGTTAACACAATCAACAATATTCCAATAAGGGGTAATGAGCATGTAAACGCCAAAAATGTGTGCGGATGACCATAAATAGAGCAAAGCACGAAAAAAATGAAAAGCAAATGCTATCAAGCTAATAACTTATGTTGTTGGTGCATTATGTGCAAAAGAAAATTAAAGATGCTCTAACAAGAAGATAGGTTGTGTGCCTCTCTACTGTGCGATGGCACTGACCTGAGGATAAGCATAACCTAGATATTCTGGAATTCATTGTTGTTTGCCGCCTCTCTGCTGTGCGATGGCACTGACCTGAGGATTGGCTTCTCTTTGAAAGCTCTAAGAATAGTCTCTTCTTGTCAAAATACCCGTAGACCGCTCAAAAGCTCATGAGGAATGTTGATTACCATATAAGCGTGGGATCCGCAAATGTTGGTTGAAATAATTAAACCTTAAACTATCACAAATCTGTGTCAAAAGTCTGTGTATGGATTTAAGAGGACAAATATACGGACAATCATCGTGGCTACAATTCTTGAAAGTCCAAATCATTGTGGGAATCTAATAGTACCAGTATGATTTCCTAAATTTGCTAACGGCTCTGGATGAAAACCAAGAAGTGAGCATCAAAAGGTTTTGATAACAAGTCCCAAATGATTTGACTTGCTTGTATGATTCCAAAATTGAATTGGTCCAGGTATGGTCAAACTAAATAGAAGCTGCCTATTCCGGAACCAAATCCAGTAGATTTCTATTTTAGGATTTACCTCTCACAAAAAGTCAAAAACAAGTTTAAGTTTTGTACTTCAGTTTAATCTTCTATTTATTTAGTCATTTCAGTTTATTTGTTGTCGGACTACATCATGGAATTCAGTAAGGGATTAAATCACCTAAAAGGGTCATGTCTGAGTTGACCACACGTGTTTTCAAAAGATAAATGGGTCACGTCTAAGGTGACAAAGTGTATAAAAGGATCACGTTGAGGTGATCAAAAGTTTTCCATGTTATAATGATCATGTCTGAGATGATCAAATGAGTATAATGTTGATTCAACAGTTTAAAAAGGGTTTTAATGTCAAATGGTAAGAAATGCAGAAAACTTCATAAGTATGACCCATTCGCACGAATGGACCATGAGTATGGACTTATCATGCGAATGGGAGCCATTCGCACGAATGGACCATGAGTATGGACCATTCAACCGAATGGCCCATACGAGTGACCCAGTCGGATGTTTAAGAGCGAACGAATGAGTAAGCCGCACGACTGAACTCCAATCGGACGACTGAAGGGGGGCGACTGAACCAATCACACGACTTAGGCCCATTCGCCCGAATGAAATATGCGTATGAGCCCAGTCGTACGATTGAATTCAGGTTGAGTATAAATAGAGGGGGAGTCGGTCGCAGAGACTTATCACCCACATATTTCCCTAATTCGCACGACTAAAGTCACTCTGCCCAAATTTCGTTTGATCACCATAAACCCTTATTTTTCGTGTACTGACTATTTGCACTGACTCTAAGGTAATTTGCGGTGCAGAACCACTATTATATCATTCAATTTGTGACTTAATCTGGACAATCGGACTCATTCCTAAATCCGAAACTTGTGTGGCTAAATAACCTAACGAAACGAAGTAAACAAATGAAATTAAGGTGGTTAGATGGTAAACTAATGGATTGCGAGTCTAATGAACCAGAAAATGAAGTCTAAACTTACAAATTGGTGAAAAATTGAATTTGAATTGAACAGTCAGAACAACATGCGAATGGACAGGTTGATGAACTTCAGTCGCACGACTGAGGTGTGCGAATAGCTAAACCGCACGACTGAACCATGTGTATGAGTTCAGTCGCACGATTGGTGTAACCGCATGAGTTTACATACGCATGAGTCTATTCGCACACTCAGTCGTACGTATGGGGTCATTCGCACGACTGGATCTCAGTCGCACTGTTCATTCGCACGACTTGATCTCAGTCGCACAACCTCATTCGCATGACAGAAAAGAATGTTTTCAAGTCCAAGTGATTTAAGACATTTTTAGCCAACGGATACTAATGTTTACTTTCTTTGTGTAACAGATGGCGAGTCGCTGGACCATGAGTACGAAGCACAACATTTGTGCTCATCTGGATCTAACATCCAGAAATGCTTCAGACTTTTCTGGCATAATCACCTTTCTAAGGAGATCGAGGATTGCACATGCCATATCTGCTCCATGTACTCCGTATCGTTCTATACAGCAGGCCTTCTGGGAAGGTGCAGTAGTTGATCGATCTTCTGAGCCTCACTGTATCAGGAGTACTATCTTTGGAGAGGCGATTGAGATCACAGAGGAGGATCTCAGGATTGTGCTGCAGTTGGGGGACGATGCTGACTGTCCTACTAGACTACACCCCCTTACTGTCAGAGGATGTTTTCTACGAGCTAAGTACTCTGGGGACATCAATGCAGGCGTGCTCAACAAGAGCAACCTGTGTCCCCAGTTCAAGTACCTTGCTCACGTACTGCTGAAGTGCATAGCGTCCAGGAAGGGAGGATTTGATGAGTTGTCGGACCAGATCCAGAACGCCTATGCAGCGTTGGTGCTGAACCATCCATTCAGCTTCTCCAGGATGATCTTCACCTATCTGGTGGAGAACATTGAGCGGAAAGGGAAGGAGAGCTTCTGCATGTACCCCCGATTCATGCAGATGATTATTGACCAGAAGCTCCCTTCCCTGCCGAAGGAGAAGGATGATGTTGTAGTGCTTGAGGTGATGGATGATACCACCTTAGGCCGGATGAAGGTATACAGGGGGAAGCAGGTGAAACCCCCTGTCAGGCGACTGTTTGGGCATCTGGCCCGTGAGGACTATGTGGTGCCAGCTCGGAGGAAGTGGCGCCACGATGACAGTGATTCAGATGTTGAGCAGATTGCTCTACCCTCCGATGACTCTGATGATGATGATAGCGGGGATGCTGGAGATACCATGCCCATTCCACCGAGGGGCACAACTATTGATAGTACAACTCCAGTATCTGCCCCAACTAGAGATATAGTAGAGTCAGCTGGGTTTCACCAGGATTTTATAACTGGTAAGGATGATGAAGAGTCAGATGAGGAGCCACTGACTAGGACTGTGGGAAGCAAAGTTGTTCCCACAGAACATGGACTCCGGGCGGTTGGTGAACGCCCCAGTGGATCGGGAGAGACTGCTGCTGACCCGACCTATGCACCAGAGCCGTCAAGCCGTGTTCTAGGGGGAGCATCCTCCTCGACAGGATCGAGGAAGAAAAGGATGGCTCAGCCCCACGGCATGAAGAAGAAGAAGCGCAGACTTACCTACATCACCACCACAGCCACCACCACTACCACCTCTACAGCCACCCCATCCACCACCTCAGCCACCACCACTACCACCTCTACAGCCACCCCATCCACCACCACAGCTACCACTACCACTACCACACCCCCTACTACTGTCACCACACCACCCACCACTACATATATCCCATCCACCACCATATCATTCACACCTACATCACTACCACTATCATCTAGACCTAACCCAATCTTCACCACTGCCACCACCACCACCACTAGCCACCAAGTCGGGCCATCATCACATCCCACCCATCTATATGGATCACCTCTACCTCCCATTGGGGTAGAGGAACAGCTATCAGCGCTGAACCGTATGGTGATGCGTCTGTTAGCAGCCGATGACGAGAAGACTGCACAGATCCGTCAGCTGGCAGATCTCACAGCAGCCTCAGCTGATTGAGCAGCAGGCACAGCAAATGGCTGCTCAGAGCCAAGAGATTACCCAACTCCAAGAGCATAGAGTCATATCAGCAAAGAAGATTGAGGAGTTGGAGGATGCTAAAAGGACTATCATGCTCAAGCTCAAAGGAACTAAAGATGAGCCTCTGAAGATAAAGGAAGGAGATGGTGATGATGGTGATGATGATGATGAGGATGAGGATGAGGATGAAGATGAAGAGAGTGATGATGATGAAGGGAATGAGGAAGAAAAGACTGAGGAAAGACAGGAGGATGATGATGATGAAGGAGGAGATGCAGCTGCATCTGCCTCAGCTCAGGGTCAAGAAAGACGATCAAAGAGAAATCAAGACCAACGAGTTTTCTTCTGACTCTCCTAGTGAGGATCCAGCTATTCAGGACAAAAGTAATGCTTAGACGTCTATGTATTTGATAGCTTTTGTACTTGAATCATGTATTAAACTTATGTATTTAATGTTTATATAAGATTAATGTATTTCTGTCTTGATTATTAACTAATGTTTGATGTGTTACATGTTTAAATCAAGCAGATCCAAACTTTCAAAGGGACGAATATGATGTTGCTCCCCTTCAGCAGGTCAAGACTCAATTGACTATGATTCTTGATCTGCAAGGGATCGTCAGGAGATCTGTGAGTTATACCCCTGAAGAAGGGGAAATAATTCATGATCTTACAAGTGAGCAACTAGCTGAGATGTTCAAGCTGAATCCAGACGAGATCATTAAGGATGCTCCAACTTGTGAGTCTACCAGTGACGAAGAGCTAAATGACATTGATGAGATAGAGATAGAAGACGTCACAGCAGAGCATTATCCTCAGTATGCTGACAACGAGGGAAATGTGGTCCCTAATCTGGGTGAATCCCTAGTCAGTGATACATTTGAGGTATTGGATCAGATGGAGCAGGAGTCTGAGAAGACTGAAGGAAAAGCCCAAGCCTCAAACGACGATGTTGATATCAGAAAGGCAGAATGGGCCGCATGTTTTGAGGAAATTCGAGCCCAACGCGCCGCTCCTAAACAGAATGTCTACACCAAACTCTACAGAGTGAAGAAACATCATAAGGTGTCAGGCAGGATTATAGCTTGGGCACATTTTGAGGATCTAAATGTTTATGCCATTAAGACGGAGAAGGGCATAGAGTACTTTAGATTTCCACATGATCTAAAGACTCTTCTTGGTTTTGAGCTCAACCAGCTGGCGAAATTGAAGCTGCTATATGCTGACCCAAGGAAGATGTCAGGCTGGTTTGAGGCTGCCCTGAAGAAAGAGTACCACACCAGGTGGGTCAACTTCAAATCTCGACAACCTACGAGGTATATCAGACGTTCTGAAGTTGATCCCATCACTGGTAAGCCCAAGATAGTGCTGAAGTGGAGTCCCCCAAGAACAATGTCAAGAATCCCTCTCAGGGAGATGCCACAGGACTTCACTCCACACTTTAAGTGGTGGTACTATGATTGGAGAACCGGGGAGGCGGTCATAGTTCTAAATAAAGAGGGACAAATGGATACCATCAGGGTGTTTGACCCGATGTGGCTCACTAACTTGTCTGCTAATGATGTATACACATTATACAAGTGGCCCTATTCTATGACACGCAAGATATTGTACAAGCCCTCCAATTCCAAAATGTCATAAGACTCTGCTTTGCGTTTAAGATTCACGCAGGAGTCACAAGAGAGGAAAAGTACAAGAAGTATGAAGAGGTGATGCAGAAGGTAAGACATTAGATAGATCTAGGTCCAAGGGGGAGTTTGTTGATACATATGTACCTAGATCCTGATATGAATGTAATATGTCTTGTTTGTCTTACTCTTATGTAATGGTTGGGATATTAATGAAATGAGAATGGTTGTTTGTGATTTATAATGTTTAATATTTTATTAATGAGTTGATATTGAATTAGTTATATAGGTTTGTGATTGTTTGAATTGATACACATAATGTTATATAAATGAATACATTCAAACTTAGCAAAATAAAGTTCTCATGCGAATGGCCCATGCGAATGGACCATACGCATGAACAACTTCAGGAGAATGACTCAGTCGCACGACTGAACCAGGAGACTCGATCAGTCGTATGATTGTAACATGAGATTGGCTCAGTCGCACGACTGAACACTCAGTCGTGCGAATGGATCAACCGCATGGCTCAATCGCACGACTGAACCATACTAATGGTTCAGTCGCCCGATAGAACAACCCTAACCTATAAATACCACCTAATTCGTGGAAAAGCGAAAGCATTCATTCCAATTCGACTCCAGACGTACCCTAGCCGTCCAGAAGCCTCCAAGTTCATACTCCAAGTTCATAGAACACTGTAGATCGATTCCTAATCGATTCTTAACGTTAGATTCAATACTTTATTGTTTCTACGTGCGTTCTCACTGATTGGATCGCCAATCAAATAGGATTCCGCACTATTTGGTTTGGTTAACACGTTAATCAGTTGGTGTTTCGTTCAAATACAAGATCCTAACAGTGAAAAAGATGAAAGAACAAGTAGCATATTTAGAACGAGATAAAGAAGAGAAGATATGATGAAGAAAATTGAAGAAAATACAAGGTTATATGTTGAATTGAGTGAGAAACTTCAAATACTATCACAAAAGCTACCACAAAACATTCCATCAAGTTAATGAATGAGTTTATGCTAGTAGTAACCACTATGATTTCTATATTACCTACGATGTTTTTGGATGATTTGGATATTTTATGATATTTGGTTTGGATTAAGTTGTTATGTTTTTCAATGTTTTATGTATTGCAATTGGATAGTTTATGTTATTTGTTTTGGATTAACCGTTGATTATGATTGTATATATTTATGAAAGTTGTGATATATATTATCTATGGAAAAGTGTTAAATAACATTGTAAAAAGAAAATCTTTTGAAAAATTTAGACAACATTCATAGCCAAATCCGTAGCAATAATTTTATAAAGTATGTAGCAATAATTTTATAAAATCCGTAGCAAACAAATTGCAATTCCATAGCAAGATTGGTAAAAAAAATCTAACAAAAGTCATATCAAAATTGGTAACCAATTTCTTTAAGGTTTAAACTTAAAGGTTGATACAACCAAATCAACCAAAGAGCTCTCAGCATGCATGCATGAAGTACAGAGTAGAGTTACTTTGGAAGTTTTACACAACTCAAAGGAAATAAGCTAAGTGTAAAATCTTCCAAAGCCAAATGACAAAATCTTCCGAAGCCAAAGACTAATTTCTTTCGAATACAAAGAAGACATGCTTTCTCTGATCACCTTTTGACAAAAAGCTGAACAACTTTCCGTTGCCACTCTGAAGACTCACCAACTTAGATAAGTTGGTGAAAATGTCAATGCTTTTGTCAACTGTAGATTATGGTCATTTGTCTATAACTTTTTACTTTTGTATCTTTTATCCTTTTTGTACTATATTAGGATGTGAGCTATGGCATGTCATAGTCATAAGTCAAAAGGCAATCTGCCTTTTGACTACACATTTTATAATATATTAGGATGTGAGCTATGGCATGTTATAATCACAAGTCAAAAGGCAATCTGCCTTTTGATGTTGTTGTCTAGATTAGTGTTTCCAGCTGCCTTTCAAAGTATAGCTGGCTGTAGGATGTAGTATAAAGTATATTTATTTTTATGCTTTGTAACACTTGTAATAGAACTTGAGAGCAATATACAACTTTCTTGAAAACCAAATTATCTTGTTCTTGTTCTTTGTTATGTCTCATACTTACTTGTGTTCATAGTATCATCAACTAAAACCTGGTTCCTATTTGATTTGTTAAGTGTTCTAAGTCTATCCTTATTGTGAAACTGATTGTACTGACCACCCTTAACCGGTCCTACAATTGGTATTAGAGCATTTTAGGCTCTTGATTGTAAGATCTTACCATCTTAAATTCCTTCAGTTTCACAAATCAGTTAACAACTCAAATGAAAGCTCTTACCAAGGCTGATATGGAAACCGATATTATGACAAAGTCTCCACTAATCACTCCTGATGACTTTGATACTTGATGCCAAAGAATGGAAGGCTTCATCAAGTCTCAAGACAGCAGGATATGGGGATTTGTTGTCTCGGGACCTCATGTACCATGCATCTCCTCAGCTGCTGCTGGTGGTGACCTGATACCAAAGGAAGTGGCTAACTACTCAGAAGAAGATTGGAAGAAGATTGATGCAGATGAGAAAGCCATGACCACCCTCCAAACTACTTTTCCAAACTCTTATCTACAGAGGCTTCAAGAAGTGTAAAACTGCTAAGCAACTATGGGATGCACTGAAAGCTTATGTATGAGGGGTCAAATGAAGCGAAAAAGAAAGACCTCTTGAAGTAGTAGTTTGAGAACTTCACCTTCAAAACAGGTGAACCCATGACTCAACAATACTTCAGGTATGTTGAGATTATGGATACTCTAATGGAAGTTGGGGTAACTCTTGAGAATAGGGACATTGTGAGGAAGTTCATGTCCTCTCTTCCCAGATAATGGACACACTATTATGTGGTCATTAAGAGGACTGAAAACCTCAAGATTCTTACTCTCACTGAGTTGTATGGTATCCTCAATGGATACCAGATGGAGATAAACATGTAAAATCCATCTGGTAACTCCAACAATCAGCAGAGTTCGGCCCTTTATGTGGTTGAAAGGGATTGCAGAGAACCAAAGCATCATCTCATCTGTTACCCTAAAAACTCACAAAAAGGTCATTTCATCACCTTCCAGAGACACAAAAGGAGAGCTACATTCAAGGAAGCCTATTCCAAGAGACAAGCTCTTCTCAAGCCTTTGTGTCTACTGATAAAAGCAGTGGAAACTTTCTATTCACTCTTGAAGACTTGAACCGTATCCATCCAGATGATTTGGAGTACATTGAGATAGTCCAACAGATAGCTCTTCTGACTCACAGAGCCAAGAAGTTCTACAAGAGGATAGGCAAGAAGTTTTCCAGCAATGTCACCGGTGCAAGTTTGGCCTAGACAGAAGCAAGGTGAAGTGTTATAACTATAACCAAATGGGCAACTTTGCTAGGGAATGCAAGGAACCAAGAACAAATGGTGGCCAAGCTCAACCTAGACCAAACTACACTGATGGAGCTCCACACACTAAGAAGCCCAAGCAGCAAGCTGCAGTTGCTGTTGAAGAAGGAGGCTTTGATTGGAGTTTCCAGGTTGAAGATGCATCTCCAAACAAAGCACTGATGGCTGATCATGAAGAAACCAAGGTATTGGAACATCTTTGTACCCTTGAATGCATTACTAAAGTTAACAGATACAAGTCCCATAACTTAGAGATGAGATCTGTCCTTGAGTCCTTAAACATCTTAAAAGCTGATTTTAAAAGAGCTGAAAATGATTATAAACTTAAAATAGAAGATATGAAGAAAACCATTTCAACTCTTAAGCATGAACACACCAACTACAGGACTCAAATCAAAGAACTCATCACTAAGTTAACTGAATGCCAGGCTGAGCTTATAATCAGCAAAGCCAGGGTAGAAAAATGTGTTCTTGAAGAAGAGACCTTCAAAAACATTATATCCTCATCCTTGCATGCAAAGTTTTGTTATCAAAATAAGTAGGGACTGGGATCTACTGAGATAGCTCCTCCACACACTCTACTATCTGTAAGATCTCCAAGGTGTGAAACTTTTCAAGATGAGCTTGCTCTCATAGACCCCATTCAAGAAGAGGATGAAGAGGAGATAATGAAGGATGGATCTGAGATGAGTGAAGAAGATCATCCTAAGAAGGGTCACTATTCTCCTAAGGAGAGGAAAGAACCAAGGATGACAAATTCCAAGAGGAAGAACTTGATTTGAGTAGCCAAGAGAAGTTCAAAGAAAGCTTAAGAGATCAAGGCCATCTTCAACTCTAATAAGAAAAAAGTCTTTATCTCTACAGGATTTGAATTCATGAAGACTGAAGATTTGATTATACACTCTAGTACCAGGAGTTCTACTTCATGTCCAACTCATCCCTGTGAAGAAAACAAGGCTGATCAGCTATGTACCATTGCTACACAGCCTAAACCATCCAGTTCCAAGAGCAAGCCTTACCCTAAGAAGCCTGCTGTATCATCTAGCAAGATGAAGATGGAAGTGGAAAGTGATCAAGCTCAGCCTTCTACTCAAAAGAAGACTCTTAGAAGGAAGGCAGTTGATTGCATCATGTGTGGTAGTACTTCTCATCTTGCCAAGGATTGCATCTACAATCCCAAAAGTACTATCCACATAACCAAGAAGAAAACTTCTGAGAAAAAGAAGAAGAAGATAGCTTCAGAAGGAAAATCTCTTCCTTTCGAAAGCTCCAAAGTGGAAAAGAAGACAAGTGAAAACTTGCCTTTAGAAGAAAATTTGGTCTCGGAAGAAAGGAATGCTTCCGAAGTACCAAAGCTTGCTACAATGAAAGCAAGATCTTCCGAAGGTCTAGTCTCCAAAACTTCCAAAGTTGTCAAAACTCTCGAAGTGTTGACTGTCAAGTCTAATCTTCAAAAGATGGTGTGGAAGATAAAGGAAGACCGTTTGACTGAAAGTTATTCATCAATAATAGTAGATGATCCTCAAATCCTGAACATAGGATCAATCACTGTTGCATTGCTTCAGCTCACCTTGACAAGCCCAAGACCAATAAGGCTTGGGTTTTCAAATGTAACTAACCATCTTTTCTTTGTGCAAGAACAACTAAAGACCAAAAGAAATGTATGGATCATAGATAGTGGTTGTTCCAGGCACATGACAGGCAATGACTCTTTTCTTCAAAACTTTAAGAAAATTGATAGAGGGCCAGTTGCTTTTGGAGGAGATGAAGGTGGTTACAACACTAGAAGGGGCATGGTCACAAATGGTAAGCTCAACATTGAAAAGGTAAACTTTGTTAAGGAGCTTGGGTACAATCTACTGAGTGTATCCTAATTTTGTGATTAGAGACACAACATGCTCTTCACTGAGTATGAGTGTATTGTTCTCAAGCCTGGGTGGTCATTCCTCAAGAGCATGTCCTACTTAAAGCCCCAGGAAAGGGAACATGTATAAGATGGATTTGTAGAAAACTTCCGCTTCAAGAGAAGTTTCTTTCTTTCTATCTAAAGCAAATAGTGATGAGTCTTTTCTTTTGCATAAAAGAATGTGCCATGTAAACTTTAAAAACATGAACAAATTAATTAAGAATGATTTGGTAACTGGAATGCCAAAGAAAGAGTTTACAAGTGATTATCACTGTGTTGCATGCTTGAAAGGGAAGCAACACAAAGTGTCTCACAAGTCAAAGGAAAGGAACTCCATCACTACACCCCTACACTTATTACACGTGGATCTCTTTGCCCCCACCAGTATAATGAGTCTAGGAAGGACCTCATATTATTTGGTGATCATAAATGATTTCACAATATTCACTTGGGTCTTCTTCCTTAAAACTAAGGATGAGACTCCTGAGATCTTGAAGAACTTCATTCTAAAAATTGAGAATCAATGTTATCACAAAGTCAAGACCATAAGATGTGATCAAGGAACTAAATTCAAGAACCAAATCCTTGACATATTTTATGATGAAAAGGGTATTACAAGATAATATAGTGCTCCCAGGACTCCTTAGCAAAATGGTGTTGCTGAGAGGTGAAACAAGACACTTATTGAAGCTGCAAGAACCATGTTATCTAACTCTAAACTACCCATCACCTTCTAGGCAGAGGCAGTCAATACTGTTTGCTATGTGCAGAACATAGTTTTAGTAGTTAAGACTCATGGTAAGACTCCTTAGGAGCTGTGGCATAAAAATGAGACCTTTTATTAGTTTTCTTAGATCATTTGGATGTACATGCACTATCTTGAATACCAAAGATCAAATAGCCAAGTTTGGTGAGAAATCAGATGATGGACACTTTATTGGATACTCTTCCTAAGCTAAGGCTTATAAAGTATACAATCTCAGAACTAAAGTAGTGAAGAGTCAGGCAATGTGACCTTCAGTGAGCACACTCCTAGTGTGAAAGGTTCTGGTCCTGATTGTTTGTTTGATCTTGATTTAGTTACCAACTGTTTTAACAAATCTTGTGAGAATGTTTTAGGATCTACAGGTAATTTATCAATAGGAGATCCAGAACCAAGATTTAAGCTGAGAAGACCAAGCAAGAACATTACTTCAGCTCTAGTGGTAACTAACCCTGCAAATGGAGTTCCTATCGGCACAACCATGACAAATTCAGCTGATACATCTAAGGTGCCTATAAATTCAAGCTTAGAGACACAGAATTTAAATGAAGGAGCTTCAAATGTATGTAATGGTGACAGTGATCAAGAATTGCTATGCTGATAACCACTCCATGAAGACAACATCATGATGTCACACACTCATTAGATCAAGCTTCTCTTGATAAGTGTGTTGATGTGGTGGGTGACACTCTATTGCAAGATCTTAATTTCACAAATTTGGATCTGTCCAATCAACTTTCTATGATTCCTCAACTCAGGATCCACAAGTCACACCCCACCAAAAAAATCATTGGAGATGTTGACATAGGGGATTGACTACACAGATCTTTTGCTCCAGTGGCAAGACTTGAAGTTGTTAGGATATTCCTTGCTTCTGCTGCATCCAAGATTTCAAGGTCTACCAACTTGATGTCAAGTGTGCTTTTCTATATGGGGTGATTGATAAGGAGGTGTATGTCAAACAACCACCACGCTTTACAGACCCAGATCATCCTAATTATGTCTGCAAGCTTGATAAGCTCTTTATGAGCTGCACCAAGCTCCAAGGAAGTGGTATGAGACACTATCTCAATATCTCTGTTAGTATGGCTACAAGAGGGGTACTATAGATGGAACACTATTCATCAAAGGAACAGGAAATGACTTGATGCTGGTTCAAGTTTATATAGATGACATTATCTTTGGATCACCTAATCCATAGCTCTGCAAATACTTTGAGAAGCTGATGAAGAATAGATTTGAAATGAGTGCCATGGTATCTAGATATCTCAAAGGTGCTCTTAAACTAGGCCTTTGGTATCTAGAAAATTCTGACTTCAATTTGTATGCTTATACAGATAGTGACTATGGTGGCTGCAATATGACTGCAAAGTCTAGATTTGGGGGATGTCAATTCCTTGGTGAAAGAATAGTTTCATGGCAATACAAGAAACAATCCTGTGTGTCTGCATCAATTGCTGAAGCTGAATACATTGCTGCTGCTAGCTGCTGTGCTCAAGTGCTTTGGATCGGCATGACTATTGATTCAAGTTCAAAGAGACTTCAATCCATATAGACAACAATAGTGCTATACCTATCATAGAGAATCCTGTAAAGCACTCAAGGATAAAACTAGTCAAAGTTAACACAAATGAACAATATGTTGATTTGTTCACAAAGGCTTTTGATGAATAGAGATTTAAATATCTTGTAGCAGCTATTGGGATGATTAACTTCGAGTAGATTTTTTTAAACTTAACTCAAGACTACTTCTAAAACATGTGTGTCCTAGGTTGTCTATATTATCACCTGCATAAGCCCAGTTTACTTTGGAAGAAAACTTTTCAAATGATATTTCTTAGAATTTTGGAAATTTTAGACATATTTCCTCTTGGAATACATTCGGAAGCACATTATGTTTTCAAATCAAATAACTACTTATAAGAAATTTACCTTCGAAAGAAATTCAGATATATCTTCTGAAGCTTAAATATGCTTCTAAGTACTTACATGTTTTTTAAGGACAATTTTCTTACGAAAGCAATTAAGCCTTGGAAGATTTATTCTCTTATGAATAAAACTTCTGAGTTTTAATCTCTTCCGAAACCAAATATGTCTCAAAATTAAAAATACTCTAAGTATTTTTCTTCCGAAGCAAAAATTTCACAAAGCTCGGGAATATCTTCCGAAGTCAAATTGGCTTCAGAAGTTTATAGTTTTTTATAAAAACTTCCGAAGCCAATTTGACTTTGGAATATTTTTGACTTCCAAGAAAACTACCTTTTTGGGCGCTTTTTTAGAGGTGGGTCCCACATCCGGATTTCAAAGTTTATCTTTTTGCATTAACTTTGTCTCAAATCCATTATATATATATATATATATATATATATATATATATATATATATATATATATATATATATATATATATATATATATATATATATATATATATATATATATATATATATATACGCTCAACGGTTCCCCCTCTTTCACTTTCTTCTTCATCTGTAAATTTCTCTAACCTAAATTCATCCCCAAACTGCCTCTCTTTTTACCTTTCTTCACCATAAAGCTACTCACAAATGGCCAACCCTGATCCTAGAAACCAACCAGATTTTTCCATGCATTTACACAGGCAACACAATCAGGTTGCTCCTTTAAACTCTAAGGAAGATCCTGGTTTCTCAGAGGTCTGCCGGTTCTTGACTCTATCCAATTACTTCACCTACCTCACCATAGATCCTCCACTATATGAAGATCAACTTTTGGAGTTTTGGAGGACCTTCCAAGAGGTCACTATGGATGGGGAGAAGGCACCATCTACCACAGTGCAGGGGAGGACAGTTTTCATCACTCCATCCTCCATTAACACTCATCTCATGTTGGCTCTCTTTTTACCTTTCTTCACCATAAAGCTACCCACAAATTTACTTGCTAACTAAGAGTCCTTAGAATATTATATGTTTCCTAGATATGTAAAGCACATTCTTAACTGTGAACTGGGCTCAGAGTTAAGGGGAACAAGAATGTTTTTAAAATGGGACAGATGAAGCCCGACAATTTTAAGATAATGAGAAAACCAACTGTGGGTTTCTCAAGGGTAGAAAAAGCCCTAGTCCCAAAAATGTTAGAGCTCATTGCTCAAGGTGACAACCTAGCAACACAAGCTAGTGTTGAACCTAAACCTTCGACTTCTCAACAACCCAAACAGCCTCAAATAACCATCACCTACACTAGAAAATTCAAACGAACCCCTTAACAAGCTACTCAGGTTGTGCAGGCCCCCATATCCTCACCTAGGAGGAAGTAGACACTAGACCTCCCACTTCCCCTGAGTAGCAAACCACTCCCATCTCTTCAAGGATCAGTGTTGATGTTCCTCGTGCTCAGCCTGATGAACTCACAACCCTAAAAGCCTTAAGCCTTCACTTAAGTCTCAAAACTCTAGTGAACAACCTTCAGGGTAAAGCTACCATCCCCAGCCTCTAGACCTCAATCAACCCATCTAGACCTCAATCAGAAGTTTTACACAAATCAAAGGAAATAAGATAAGTGTAAAATCTTCCGAAGACAAATGACAAAATTTTCCAAAGCCAAAGATGAAGTCTTCCGAAACTTCAGAGACAAAGTCTTTCGAAGCCAAAGACTGATTTCTTCTAAAGAAAGAGAAGACATGCTTTCTCTGATCATCTTTTGACAAAAAGCTGAACAAATTTCTGTTACCACTCTGAAGACTCACTAACTTAGATAAGTTGGTGAAAAGGTCCATGATTTTGTCAACTGTAGATTATGGCCAATGGTTTGTAGCTTTCTACTTTTGTGCCTTTTATCCTCTTTGTAATATATTAGGATGTGAGCTATGACATGTCATAGTCACAAGTCAAAAGGCAATCTGCCTTTTGACTGTATGTTGATCTTGTTGTCTACATTAGTGTTTCTAGTTGGCTTTCAAAGTATAACCGACTGTAGGATGTAGTATGAAGTATCTTAGGATCTTGTATTTATTTTTATGCTTTGTAACACTTGTAATAGAACTTAAGAGCAATATACAACATTCTTGAAAACCAAACTTATATTGTTTTTGTTCTTTGTTCTGTCTCATACTTACTTGTTTTCATAGTATCATCAACTAAAACCTGGTTCCCTATTTGAATGGTGGCAACAACAACAACAATGGTGGCAATGGCGACAACAACGATGGCAATAACGGTGGAGCCAAGGGAAGAGCTTTTGTCATGGGTACAGGTGAGGCTCTAAACGACCCTACTACTATTACTAGTAAATTTCCTGTTAATGGTTGTTTTGCTACTGTGCTGTTTGACACTGGAGCCGATAGAAGTTTTATATCTATTAAATTTAGTAGTCTCTTAAGTGATATGTCTTCTATGTTGGGATCCAAATATACCGTAGAATTAGCTGATGGTAAGCAAATTTACGTTACGCACATCCTTAAGGGTTGTGAGATAGAACTTGCTAGTCATACATTTGATATCGATCTTATGCCTGCTACACTTGAGAGTTTCGATGTGGTCGTGGGCATGGATTGGCTGTCCGAGAAGCAGGCGGAAGTCATTTGTCACGAGAAGGTCATTCGCATTCCTCTCATGGGTGGAGAAATTCTCTCGGTAAAGGGTGAGAAGAGTGGTGCAGTGATAGGCATCATATCATTTATGAAAGCGCAGAAGTAGCTACACAAGGGTCACTTAGCCATATTAACCCTTGTGACTGATAACCAACAAGCGGAAAAGAAGATAGAGGATATTCTGGTAAATCGTGATTTTCCAGAGGTGATTCCAGAGGATCTACCTGGACTACCACTTCATCGTCAAGTTGTGTTTCAAATCGATTTGACTCCCGGAGCAGCTCCAATTGCAAGAGCACCTTATTGGTTAGCACCGAGCGAACTGCATGAACTATCAGCACAACTTTAAGAGCTGTTGGATAAAGGATTTATTCGACCGAGCTCATCACCATAGAGAGCTTCTGTTCTTTTTGTTAAGAAAAAGGATGGCACATTTTGAATGTACATCGATTACAGAGAATTGAACAAGGTTATGGTCGATACCCGTTGCCTTGTATAGATGATTTGTTTGATCAACTTCAAGGATCAATCTATTATTCTAAGATTAATTTGAGGTCTAGTTATCATCAACTAAGAGTTCAAGAGGAAGACATCTCAAAAACCGCATTCCATACTCGTTATGGTCATTATGAGTGTTTGGTCATGCCATTTGGGTTGACTAATGAACCAGCAGTATTCAAGGATCCCATGAATCGTATGTGCAAACCCTATCTCAATCAGTTTGTTATCGTGTTTATCGATGACATATTGATCTATTCTAGGACCAAGGAGGAACACGAGGAGCACCTACGCCTAATATTGAATCCTAATCTTAAAACTACTTAAAAAGGGACAGTTGTATGCCAAGTTTTCCAAATGTGATTTATGGATTCGCGAAGTGCATTTCTTGGGTCCCATTGTTAACAAAAAGGAATTCACGTGGATCCTGCAAAGATTGAGGCGATAAAGAATTGGTCAATTCCCAAGACGCCTAGTGAGATACGAAAAATTCTTGGACCGGCATGATATTATTGGCGTTTCATTGAGGGATTTTCTAAGATCGTTACTTCATGGATAGACTTTGGGTACCCTTATATGGAGACCTAAGAGCATTCACAGTGGAATTCCTAAAAATATGTGAGTGTGTTTGGTATATTATATGGAATGATTTTGAGTGGTTGTGAGTGAAGGAGAGAGAAAATGTTATTATTGGTATATTTGAAGAACCACTATTCAATTCTTATAAATTTTTTAATATTTTTTAAAGTGGTTATGAGTGGAGGAGAGAGAAAAAAGTAATGATAAATGTATAAAAAGTATTATTTAATTGAAAAGAAGAGAGAAAATATAATGATTTTTAGTGTAATTATATGGATAAAGATAAGGAATCCATTATGAATGCTCTAAGAGACTTGGATATGAGTGAAGCACACAAGTTTAAGTATTCTATACACCCTGGTTCAGACAAAATGTATCATGATTTGAACGCACTATTGGTGGCCTAATATGAAGGCAGATGTAGCTATATGTGAGCAAGTGTTTAACCTGCTCAAAGGTTAAAGTTGAGTATCAGAAACCATCTGGGTTACTGCAACAATCTGAGATTCATGTATGGAAGTGGGAACAAATTTTTGTGGATTTTATTACTAAGTTACCCAGGACTTCTAGTGGTTGTGACATAATATGGGTGATCGCGGATCGACTAACTAAGTCCGCTCAGTAGTTGGCAATCAAAGAAACGGATAAAATGGATAAGTTAACCTGGATTTACTTGAAAGAGGTAGTTTCTAGACATGGTGTACCAATCTCAATTATCTTGGATCGTGATGCCCGTTTTAGATCCCATTTCTTGCAATCGTTGTAGAAATATTTGGGTACGCGTCTGGATATGAGCATTGCCTATCATTCGTAGACCGATGGGCAAAGCGAGCGTACTATTCAAATGTTGGAGGACATGTTACGAGCCTGTGTGATTGATTTTGGAAACAATCTGGAAGTTCATCTACTGTTGGTGGAGTTTTCTTACAACAATATCTATCACGCTAGCGTTAAGGCAGCATTGTTTGAGGCGTTGTATAGGCGAAAGTGTAGATCAATAGTTTGTTGGGTGAAGTTGGTGATAGTCAGCTAACTGGCTCTGAACTGGTGCATGAAACTACTAAATAGATCATGCAGATACCAAATCGTATGGTTGCAGCATGAGACCGACGGAAGAGCTACATAGACATGCGACGGAAACCATTGAAGTTTTAGGTCGGAGACAAGGTATATCTGAAAGTCTAACCGTGGAAAGGCGTGATTAGATTCAGCAAAAGAGGCAAGCTTAATCCGAAGTATGCTTGGCCATTTGAGATTCTGCAAAGAATCGGTCTAGTGGCGTAAGGATTAGATCTACCTGACTCGTTGAGTGGAGTTCATAATGTTTTTCACGTTTCGAACCTAAAGAAGTGTTTATCTGACGAGACTGTGCTTCTACCACTCGAGGAAGTACAAGTAGATGAGCAATTAGGATTTATTGAAGAGCCGGTTGCGGTAATGGATTGTGAAGTCAAGACTCTTAAGCAAAGCAAAATACCCATAGTTAAAGTTCGTTGGAACTCAAGACGTGGACCAAAATTCTTGTGGGAAAGTGAGGATGAGATGAAGATTTAGTATCGTCAATTGTTCGAAACGACGACGACAGCCGGGGAAGGTAATAATTAAATTTCGGGATGAAATTTCTTTCAACATGAGGATGATGTGACAACTCACTCGATTTTGTTGTGCCAATACAGTAGACCAGTGATGTAACACAACCATGTAACGTAATTTTCCGAACGAAAATTCTTTCAACATGGCGATCATGTGACATCCAGTAATTTTGCGTTGCCAAACTCTGTTAGTTTCGTTAGGTCTTGCATACACATGTCGTGAGCACAAACTAGTTGTCGTAGAACGTTGGTGACCTAATAATAATTAACTATGGTTAACAAATAATAATCTAATTAATAATTTTGATTATTAATTTGTGGTTATGCGATTCATGAATTTTAAATATTATTTTTCAATCTTACTTGATAACGTGACAACATGTGATATTTGATTCATGTGTTTTGTTGTTAGTTGAAATATATAGCTATTATTGTTGGTTAATAATTCATGAGTTTTGTAGTTAAACACTATTTAAAAAGTGTTAAAAGATTGGTTATTATAAAGTTTAAACAAGGAGGGTTAAGTTTGTAATTACCATAAAAACTAAATATTACCAAAATCAAACCCTAGCCCCATCTCCCCCCCCCCCTGCGGCCGAGCATCCCCAAACCCCCATTCCTTGTGATTTTTGATCGATAACAACAATCATCCATTGATTTTGATTAGTTCCAAGTGCTACAATGCATTAGCAAGTCTAATTCTTGATCACTACACGATTAAAGGTAACATTTTGATTGGTTTTTTATAGTTTTTGATTCAAGAAGAACCCTAGTTCAATTAACATGATTAAAGTCGAAATTGATGTTGTTTGATGCTAATATGATGTTAGTTGTATTGCATTGATGTTAGATTACGTGGATTATGCAAGAAATTTATGGAATTGACGTGTTGTTCATACCTTGCTGTAAGTAGTAACTTTTGTGCATGAGGTTTGGGAATTGTGATGATTTGATAATTGTTTATCATGTCTAGATGATTTGTACGAACTTGATTAGGTATAAAGAGGATGAATTCATGAATGAATCAAATGATAGATTGATTTGGGTGTTACTTTCCCGAAAGAGAAACTTTATTGATGTGAATCATTGGATATTATGAATTGGGCATGTTTATGATGTAGGATCATGCTAGAATGCTTTTTGATGATGTCTAATGTGTTAGAATGCGTTAATTGGGTCGTATGGATACTTGATGGTTATTTGGGAAATTTAGGTTTTATGGAATATTGCAAGATGTTAGGTTATGTTAGGAGATTATGAACCATGTTTGGTATTATAATAGATCATTGTTGTGTATGTTAGTTGGTATGAATCTTGTTGAGAAATATGATAATGATCGTCATACATGCGTGCGAATCTGAGGGGGCAGGGTTTAGGGTGTGAAGTCATGAGTGGCTTCACATGGCATGTAGTGTATGATTAAACTCAATGTATGATTTTATTAGTTGTGATGTAATTATATTTGTGTTGAGCATGTTGATTGTTTGAGGTTCGCATGTGTTGTATGATAATCTATGTTGGTATGATAATCTTGATAGAACTTAAGATTGATGATGTGGCATACGTAAATAACTTGTATGATAATCATATGTATGAGTTACTATACTTTATCAAACACGATTTCAGTTAACATGTTACCAACGGGTCAAACGGGTCAACTAGGTCAATGAGTCTTTGTTTTCCAAAACCCGATGCATAACTATATTGTATCGTGGAATGGAGCAAACTCTTACCTTTGATTGTAGAAAATTTATCAAACAATGCATCCCTTTTCCTTCTATTGATATCAACATGAGTAATGGGGATGATGGGAATCGGTTTTTGTGGGTTATGAGTTAGGATTTAGGCTTTCTTTAACTCAAGTATTTTTAACTTATAGTATCTTTATTCCACTTTTGCGAACAAAACTAGTACAGTATAAAATTACTAATATTTGCGGTGTTACAGCGTCCAGAATGCCCATACGAGCTCAATTTATCATTTTGGGATAAAAAAGAAATAGGCATTAAAAATCGTGGGTGTAGGTTTCTTTTTTTGAACATATAATATTTCTTTTTATTTTCGACCTTTGTATTGTGAAGAACATATAAAAAATAATATGATTCAACCTCATATCCATTTGTATGTAGCAGATAACTTTATAAGGTTGTTGGTCCAAAAATAATCAAGTCATTATTATCAACTAGTTTAATGTTGATAGAATATATATAAATTGTCAAAAGTGTTAAAAATATAGAATACATTATGGTCCAGCTTATGTTTACAGGTTTTAAGGTTGGATGATTGTATATGTCTAGTAGGATTCTCTATCGCATTGCAGTGGGAATGTCGTATGAAAACTCGATGTTCAACAAATTTTATACATAAACATAGATAAAAATAAGTGTGGGAATAGTACTTTGAAGTTTCATAAAAAATATAAAGCAATAATTAATAAATAAATAATAAATTGAACATAAATATATTATATTTAATTCAACTCGGTTTGAAATAAAATACATATCAAAACATAGAGAAAATTAGCACCGCAAAACAACATATAAAATTCTTATAAAACATTGTATTTTAAAACTTATGAGAAAAAAATATACCTAAGACTAATTATAAAAATAATAAAACTAAAAAAATATGCCTAAAACTAAATGTATGAAGTGGCCGGCCAAGGACGGTAGGGGGCGTGGACCTAGACTCGAACCCGCATTCCTTGCGTAAGAGAGAAAACAACAAACCATCATAGTAATACGCCATATATTATTGACGTATAAAAGCGGATTTACGCATCGCAAATAATCATAGACATAGTTATACTTCATAGTTCATTTTTTTATATATAGTATAGGATGAGTTAGCCATACATGATAATCCTAATGAAAAATTATTTTCCTCTCTTCCGTTAATCTCTTGTTTAATTACAGCATTTGAACAAAGAGTTAGGTACGTTATACATACCATTTATCTCTACTTGTCATATCCCAACAATTTAGTATTATTATAAAAATGTTATTGTTTTCATAATAAAGAACATAAAAAAGACAAAAAGCAAACAAAAGATTTCAATACAAACATATAATAACATTTGTACAAATAATAACATTTCTTCCATAGAAGATATTTTACTCCAATAGATAATACTCGTTACTCATGATCCTACATTCATGCATGTTCCTTCTCCACCGGTCACAATTGCCCGAGATATTTGCTACACTTTATAGGCCAATAAAGTTGAATCAAATCTTTTTTCGATCAACATTTCAATACAAACATATATTTTAATTCTTTCTCCATTCAAATTAATAGCAGTTTTTATTAATTAATCTTCATTGGATCTCAAGAATCTTTTGGTAGCTATGGTTAATAATATGCTGTGCTGCATGTTTTGGATCCATCAAGAAAGTTGATACATTCAACTAATCATCGTAAGCCTTCTTTTCTTTTTGTTATTTTAACATGTTATTATGATTTATGTAAATTTGTTTTGTTTGTTGTGACGTGAGATCGTCGTATGCATACCTTTAAACGTGAACTTTAGGCACGACACGTGCTATCATAATGCGAAATTATGAGTTTGGGATTAGCCTAAACGGGTCAATTATATGTCAGTGTAAGGGTTCGTGGTTTAAACCCTATTAATTTATAAAATTGTACTAGGGAGCTGAGATTATATCGAAACTCAGAAGTTCAAAAGAAACAATCGTGTTTGTGTCAATTCATGAAAACATGAGTAGTGTCGGGTCCATCTTAATTTGACACGATTTTCAGGTTCTTGTCATATTTTTAGGTCGGATTCAACATGTAAATTAACTTCTAAATATGAACAATTATATACTTCATCGATCTTTTATCTCTATTTAGTTAATTCATGATACTAAAGTTATATTATCTTTGAAAATGCTCTTTGTGTTTTGTAGGAAGAATAACAGCCATGGAGTTTTCTAGACCGTTATCGCGGGGCCATCTTCTTCTGTTATCGACATTCCTCCGAATCATATTGCCCGTGTGCCCGATTGGCGTAAACTATGGCACGACCGCTGACGACCTACCTTCGCCTAAGGAAGTCGCACAATTCCTTAAAGAGAGTACAATAATCGACCGAGTCAAAATCTTTGATATGAATAGTGATATCTTGAAAGCGTTTGCTAATACCGGTATCTACTTGACGATCACTGTCCCGAATGGGGACATCCCGTCCCTTACGGACTCCGGTAAGGCCGAGAAATGGGTCCAAGACAAAATCAAACCCTACTACCCTGACACGAAAATCCGTTACATCGCTGTTGGTAACGAGATTCTCCACTGGGGGACTCGTGACCAAATAGATAATCTTGTCCCCGCCATGAAAACGCTTTACGAAGCGTTAGACAAGGCGGGGATGAGTGATATAAAGGTCACGACCCCACATTCACTTGGCATCCTAGTGTCATCTGACCCACCCAGTTCGGGTGCATTCCGAACTGGGTGGGACGTCGGCATCATAAAACCTATGCTCAAGTTCTTGAAAGATACGCAATCCGGGTTCATGGTAAACCCGTATCCCTACTTCGGATACTCACCGGGTAACGATAGTTACGCTTTGTTCCGACCAAACCCGGGGTTTGTGGACCCCGAAACCGGGAACAAATACGATAACATGTTTGATGGATTGATGGACGCCATTCACTCGGCGATGAAGAAACTAGGATACGCGGATGTCCCAATCGTTGTCGGGGAGACAGGGTGGCCGTCCCTCGGGGAACCGTGGCTTACATGGGTTAACGTCGAAAATGCAAAATCTTATAACCAAGTGATGATTAAAAAGTCTACATCAAAAGAGGGAACACCCTTAATGCCAGGAAAGAATTTCGAAATCTACATTTTCGCATTATTTAACGAGAATCAAAAGCCAGGTTCGCTCGCTGAGCGAAATTTCGGGCTTTTTCGACCCGATTTCACGGAGGTTTACGATATTGGAGTCGTCAATGGAACTGCACCAAAGAGACAATCAGATGTAAGAATTTCATAGACATTAATCATGGTTTATATGATATGAATATTAAGTTTTGTGAGCAAACATTTATACTTGAATTTGATATTGTTTAGGGTCCTACTCCAAAACATGGTGGTTCTGGTAGTTCTTCTGATGAGTCACAATCAAAGTCTGCTGATAAAACTCCGTATGGCAACAATGATGCATATGGCTCTATGGTGAAGGTTTCTGATATTGTGGTTGGAGTTGTTATTGTAGTGGCTATATTGTTTATGTTGTAGCATATTGTTATTTGAGGTTATATTTGAAGTTTTTTAGAGTGAAAAGTTACTCACAAATTTAACAAACTCTTAATTTTATACCATAACTATCTTACACTAACTGTCATAGGTTTAACTTGAACCCTTAAGTTTCACCACTATAATACTTTTTAGTGGCTCTCTGGAGTGTAGATCTTTCATCCTTGGAGACTTGAAGAAGTAATTTATTAACGTTAGAGGTTTTACGTTTGTATATTTATGCACTAAGGCTAAATGGTTTTCTACACTACTTACTTCTTAGTGGTCCACATGTGGTGATTTTGCTTTTATTTATTTATATTTTCAGTTATTAGTTTTTAGGTTTTTTTATACTTACGGAATGTCATGTTTTAAATGTATTAGCTTTGGATTAGTCTTGGTGCTCTCTTTGTAGGGTTAGGGCGCAAATGTTAATTCATTTTTTATGTTTGTTTGTTTGTTTGTTTTTGTTTTTATATTATAGTTGTTGGGAAAGGGTAAATATACATGAAAACAAACTAGTCACAACACGCGGGTGAATTTTCTAGTTGTAATGATTCATTTAATTAAATTCGATTATATATATATATAGGGTTAGGTTCTATACGGTACTCCCTCTAATATGAGAACTGCGAGAACCATTATTGACCCTTGATTATATTAATCAATGGATTAGATGAAAATAACATAATTGTCAATAAGTAAAGATTTAGCATATGTATTTTTAAATCAAAAGGGTAAACTACTAAATTGGCTTTTGTAGCTTTTAGAAACCCATTAAATTGGTGGATGTCCCGTGTAATTCTCATAAATTGAAAACCTAATCAAATCAACATTCTTGAATATCAAAACAAATTAGTCGTCATTACATATAGTCATACGATTGATCTGCCGAGGGATTTCCAGAGCTTGTAGAAGACATCGATTGTAAGTGTTATACCTAAAACTTTCATCTTTTTGTTGATTGTATTCTGTGTTCCGTATGATTCTGTAAAAGGATTCTACGAATACACATTTTACAAGTTACCTAATGATTTTACTAAATCTAAGTCTACATTCTCTTATCTTATCCGCTATACTAGCTACTCATAACATGCGTCTGAAAACATCATTTCTTATACGATATAACCTTGTGTGTACACATATCCATCTCAGCGTCCTCATCTCCGCTACCTCCATCGTGTGTATCCGTGCTTTCTTGGTAGCCCAACAATCCGTTTTATATAGCATAGTTGGTCTGATTGTCACTATATAGAATATCCTTTTTATCCTTGTTGGGAAGTTCTTGTCATAAAGAAACCCCTGATGTTGCCCTCCATCTACATCATCCTGCTTGAATCTCATGTGTAACGTCACTTCCTATCTCCCCATCCCTTTGTACGTATACGCTTGTGGCACCACCTAGCCTTGTGTGACATTTTGCATTTTCAGGTTAATATCCGCACGTTAATAAAATATGTTAATTTAATTAAATGCATCACTATACTAAATTTTATGATAATTAAGGTCCAGCAAAGTCCTTTTATGCATAATTTCATATTTGGTAATTACCTGGTTGTGTTGCGATAGATATCTTTTAACAAGTGTCGGAGACAGCTTGGTTATTTATGAATTTCAAGATCTGGTCAATGTGTTTTTATCTTTCATGAATTAAATGCATTATAAGTGAAAATTTCATCATTCATGCAAATTGATAATTAATAATATTATTGTGTGTGTATAAGACTTTCGAATCTTGCTTTGGTGCAAATATGCAATCTGTTACAAACTATGGTAATCTGCTAGATATTATTTTATCTTGTAAGCATTATTATTTACTTGTGAATCTATGAAAAACCCTCAAATAAATATTGTGATTTTATAAAACTTTCGTGAAAACTAACGAACCGAACGTTAAAGTTTATAACTAATTCGAGACTAACCCCTTCCTCTACCAGTGTGGCGTCCAACATGGGGACCCACTATCCAAAATATCTATCAAATTAATCATTACTAGAAATGAATTAAATCAATAATGATGCCTATATAACCCAACTTTATACTCAACCTCCAACACACTTCATCATTCTCATCTATACATACCCACACACACTCTCTCCCCTCTCTCTCCTCCCCCTCTCGGCTGAAACTCACCCAAGAACACCCTACCTCTTTGATTTTTGGTAATCCAAACTTGATTCTAGCTTCAATCATCCATGTTTTGAAGATCTTAAGTGATTTCAGGTGGAGTTCTTGCAAGATTTAAGCCAAAGAAGAAGAAATCACTTAAAGACATCTTTCATTTCTTTTTTCATCCATTTTATTCAAGAGTTAATATGGGGTATGAGGCTCACCCCTATTCACTTGCATACATGATTTAAACAAAATTTAAACATGATTTATGCAAAAGTTGTCCTTACTTGATTAAGTTGGTGATGCAAGTTTATCTCTTCTCTGAACATGTTAATGTTGTTTTTCAAGTTTTCCTTGTCCAGATTTTGTCATATGGCTATATCAGCCACAAATAGAATGTGTTGTTTCCCCCACTATAACCTTACAATAAGTCCACTGTTTTTAATGTCCTTGTCTCATTAGTAGGGAGTCTATCTGCAACTTTCGACCCCGCTACTAAACATAATTAGATGTCAGTCCATCCACTTCTTAAAGAAAGAGTTTACAATTCCTAAGTCATATGTCGTCGCAAAGTCTAAAAGAGCTATGAAGATATGGTTCATTTTGAGATATCAAGACTTATGTTGTATTAATTTATGCAAGTAGCATAAATTGTGGCTCCTTCTAAGAGGAACTTTAATGGAGGATCTACTTTTGAATCTCTAAGCACTTTTGAGCAGGTTTATCGTCAACATTTAGTTATAGGTATTTTATGGAAATGAAACTTAATAATCATCAATAATTATCATTAAGGCTTTATCAGTTGACAAAGGAGGTTAATTTTGGTACAGGCCAAAATGGGTAAATTTAGCCCGGTTGAAAACGGTTTTGATTGACATAGACCACTTTTTGTCCATGAGTTTTTATAAATGATTAGTTTCTAGTATGGTTATAGAAGTTGTATTATTTTGATACTACTTTATTTTTGCAATAAAATGATTTAAGAGGCTTTACGCATTACAATTAATGAAAATTTGGGCCACCGATTTGACCCGATTGTTGTTTATCTAGTCGAGATCTTCATAATTTATAATTGGGCATTTTGCTTGTTGTAAATGCATATGTATGACGAGTCGGGACCATCAATTGTCCATAGAAGATGTTTCTGATCTGTACCTTTTAACATTTGCTTACAACTTTCTTTTTACGGGTTCATTATCTATGCTATGCTTTTAAGAGTGTTGTAATGACAACTGAGAGAGCACAAAGAGTTTGTTGTAAGCTGCACAATTCTTTTATTTTAATCTTATTTTTAGAAACTTTATTGAATGTTTTGTCTACATATATTTTTTTTCAAAGAACATCAATATGAAACCATGAGAATATACTGAGAATATATGAGTGTGTTATAACAATGTGATCATTCGCAACAATTAAACATCTATAGTAAGAGTTGTGAATTTGTAGTTGCGTATATTCTTTTACATGCAATACAGTTTTTAATCTAACACATAAACCACGAGTCAATCAAGAACAGAACCCGAATCTGATTCATGTATCATGGGTCAAGGAAACATAATAGGGTTGTTTTCAAGAAATGCATGAAAAAGTCTTAAAGCTATTTGAATATGATTCTTATAGCATTTATTAGCTTTAGTAAACGTGTGTATAACACGAGTTGAATAAATAAAATACTAAATTAAATGAATAGTAATTAGAGTAAATTACAAGTTATGTCCTTTATTAACATATCAAATGACATTTTATGTAATTTAGTTTTAATAATCACATGGAACGTTTTTTTAAAGCAATTTGCACATCTATTGTCCTTTAAACTAACCTCCATCTAAATTCACAGTTAAGTCAGACATGTGTCAATCACATTAGGAGCATTTATATATATTACATGCCTACAATGAGTAAAAATTATCATATGGTAGAAATCATCATCCGTATCTGAATACGGATAGCAATTTGGATACCTATAATTCTTCTTTTTTTGAAATAATTAGACATATGTTATTATAAAAATAATATGAAAACAACACACATAAAAAAACCCAATATACACTAACAAGTCCCAACCAAAATAAAAAAAACCTTTAACACTTTAAAAGATAACAAAAAAGATTTTTAAATAACAAAAAAAAGAATTGTGTCATTTTTACATTATTTTATGATAATATATATCTATTTATTGCAAAAGAAAAAAAAGAAGTTCGGATATCCGGATCACTATCTGTATCCGTACCCAAAATTTCGGATATCTTAATTTGAGATATTCGAAATTCAGATACGGATACGGATATTGATTTCTACTATCTTAAAATTTCAATTCCAACTTTGAATATCTAACATGAAGTCGACGGGAAAGAAGCGATGTAAAAATATTATTGACTTATTGTAGAAAGAAGCGATGTAAAAATATTATTGACTTATTGTAGGGATGTAAAATACATAAATGCACCTCATGTGAGGGGTACATGCCTGACTTAACTGTAAATTTTGATGAAAATCAATGTAAATGACAATATTTGTATAATTTTTATAATAAAAGGACATATGGTGTAATTATTGAAACTAAAGTACACATGGTGTAATTTCATATATTAATAAATGATACAATATGTAATTTACTCAATTTATAAATTATAAAATGATATTTCAAGATAAGATATGATTGAAATCTTTCTTATTATACATGTTTTTAAAAAAAATTTTTAATTTTTTTTATTAGAACTTCCAATTTTAATTATATTTTGTTTATAAAGATTGTACTTTTTAAAAACACTAATTTTAAAATATTTTATATCTTTAAAAAAGTTTGATGTTTTAAAAAAATTATTTATAAAATTTTGTTTCTTTAAAAGTAATATTAATGAAAAAAACTCTTTCTTAATTTATCAAAAAACTATTTTAATCTAATAATATTAAATAATATTATTAGTAATTAATGTGATTATTTAATAGTAGAGAGAAGCGGGAAAAAATGTGTGAGAACGAATGTAGTATTAACACGTGTTATTGCTAGTTACCATTAATGTGTATCATACAATTGCTATAAAACTGCATGTGTGTGAAATTATTATGATATGTTCATTAAAAATAACTACTTTTGTGATTTGCTCTTCTTTTCACCCTCGTGACAAAATGCGGTGGAAAACATGATTGTGACTCCATGCTAAGATACCAAGAGAAATAAGTGAACTCCAACTTTTGTAAATGATGATGAACTCTTGCATTTTGCTGTAAAGCTTTAATGAAATGATAGGCATATGATTGTGCAGTCATGTGTTTACCAATTAATTAAACAAAATTTATGCCAATTTAGTGTTTCTTTTTCGATCTTTACAACTGCTCTTAATCAAATATTCACATCCAACTCCATATTTAATTTCGAAAATGGAGCTGGTGAATACCATGATCCTTATTTTTGACTTTTTATAGTCAAACATCTTATTTTTCATTTTCAGTATCTATGCGAGTCTTGAAACTTTTCCGAGTTTATTTCTTTGCTTCTCTATCAGAAAAAAACCTCATTAATTTTCTATAAAACATGTATTAGTTTACCTTTTTAAACTGTCTATGTGACATACCATAGTAAAAAAGCATAAATAGTGTTTATCTACACTGTTCCATTAGTATATTTCACAAGACTATGCTACATATGCATAAATTTCTATCTGTTATAACGTATAGTATCGCCTTTCATACCTAACTGGAAACGAGCGGGGCTCAATCCTGATTCTCATCCGTGTTCAAAGGGTGATCAAGAAAGTGCAAATCTTCATCTTGATGGTCATTGATGTAATTACACACATGGGATCTTGATTTAGTTAATCTTTTACCAACACTTCTTTGGGTAAAACTACCAAAACCTTTGATCACACTTGTTAGCTTTCGAGCTCTGGATCTTTCTTCTTTTAAAAAAGATCGGTCTTCTTCAAGCAACTTCAATATTCTTTCTGATTTCTCTCTTACCCTTAATCCCCAGTTGAATCTGCAAGTTTCTCACAAAGATAAAGATTAGTTCAAGCTCTTACCAGTAATCACCAATTCTTTTCATTGTTTATAAAACGTTTATGATCATTCTGTTCCTACAAAAACTCGAGATACCTTTCTTGATCAAGATGTTGGAAAATAGTCATCTCTCTGATAACCTCTTTATCACATTGAAACTCTTCAGAAATTCTCTCGGGACCGTGGGTGAGCAAGTGATCCAATACAACAAGAGCCTTGTAAGATCCTCTCCAGTTCTCTTTATCAAACTTCCATAACCTGATATACCCATCAAAGTTATTTATAAATTTTCAACCTTTTTAATGCAAGATATCACAAAATTTAACACCTTTTGTGCAGAATATCGACGATTCTCCAGTAATCATCGACTTCAAAGGCTGCACGCGATATTAGTCCCATTGTTCGTGCGTCTGGTGGCCATCCGTCTTCATCCGTGGCTTCTTCAGTCAATCTAAATATAAAAAATAAAACGTTTAAAACGAAAACGAAAATACAAACACCATGTTAATTGTTAAATAAACAAGCTTACAGTTCAGCAGGTGTAACATCTGTTAAGGCCAATCTTGCAGTCTTGATCTTCTCTTTCAAAAAGAAAGAAGCTTGTTTTTTGAGTTCATGGAATGAAGGAGAACCCATTGTTCTGTCAGTTTTTCCTGCTTAAAGTTTGCATAAATATATATATCATAATTCTGTACAAATCATAACTAGATGACTAAACAATAAATAAATATTTTGTTTGAGTTGAATATGCCTAAACTCAAAGGATTTGCAACTAATCCATTACCAAATACACCCAAAAGATAAGAAGTGGATTTGGCTTATGTATGAGAATGACAAATGTTGAGTTTGGATTAAATGTTAGGTTTGAGGCATTCAACATTCAAAAAGCTAAATGTATATGATGATGTTATCTTTTGGCTGATTGTGCCTGTCTTAAGGTACATGTCTTTGAAGATATAATTTTTTGTCAAACTTTTTTGCAAAATTTATGATTCCTATAATAACCTATACGAATCTTTTCGTTGTTCAACGTTTCATACGAGTAACACGTAAATTTCATGGTGTCAAACGTTGATTTGATTTAAAAATTTTAATATCCGGGTGTACAAACATTTCGCCCTCTAGAAGCGAGCACATACTTTGCGTAAAGGTTGTGCATACAATGAACTTTTTAGAAAAATGACATTGTTTAAAATACAATTTATTTAAAAAAATGAAATGTTTTAACAAACATTTTTTTAAACAAAAGATTTTTAAATACGAAAGTTTCATAAAAAAACATTTATATTGTTTTATTAGTTAAGGTAGTTAATTATAAGTAATCTCAATCATACCTTATCTGAAAAAATTATTTTATAATTTAAAATATTAATTATTAACTGTTAATTATAATATTTTCATCAAAACTGATGTAATACATGAATTTTTTAAACTTATGTATAAACCCCATGAGAAAATATCGTGTATCGTCACTTTAATGACACAACAAACCTTTTAACACCCCAACATCATATGAATACTTAAAAATACTTATTTTCTAGTAACGTAAATATACAAAAGGTTACACAAAGCCTTGATGACCATAATTCATATACACGCTTTTGATAAAACTAGTTAACTCGAAAAATCCGATTATACATAAATATAAGAAAATACAGGAGAATTTTTTAAACTCATAAGCTATGATTATATAGAACAATAACTTTAACGTACATTTAACGTGTAGAAAGAGCAATGCACGCAATAAAAATAGGAAAAAAGAGTGAATACAAAATCTCCATTTTTGATTGACCCTCAGTTTTCCATCACCACCATTTGCCATTTTTTCAATTATCTCTTCGTTTTTCGTTGCAGATTTTCATATTTCATACATGATCTTAAGCGGTATGTATTTCAATGATGATATTATTGATGATTTGATTCGTGCAGCATTGTTGAATTATGATTTGACAATATGCAGGTTATTGATTTATTTGAACGTGCAAAAGTTGATCTCAATCAAATGCGATTCTGAATTGGATGATGCCTAATTCAAAATTCAATACCTCTGATTCCAAAATCAACATGGTTGAATCGAAGAACAACTCTGATTCGAAAACGAACAACAACGCTGATTTGAAACACAATAACTCCGTCGTTAACAAAAACAGCAATTCTGATACGAAGAACAACAGTTCTGAGGCGAAACACAACAATGCTGATGCGAAAACCAACTCTGATTCGAAAACAAATGCTGATGCTTCCAATCAGGTTTGAAGACATCGTTCATTCCGCTATTAATATGTTTATTATGTTGTATTTTTTGAAAGTCAAGTGTTAGTTATAATGATTTGTATCGTATATTCATTAACGGTTTATGATATTAGTTTTGGGGTAATTTGCTGGCAAAATCGCGTTAACTTGCGCTAAGGAAATGAAATTAGTTAAGTATCCATAGGTTTAAGAAACTGGTTATCAGATTCTTTGAGTTGGATAAATGAAAATGATTGATGGTGACTTTTGTGGGATTCAGTGGAAGATTATTTGTTAGTAAGCTATTATTGATTTATTGTTGTTTTTTTTTTTTTTTTTGATCTAGGGAGATGGTTGTGGTGGTACACTATCTCCTCATGGGGCAGCTCAGCTATCGGATTACGAACATTCTCTTAATGGCAACAAGGTTTTTCCTTTTTTCATCAACCAACTTTCAGATTAGTTATTACTTCCATGGTTACTTTTCTTACTCAGAATTGATGTTGATGACCACCAATTTTGATTTGCACACTATCTTGTAGTGTGATGTACTATATGCTTTTGGAGTTTATCTCAACAAAGTGCAATGATGGAATTGCTTTCTCTCATGGCCTGGCACTTTGATTATCCCCATTTGATTTATGTAATTATTGTTTTGCAGGTGTACAAGAGTGGATCACTATTTCTTTCATCAAAAGGTGTGTTACTTTCATCACCTTGTGCTAACAAATGTTCTAGTGGTTTTTTTTCCTATGTGCTGTTCTCATCATCTTGTGTGATTATGACATTGGGTATTAATGCACTATCGCATTGATTTTTTCTTTTCCTGTTAGGCCATGTTAGGAACTTTTTTTTATCTTTGGTACAACCACAATCTTTTACTATGCCTTGCAAAATTCTGGTTTTTGTTTGCTTTAAATTACTGTTTTAACTGCAAAACTGGTAATTCATCATCAGTGGCTGTTCTGATTGTTTTTATTACTAATCTTAGTTTTGTTGTGGGTATATCAAGTTTGGTTGTGGGTATATCCGCTATGTGTTCCCATTTGAATTTTGATATACTTTATCAAAAAAAATTTATGGCTAACTAAAGCTTAACACTAACGAACAACGGAAATTCATCTAGTTTTTTTTTGTAATGTAAATTTAACTATTCAATTGTTTTCTGCTTTAACAATATTAGTTCGCATATGACTTTTTACAATTAGTTAGCATCAGTTCACATGAAAACCGGTGTTGGTTCACATGTGAACTGTGTTGGTTCACACATGAACTGGTGTGTTTGGTGAGTTGCTTGACAAAACAATAAAAATCAACTACGTATGATGAGTCCTTTAATATGTAATTCAAAGGAGGATGAAGCAAGCCTACAAAGATAGAATTACCATACAAGCATAACTACTCCAAATTACAAGCTTCATATATTTTACTGATATATACAGAAGTCTTATGACATTTGGGCTCCACAAAGATTCTAAAGAATTTATCTACACAAAAACCATTAATAGAATAATACAAAATATTAATTAGTGCACAATAATCTATCATGGCAACTTTCTTTTTCTTTAGAGTCTTCAGGACACTTTTCTTTGTTTTTCACATTTGACCATCAAAAAGTTCAGTATACTTTCTCCTTGCAACTATCCTAACAACTTCACAGTCATCCTTAGTGAACTACAAGACAAGTACATTCCTAATAGCTGATTGTTTATCATTCTGGGGACACATTAAACTGTCCCTAATTACACTTGTTACACAGGGATTGGCTGGACCTCCTGGAAGAAAAGGTGGTTCATTCTGACACAAACTTCGTTGGTTTTCTTTCGAAGTGATCCTGTAAGTTACTTATTTTATAGGGATTTCTTCTTCTGAGTTTAGCCACTCTTTTAAAATATATTTCGTAATTGAGGGCCAAATTTTAAGTGGTTTATAGTCCTCATCTGTTTAGTTTGTAAAAAAATTTCACCTTTATTAGTTTTCTTAGGAAAGTTTGAAGTATGTGGTTGTTGCATCGTTAAAAATATTAAAGTGCCGTCATATTTTTTATCTGTTATTGTTCAGAATGCTGCTCCTCAAAAAGGAGGTGAGGTGAATCTGACCCTTGGTGGCATAGACCTTAACAGTTCAGGCAGGTTGGCTTGTTTTCTTTAAATTTATAATCATCTGTCCTGATTTTTAGTTTTCCTCCTCTTAGAAGCAATCTTTTATTTATTTATTTATTTTTTATATTTATAATTTCAGTGTGGTTGTTAAAGCGGATAAGAAACTATTGACTGTACAATTTCCAGATGGCCGGGATGGGAGATCTTTTACACTTAAGGTGTTATTTTTGTATCAGTTCTTTTGATGCTGTAGCAATTATATATTCTTGTTCTGTTTTCTCTTAATATGTATCCCATGTTCAATCTAACGTAAAAATGATACTAAAATCTATATATTTTATTAATAACTATAAAATGACTACTTATGTGTAGTCAGCATCTTATAGAACACAATGCTTACGATAATCATCTTGTTATATTCATACTTAAAACATCGTCATTTCTGATTACAAGTTAGCAAATTAGAATCATTCTTTCTGGATCTTTTAGATTGACTAGAGTATGCCTGGCAATGCAAGAAAGTTGGTTATTTTCAAAAGTACATATACATATTTTTTTCTCTAAATGGGGTGTTGTGAATTTAAATCTTACGCCCGAACTGTTAAGTCCGTCATAGCTTTTAGGCCTACGTAGTGCCTGATAAAGATTTGCACAAAAAGAAAAACAT
This sequence comes from Flaveria ramosissima, assembly GCA_025215565.1. NCBI lineage: Eukaryota > Viridiplantae > Streptophyta > Magnoliopsida > Asterales > Asteraceae > Flaveria > Flaveria ramosissima. Next base: position 15,492,612 of record CM046045.1, read on the forward strand.
GGCAAATGTTTTAGATTTTGTCATCTAGTATGTATCACACTAACTAGACAGTTTTTTCCTTAATAGAACGGTCTAGTTGTTTGTTCCTAGCTACTACTGGTTACTGACTTCTATAATTGTAGGCTGAAACTACAGAGGATTTAAATGAGTGGAAGGCTGCATTGGAAGAAGCTTTGGCAAATGCACCAAGTGCCAGCCCAAAGGTGGGGCCAACCGGAACATTGAAAAATGAGAAGGATGATACAGCTGATGATTCTTCAGAACAGAGTAAGAACAATTTACCACAGAAATTCAATTTGTTCATAAGTTTTCATTGTTTTATCATGTATGTGTTTATGTCAATTGCCTGTTCTTGTATCAACTGTTAGACATGCAACTTAAATTCAGTGTTAGAAGGGCAGAAGTGTCCTTTCACTTGTATTCTGAAATTTGTTTCTTTTTTTCTCCAGCAGCAAAAGATAAATCCCCAGGAAAACCAACGGTTCTTGGTCGTCCAATCTTACTTGCATTGGAAGATTCAGATGGAACCCCATCTTTCTTGGAGAAAGCTCTTAGATATGTTGAAGATCATGGTATTTAATTTGCAAACTTCATTAATTAAGGATGTATTAACTTTTTAATCCATGTTCATGTAGTTACTTGTGTTAGTTATATCGATTTAAATGTCATAGGAGTGAAAGTAGAAGGCATATTGAGGCAGGCTGCGGATGTTGAAGATGTTGAGCGCCGCATCCGAGAGTACGAACAGGGTCAGTAATTATTAACAAATACTATATTGAAAATTTAGTTTCATATATGATAACATGACAACAATAAATTGGAAAATAGATAAAACAGTCATCAAGGTTGCATTATGTTTAAATTACATACCCTTGTGTTGAAATTTATCCAAATAAAATGTTTGTATCTTTAAATCATATCAATTACCTCGTATACATTCAATTGTCAATCTAACAAATATAAAATAAAACTTAAAAGTAAAGAAGTTTAATGAGGCGCTAACATGAAAAAATGTCATACAAAATAAAACATAGATGTGATCCAAAAGCTACACTGAATGGCTGAACTGCATATGTAGAACCAAATTCAACAAGAAAGCTGAATGGGGAATTGGATTTAGGAATTGCGTGGCTGAAATCACGCATAACCACTGCTTTTACAAATTGTTTCTGGAATTTCTGTTCATTAAAATGTAATTCCTCGACTTCCAGGAAAATTTAATTCAATCTACTTCTGTGTGTTTTATTTGGAAATTACAATGCAGTCTTAAAATGCACGCCTTATTTTGACCGAGAACAACAAAATTGATGTTATAAAACCTACAAGCAAGACCTATATGCTGCATAGGATTAGCTTAGGTTTGCAAGTAAAATACACTACTTGGACACCTTTTCACTTGTTGTTTGATCTTTCTCATGTAATGCGACAATGCCATTATACAGGATTGAAATGTATGCTAGCACCATTACGGTTAATGCTTGTTATAATTAGAACACATGATTTGTTTGAAAGTTCCACATGACATGATATTTTTATGATTTCGTTCAGGAAAGTTGGAGTTTAACGAGGATGAAGATGCACATGTTATAGGAGACTGTATCAAGGTACGGAATATAAGCACACTTGACGTAAATATACTGATTATTAATGTTTGAAACATTGTTGAAGTATTCTTTCCCTCATTTTACTTATGATTAGTTCTGATTTCTGGTTCTTCATGCCTTTCTGTTTCAGTATGTTCTACGGGAATTACCATCATCCCCAGTTCCTGCTTCTTGTTGCAATGCTTTGCTAGATGCATATCGTAAGTTTATCTTGGCATTAATCATGGAGTTTTAGAATTAGTTGTTCTATTTTATCTTATGTTTATGACAACTTATAATTAGGCAATGATCGTACCACGAGAGTCAGTGCCATGCGTGCAGCCATATGTGACACATTTCCTGAACCAAATCGCCGTTTATTACAGAGGTAATTGTTTTACTAATTTTCATGCTTTCCTTGTAGCTCTAGTCATGCTTTATATCTTAATTGATTCATTAACTTTACTTTTTACAGAATTTTGATAATGATGGAAACCGTTGCTGAGAACAAAAATGTGAACAGAATGAGTGTTTCAGCTGTAGCTGCTTGCATGGCACCACTACTTCTTCGACCCATTTTAGCTTGTGAATGCAATCTTGATAGTCAATTTAATATGGGCGGCGGTGACGGATCTGCTCAACTTATGCAAGCAGCTGCGGCTGCTAACCATGCTCAAGCAATTGTTATCACCCTTCTAGAAGAATACGATAACATATTTGGTGTAAGCTTTTGCTTTTATGTCACTTATATCTATATATGCTTGGGATTAACTAAATAGTTAATATATTAGCAGGAAGGAGACATGTTGAGTGATTTATACTCTGACTCAGAAGGACAAGGAAGTGGGAGTGAGGAGCTTAGTGAGGATGATTATGATGATGGTGAATATACATCGGAAGATTCTGAACAAGCATCAACATCTAGTCAGAGTGGTGGTGACGGTGACAGTTGCCAGAAAATTACCAAGGTTGGGTTCTTGTACTTCTCATTCTGTAATCTAATGTTTGAACACGTTTCACTAGATCATTTGTTTTCCCTTAAATCTGTCAATTCAGGGAACTGGTACCATCAGATCTCATACTATTTCGCATAAAGTAACTGATCACAGTGAAGCCAATAAAAAGTTACAGTCTCATGCGCGCTCTGTAAGCCAAGTTACTGATAATGTTTCAAATCAGCTTGATGAGCATTTAACAAGAAAAACAGCTGAGCATGTTGGACACCATGAAAATGACAACATACAACCAAGTACAAACAAAGAGTTGACTGATAATATTCAGAGATCATCAACTACTGCAGATTCGCATGTAAACACAACAAACACTACTTCTCAACAAACTGATGTAAGTATGAATTTATTCATTAGGCCACCTACTTTTAGGTTTAGCTCCATGTGAGGGGTATGATACACACACAACCCACTCACAGGTAACCTTGTTTAACTACCCATCTTGTAGGTGTTGCCGTGTTGGCCGTCTAATGATATAGTTTTATTTATGCGCAGGCAAAGAAAACACTGTCAGATGTTGAGGGAAAAGAGTAAGTGACACTTCATCCATCAGCATATGAAGATTGAAGCAAGCCTTTCATCAATGCATTACTAATCTTGCTTGCTTGTATTTTTCTCTGGAATCTATTATGAAATCTGTTCGGTTTTCATTAATGTTTTTTATATCATTTTATAAGGCCTGAGGCCACTAAAGAGGAATCAAAAGCTAAAACTGAAGCAGCGGACTTGAGCAAAAAGAAAGACTTTGAAACACGCCGCCAACATCTCAAACAAGATGTATGTTTAGGATATTGATTGCATTGTTTATATCGTTTGTTCTTTTTCTTGTTTCATAGCTGCAAGAAACATTATCAATCTTCGTCGATATTGGCTTAAATCAGTTATGTGTCCGGTCTTTAATTATTCTAGTTCTATCGAACCATATTTTTATATAATATGATAGCGGTAATTTTACCAGGAAAAATACTATGCCTACAAAAGACATAGCTAGTTGCATTTAATTTTAAAATTTCTGTCCATTACCTACTTTGTTGCCTTTCATAATATCTATTATCTTGGCACAATATTATTTTCATTTGTGTGTGTAGGTAGCCAGATTAGAGGAACAGCTGCGGAAGGAGTTGGAGTTGAGAGAAAAACTTGAGACAGGAATTAAGATATCTCAACAAGCCTTATTTTCACAATTCTCTACTAGTGAAAAGGTTTGATCCCAATATCATGTTGCTTAGTTTTGGTTATAGATTAAATTATCAAACTACAGATTTTCTAGAGATAAAGGCAGATTTGAATGATTTTTCCCAGGCAGAGAGTGATGTCACCAGCTTAAATCTGAAAATTGATGATCTTGAACTGCAATCTTCAGATCCAGGGAAAGTGTAAGCTTCATTCGCCTCATCTATTTCTTCAAGTTTTTCTCATTGTATGCTTCTTTCGACTTGTTAATTTTGGAGTCTTTTACTCTTTAACATTTGTTTGGTACAGAAAAGATTATCATGAAGCTACAGTTACTTCTCAGGAGAGCAAGGTAACATACTAGCATCATCTCCATTATCATTGACAAAATTCATATATAGATATATATAGAGTTTGTATTGATGAAAACGAATCACAATTACCTGGTCCCACTGGTTAGCAGGGTATTGGTGGAGCCTGTAAGTTTTTCTTGACAAGTTTTCATGATTGCCAATTTTTTTAATTTCATAGTTCATATATTGACATATACAGTAAGCACACACTTACCAAGTCTTATCCGGCTTTTACTTTTACTTGGTATACTCGTATCAATACAGGCCCATTGTAGGCACATCCTGAACTAAGGATTTTAAAGTACTAACAATAATCCTAATCTATTAAAATAGAACTAATACTTTTCTTTAACACTTATATATAATCAATTGCCGATAATAATACGAGGTCTAACATCCAGCAGAGTCCCTTAACATTGCTTATTTGTGACAGGATGCAGACTCTAACAAGGATGGCAGCAACAAACATCAAGTTCATTCGTATTCTACTAGATTACCCCCACACAAGCAGCTCGATCCAACTCGCAGTTCCAAGGCATGCACAAATTTCCTATTGCATGCTTTTTCTAGTATTTCATATTCATTAAAAGATACAGTTGAAGCTTTGGTTGCATTGAGAATTCATTTTTTTTATTATGGTAACAGGAGATAAACTCCAGCAAAGATATGAAAAGGTCTTCTACAAACAAACCTAAAAGGTTGAACTCCAAGAGTGAGGTAAACCGCACACGTTTTCTCTTTAAAAGCTTATACTACTACTAACTTTGTGTAGAGGTGACATTTTTAACCTGTTTACTTTGAGTGGGTTATATTGACCTGTTATGTTACATCTCTAACGGGTCAAATGGGTCCGACATGTCAAAAGTTGTCTAGCCGTATTGTAAAAGCATACAATTAACCTTCTTAATCGGTTTATGTAAAAAGTTAAATTAACATGGCATTGTTTTTGTAATGACTTTAACACGCTAGTAATTTAAAAAAAAATTAAAAAGCTGAACTCACATATCCCATACAGTTACACAATAGTTTCCCAGTTTGACCAATTATCCAACGCACGCATTTTGCCACCTCTACTCTTTTTTTTTTCTTATAGGAGATGCACACCTAAGCTTTCTACTCCATGGTAATTCTATTTTCACAATAAACAAGAGGTCCATGGTTAAACTTTAGCAAACCCGGAGCTTCTAAGGACTCAAGGGGTCGAGTAACAAGTTAAGATTAAGGATTTCAATCAAAATTCCTCCCCTAAATAGTTAGAGTGCAAAATGCACGTTAATATGGCTTGATAAACATACATTTTGTTTGTCAAATTTTCTAATCTATAAGTAATTCATGTGTTAATTATGATTATAGAAGATGCTATTAAAATAGTAATCCATTGACCGGCTTGGATTATTGAATTATCCAAGTCAGTCGAATGGATTACTGTTATTCTGAACAGATGAATATACTTTGGGCTAGTTCTAAACCATTTGACTCGTTTGGTTTATAGTTAAATCTTGTAAATGTTAGCAACTAATCAATAAATAATATCTCATACCACTTATGGATGCTACTTTCATATCTAATGAAATCTGAATTCATTTTTGGACAAACTCTTTAGCCAGCGACATTTTATTTGACCCTTTCACTATGATCCATGGCAGGCAACTGGTTCGACAATGTCAAAAATAACAAACGGGCTCAACTTTTTAAAAGAAAAAAGCAACCATCTAGCCGATGAGTTGCAAAGCATGAATAAAGACCGGGTCAGAACTCAGTCCCAAAACCACGCTCGGAAAGGTTCACAAGATGAATTTGATGTTCAGTCATCCGTGAGACCGACAGAAAGTCAACTCCAGCACTTGGATTCGCGCACGAATAGGGGTAGATCAGATGACCAATCTACTAATGTACATGAGAGAGAAGTCTAAAACCGTATCAACAAACAAAAAACATGAAGTGTGTCCACAACATACCTTCTCAATATGATGAGTGGGCTCGATCATCCTGTCATTTGTTTGCTTATATGTTGTATGATAATCTACTAATAATTATATTTTCTTCTTAACTAAGTTGTATATCGTAGGCCTTATGGGTGGCCTTGGTTATGAATGTTTATGGCTATGTAAATTATAATATAAGTTTTCTTCTTTAAGTCGTTGAAGCTTGCAACGTAGGGATGTGAAAATTGTCATTGCGATGGATCTATGTCACTGTTCATGTAAATGTTCGACAAAAGTTTGTTTATGTTTTCTTCATGTAGTTGAATGTGATGATGTTTGACTCAAACTGATTACATGTGCATGAAAGCTCAAGTTGATGATCCATATAAATCATAGTCTTTTTTTAGTCACATGCTTGTTTGTTTACGTTAGGTTGTTAGCTAAAATAAAAGGTCAGTGGATTGCTAGGTGGTTGAGTTTTTTATGCTCTTTCTCAATTAACCTCTACATGTTGCAGCTTTTGTATCACTTCGGAATATATTGAAAATTACTTGAGCTTTCTATCGTACTTGTGTTATATTAGCTTTTATGCCAATAGTTGTGGTATCAGGTTGGCTCACTAGATCCTGTTTCTTTCTCTCGAAACCTTATCTTGCTCTCATGGCTGGATACTCGAGTGTTTCAAACTCAAATCTTGCTATTGCTATTCCTATGTTTAAGGGTGAAGGTTATGAATATTAGAGTATTAGAATGAAAACAATACTGAGATCTCAAGAACTATGGGATGTTGTCTTCCTTAGTGTTACTACTACTACATATGGGTCGAGAAACCTTAGAGAACTCAAGAAAAATGATGTGTTAGCATGTTTATCATTTAGCAAGGGGTGTATGATTAGTTGTTCTCTCGTATTGTTGCTGCAAAATCCGCTAAAGATACGTTAGATACCTTGCAGGTGGAATTCTAAAGTGATTTCACAAGTACAATCCGTAAATCTTCAAGGGCTATGACGAGAGTATGAAAATCTAACCTTGAATGATAATGAGCCTATAGATGACTACTTCTCTTGGGTTATGAACAACGTAGGACGACAAAGGTTCTACGTGAAAGTGCCATAAATTATAATTATGTTATACCTTTTATTAAAATAGTTTATGATACTTACGGACTATTACGATCACAAAAAAAAAAACAAATTAATAATTGGGCCACACAAATGAAAAAAACAACTCATACCACAAATGATAACTTTACAAATCTTATATTACAAGACAATACTTTCTAAGCATCATTTAAAACACAATAATTTTATAATTTCTTTTTTAAAAAAATGAAATTTTCCATACCACAAAGAGCCCACTCTTCATGTCATCTACATTTTTAAAATTCAAACTTCAACCATGCAATCAACGGCTAAGATTCACTCAAACAAAAAATAATTCACTACACTTTCAAACATCACATATACACGAACAACACATTACACAGGGTGTTCATCTTCTCGATTATTTGAACAACCTCCGTCTCCGATCATCCTCCGTCTTAGATTTGGACGTGTAACTTTTACATGACCCACACATCCAAAAAATCTCATATGTTCTAGCCTTGGTTTCCTTCCCTTCAACGCCTCATATGGAGTACTATCCTTGAGGGCCTTTGTCTGTACCCTGTTCAGAATATAGACTGCATGCCGCACTCCTTCAGCCCAAAAATCTTGAGGCATCTTCATGGCCTTCAACAGACTTTTAGTCATGTTCAAAACTTTTCTATTTCTCCTTTCAACCATCCTATTCTGTTGAGGAGAATAGGGAGCAGTGAATAACCTTTTGACACCTTCTTTATCACAAAACTCCTTAAATTCATGAGATGTGAACTCCCCCCCCCCCCCTTGTCAGACCTTAAAGTCTTTAATTGGCAACCTAGTTCCAGTTCAACTTTAGACTTAAAGATTTTAAAGTACTCAAAAGCTTGGTCCTTGTTTCTTAGCACAAACACCCACATAAACGAGTGCAATCATCTACCAATAGCATGAAGTACCTATTCCCACCTTGAGTAGTAGGATATATAGGTCCACACAAGTCCACAGACACTAGTTCTAGTAGTGCACTAGCTCTAAAGGTTGACTGTTGAGGGAAGGATTGCCTTACATGTTTTCCACCCAAACAAGCCTCACACACTTGAGTTGGATGATTGATCGGAGGAACTCCAGTAACCAGCTTCTTGCTAGTCATAGACCTTAACATGTCAAAGTTGACATATCCAAGCCTGCCATGCCACAACCAGGGTAGACTTCCAACACTTGCCTGATAGCAAGCAGGTACTCCAATCCTTAAGTTCACCTTATAAAGTCTATTGGGTGATCTCATGACCTTCATTAGTATCTTGCCGTCCTTGCCAAATAACCAAAGATATTCCTCCTTCATCTTAATCTCACAACCTCCCTTGGTGGCCTGACCCAAACTTAGTATATTGCTCCTAAGTTGGGGAATAAAGTACACATCTGTTAGTAGCTTGTGCCCTTCATGGTGGCAATCCAACACCACTGACCCTCTTCCTTCAATTACTACACAAGACCCATCCCCATATTTGACTCTCCCACTTACATTTCTATCCAAAATGGAGAACACAGACTCATTTCCAGTCATGTGATTAGATGCACCATTATCCAAGTACCAGATGCTCTCCTCATCACTATGGGTTTCATATCTTGCTGGAATTACCTTGTGTTCATTCAGGAACACCATTTCCTTCTGATCTTCCACCTTCATGGTCATCAGTAATTCAGGCTCAAGATCTATTGTCTGTGTCAGATGGGCTTCAGAATCTTTTACTTTCGTTGGACATTCTGAGGCATTATGTCCAAACTGATCACACTTGAAGCATTTGATCTTTGACTTGTCTTTCCCTCCTTTCTTGTGGGTTCTCCCTCGATCAGTGTCCCCCTCTTTCTCTTTTGGAGTAAACTTTCTTTGTTCCTTCCCCAGCTTCTTGTATTCTTATCAGTTCTCCCTTTGAACCTGGAGACCTGCTCTGAATCCCTTTGACGGGCCTGCATTATGAGTAATTAAGGAGTAACTGATCACCTTTTGGTGCCACACTGCCTTTTGACTTCAAGCCTAGTCTCTCTTCATAGGCCTTCAAGCGTCCAATTGCTTCTTGTAATACTAAGGTGTCTAAGTCTACGAATTGTTGTATTGAAGCAACAATTTGCAAGAACCGATCTGAGACAGAGCCAAGGAACTTACGTACAAGAGTTGACTCCTGATAAGGTTTTCCAAGATCGATCGCTTTCGTAGAGATAGAACTCAAGCGGCCCACGAACTCGTCAAGTGACTCATTCTCCTTCATCTTCAACCCTTCAAACTCAATTCTCAGGGTTTGAAGTCGGGCTTTCTTGACCCTATTTACTCCAACAAATCTGGTCTTAATCGCGCCCCATACTTCTTTCGCGGTGTCGAATTTGGCTACCTGGAGAATCATGTCTTCGGGCATTGCTTGATACAAGTAAGCAATGGCCGAATTATTCTTCTTCGGATCGACGGTTACTCTGGTGGCCGGTTCAACCGCTTCCCATAGGCCGTGTACGTTGAATATGCGCTTCATCTTTAACGCCCAAAGTGTGTAATTCGTTGGGGTAAGAACTGGACATTGCAGGGGAATCGAATAGTTTTCCTTGATTGTGATTAACTGTTGATTGCCAGATGTTGTAGCATCCGCCATGGCTTCCTTCTTCTTCTTGCGGTGATAGGGGGTTCCGAACTTCGGATCAGGATCCAGTCCTTCAGATCTTGATTCTCTCGCCGTTCTTCTTCACGAAAACACCAGACCTAGGTGTTGTATAGAGCTCCGTCGTCTTCTTCCTTGAGCTCTGATACCAATTTGATACAGGTACCAAGAAATCTAAAGCCTAAACACCACAAACTTCAATTATTATTATTGAGAAAAACTGAGTTCAATTACAAGAGATGAAGTAATGATATCTATATATTGACTAACAGAAACTAACTAATCTTTATAACAACCATATTTCTAAAACAACCTCTAACTATCATGGAATTACACAACAGTCCTCCAACATATAGACCATAAAGAACTCAAGAAAAATGATGTGTTAGCCATGTCTATCATTTAGCAAGGGGTGCATGATTAGTTGTTCTCTCGTATTGCTACTGCAAAATCCTCTAAAGATACGTCGGATACCTTACAGGTGGAATTCCAAGGTGATTGCACAAGTACTATCCGTAAAAGCTTCAAGGGCTATGACGAAAGTATGAAAACCTAACCATGAATGATGATGAGGCCATAGGTGACTACTTCTCTTGGGTTATGAATAACGTAGGACGGCAAAGGTCCTACATGAAAGAACTTGCTTATCAGAAAGTGGTGGAAAAGATTCTCAAGAGCGTGCCGACAAGTAACTATGTTATACCTTCTATTGAAATAGTTTATGATACTTAAGGGCTACTACAATCATAAAAGAAACAAATTAATAATTGGGTCACACAAATGAAAAAAACAACTCATACCACAAATGATAACTTTACAAATCTTATATTACAAGACAATACTTTCTAAGCATCATTTAAAACACAATAATTTTATAATTTCTTTTTTAAAAAAATGAAATTTTCCATACCACAAAGAGCCCACTCTTCATGTCATCTACATTTTTAAAATACAAACTTCAACCATGCAATCAACGGCTAAGATTCACTCAAACAAAAAATAATTCACTACACTTTCAAACATCACATATACACGAACAACACATTACACAGGGTGTTCATCTTCTCAATTATTTGAACAACCTCCGTCTCCGATCATCCTCCGGCAATGGTGTCTCCGGCGACCTTCTCCGGCGACCTCACCAGAGACCAGTACGTGTACCTGGCGAAGCTGGCTGAGCAAGCCGAGCGCTACGAAGAGATGGTGAAGTTCATGGAAAAGCTCGTCGTCGGACTCACGCCGGCGTCGGAGCTCACCGTCGAGGAGCGCAACCTCCTCTCCGTCGCGTACAAGAACGTGATCGGCTCGCTACGAGCGGCGTGGCGCATCGTGTCGTCGATCGAGCAGAAGGAGGAGTCGAGGAAGAACGACGATTACAGATCTAAGGTGGAGGATGAGCTTTCGGTTGTTTGCGAGGGGATTTTGAAGATTTTGGAGGCGAATCTCGTGCCTTCGGCGTCTTCGGCGGAATCGAAGGTGTTTTATTTGAAGATGAAGGGGGATTATTATAGGTATTTGGCGGAGTTTAAAGTTGGAGATGAGCGGAAGGATGCAGCAGAGCAGACTATGAGTTCGTATAAAGCTGCTCAGGTACTTGATTGGTTGAATTTTGTGTTGAAAATTGATGAATTGTGATATTTAGGTCAAAATTTGAGTAGTTTAGATTTGAGATTGAATTCAGTTTGGTATTAGAATTTGAGATGATGGAGTGAGGAATTTTAGGCACTGATTTTTAGGTTAATTGTATCATTGTTTTTGGATATATTATAGGAACTTATGAGAAATGACATTGCACTTTTGATCAAAGAGGTGTTAACTTATAGAAAGCTTGCTGTGTAGCGTAGTTGTCAATAGCTAATAGCGGTAAATAGCGCTCGCTATTTCGTGTTTAGCGATAAGGTAGTAGAAACTTTAAGAAATGTTTTACATTCAAATAAATAAACATGTTTAGCTATAGCGCCCCTATTGACAACCGGGCTGTCTAGTGTGAGAAATCCTTAGAATGTAGACAGTTTGTGTTGGAGGTTTATTTGGTTAAAATGTTGGGGTTGATTTGTGAAATTATTTTTTGCTAAATTCTAGTCATTGATGAAAAATATTTCATAAATATATGGAAATCTTGTGTATTATCACTTTAGATGGAGTTAGAAGCTTGAGTAATAAAATGAATTATGATGTTGTTGTCTACTGTCTAGAAATGGATTTCGAAAATTAGGCTAGAGTTGGTAGAGTCTTTTAGTTAGTATAACTACATTAATACAGAGAAACTGCGTTTGATTTATTCCACTTGTAGGAGCTTGGCTATCCCTGCATACTGTAAGCCACAATAGCTCCGATTGTTGATGTGTTGGGTATTTGGTAGCATGCAATTGTTTTTGTTGGAATTGTATTTATAATTATCTTTCATGTAATTCTATTTTGAAGGATATCGCAGAGGCGGATCTGGCTCCAACTCACCCGATAAGATTGGGTCTGGCACTAAATTTCTCGGTCTTCTACTTTGAAATCCTCAATTCGGCTGACAAGGCTTGTAACATGGCAAAGCAGGTTGGATGCCTCTTTTCTAATAATCTCTTCCTTCCTTGAAAAGTCTCTTTTAAGTTGAAAACTTGTTATCCCTTTTTTAACATCAGCTGTGAATTCAATATATCTTGAGAATAAGCTTTTTTAATCATGAGGTAGGGCTAAAAGCTCATCAAACAAGATATTTAAATTCACTAACAATACAGCTAGGCATTGACTTTGTAAGTGGGATGTACTTATGTACACTTGATCTTTGTAGACACCTAAAAGGCAACATTATTATAAAAAATTTGAAGAATGAGTCATTTAGAGGTGGACATATTCTTAATCTTGTTTACATGTTTTAGTCAGCTCGTAGTATGAGTTAATTATTAATTCAGGCATTTAGGGAAATAAGCTAACCAAGTAGATTAAGTGAGTTGTTTCTCATATTCCTATTGCCTAACATGAACAGCTTCTAATATTAAACTCTAATTTTTTTTATAACTGATTGAACTTTCACAGAGGCAAAGTGTATAATAGTTTCTTGTTACACACACATAATCATGCATAAAATATACCCATTATATGTGTATGTGTCTACGTATGTAATGTATGTATACCTATTAGAGTTTATGGAACTTGTGCCATAACAATATTTGTGTTGTTTTTCATATGCAGGCATTTGAAGATGCCATAGCTGAGCTGGACACTTTAGGTGAAGACTCCTATAAAGATAGCACTTTGATTATGCAACTACTGAGGGACAATCTTACTCTTTGGACCTCCGATGCTCAGGTCAACCCCTCTCTCTCTTAAATAAGAAAAAAAAAGAACATGAAAGTCATAGCATGACTTGAGTGCAGCTAAACACGCCTAATAAACTGTCAATGATGGTAAAATAAATGAAATCTTTGTGCACCAAAAAAGACTACCATCAATAAGTTTATAACCTGTATAGGTAAATAGGGAGTAAAAATCTACAGTCCTACTTTTTATGCTTCACATTCGTCCCACTTGTATTATGTAGTAGGGATGTTCAAAAACCGTTGAAATCACCCGAACTGAGTGAAATTGGCTGGTTTAGAAGTGAATTGGTTTGGTTTACGATATGAAAAACAAACTTTCACGGTTGGGTTTATGGTTTGGAGCCGCGTGGTAAACCTAACCAGCCAAGATGTTAAAACATAATAAAAATATCCTTTAGATATATATAATTTAATAGAAACTATAATAAAAATTGTAGCTATCGATTTGGCCCAAAAATCCAGTAAAAATCGGTCGGACCGGGCCTTGAACAACCCTGTTATAGAGTTGTGCTCTAAAGGCGTTGTATGGCTCCTACAAGGCTACAATGCACATGACGCATACAAAATTGTAACTTATATTACACGTCTCATTTTATGAGATGACTCTAGTTTTTGGCAAAAATGTTGTTTAACATTCGTTTGATTAATTTGATTAAATACTTTGATTTTTCAAACACTCAAGCTAGATTATGTTATGATTTCATCTCCAAACTACAAAAACAAATCAAAACTTACAACTTGTTTGATTAATCTAATTCTGATGATTGAATATGACAATCACTCGCAAAGCGGACATCGAAACACCCATTCAAGAGAAAAAGCAGATTTTGAGCAGTTTGTGTTGTGTTGTGATTGCAGGAGCAGGTGGATGAGCCTTAAAATGGCAAAGGAGGATGAAGAAAGAAGATTAATGGTTGTGTCTATGGAGGTGGAGGTGGAGGTGGGCGTGGAATGTCATTGTTTCTTGTCAACATCATGTGTTTTCTTTTCAACAACAAAATTTGCATTTTTATAAAATTCTCCTTCCTTTCCATATCTCCACTATGCATTCTTAGCTATTCATCAATTTTAAGTAGAAAATAACGAAATGCGTAAACACTAAACAAAAGTGTGTATTGCTAACTAAGTATCAAGATGAAGAGAGTCGGTTATGTGGTTACATAGTTGTCTTATTTGTCACATTTAATGTAATAGGTATAAACCACTTTCACATCACCATCGAGCATGCTTGGGTTTTCCCTAAAACTAGCTCCAGAACGCACTTTCCTCCTTCGGCTCTTCTCCCCTGCTCATATACCTAGTCTCAGTGTTCGTGCTAGAGAACGTCCCTCTACCTCTCTCTTCCCCACATAATCCCCTCACCCTAAACTCTAAACCTGTAATTATTTGGTTCTCTATTGAATGACCCTTTATATAGTATAAGTATTATAATGAGCACACATGCAGAAGATTTGTTAGAGATCTTGAGTGGCTAATTGTTTAAAGTCTTCACAAAAGTCTTTTTCATAACTTCTGCTATATGAATTATAGAGGTAAAGCTTCTCTTTAACGAAGAAAGTAAGTATAAACAGCTTTTCTATTTTAAAGTTTAAAGAAGTTGAAGTATATAAGCAAACAACGTATAATTCCAATAATTTGCATTTAATATTCAATATAATTATAAGTTGGTCTCTGGTTAAAATGTAAAACATTGTGTTTAAAATTATCTGAATCCGAAAATCTGGATGAAAAACCCAAAATTTCAAATCCAAGTTTGGACACTTGCACATTCAAGGCATTTATTTTATATAGAAGGAACCAACACCAGTTAGCGATTAATGACACATTGAACAAACAATAAAGTCAGTACAATAAAAAAAAAGCATCAGTTGGTGAATCGACAAAAGAAAATGTGGGTCAAAAGCGAGTCGGGAAAGTGAACATGATTTAGGGAGATCACAAGGACACATAGCACCCTCAAGAGGCTCAAAGATCAATTAGAAGCCTGAATGTTGTCCATCTCTTTTTCACTAATCAAAGGAGGATTCTTCACATGTCCAATATTATAAGGGCCACAATTTGTGATTATAATATTAAAATAGTGTTCATAGATTGTGATAGTGCTTCAGGCATCATGTATGAACATTGCTTGAGATACTAAATTAGGAAGAGCAATGGAGGTTGAACCTTAGCTCGCTTCAACATTATTGATAGGAATGTTTATCTTAAGATTAAGAGAAAAAGAGAAGTAAAAGAATGAAGACATAGGGTGTTTTTATAGGGTTACAACATTGCAAACCCCAAATGAACCTTAAACACAACAACAATCCTAAAACCTCACAAATAAAATCGTGACATGTCACCTAATACACTGGAAGAAGCTTCCCACTACTATTACATGTCGTTAGACATTCATACATCCGACCTTTCAGGTCTTCTCGGTCACAGGAATTAAATGCACATACAACTCGAGTACAAAACTCAATCATTTTCGTTAATAACAAACAAATAAAATACATTTTTTCCATAAACAAAACTAAAAGCCTACAGTGACGGAAAATGTAGGTAAGTGCGGCATATCTCCTATCACAGAGACCGGGCTAGAGTATGGCCACATGGCGCATATCAAAGACGAGAGAAGATCCTTAACGATCCAGATTGTTCATCTACCTTGCACCCTTTGCATGAGCAGAGGGCCATAGTACTATGATAACTTGCGTAAGAGGAGGGGGTCAGCCCATGACAACATCATACATCATGCATATCTATGAATAACATAAACCATATATGGTATTAATAAACTATTCTATCACTAACAAACTCTCACAAGCACAAACACACCGTCTCTTTCTCTAGCTTTACGCTTCAAAATATATCTTTTGATTCTCATGCTGGAGGGCGGTAATAGGGATACTCTCATTCATGTGGTGCCTTACGAATGTCTGTTTGTGGTGTGCATATTAGATCTAGATTATTTGTCGCATCAGAGCTTGAGCTTCCCATCCTGTGAAGACATCCGTTTTCATCTTGATCAATACTCAATAGGGGAATCGTTTTACACGTATTATATATAAATATATTATTAAACAAGAAGGTTGATATGAATAGGGCCATCCCTACGTAAGAAAGTTTAATTGGTTGTTATTTTGGCTTTACAGATTTGTTTACACACGCACTTATCAGAAAACAAACAACAAATAAGACACCTGCCTGGTGGTTGTCGGGCTTGTCTTCCTTCGATTAACACGAAAATGCTAAGAAAGAAGAAGGATAAAAACAATTGAGTTAACAATAAAATGGTCATAAGTAGAATAAGACATAGACAACTTTGATATATGCCAATGGTAAAAATCACAACTCATGATAAATTAAAGGAAACGTAAATGACAAAGTATATTTGATGCAATGTCTTTATATATAAAACCAAATTATAGATACATGATGCTTTATGCTAAGCTAATTATTTTTGGTATTGTTAAACTAGTGATTTTAGACTTTTAGTGTCACCATGTCATTCAGTGGACCTCACATCAAACAAAAGTTTGATTTCACACTTGAAAATTTAAGAATTACTTTTGATCTGACTGGTTGATTGATCCTTCACCAACAACGCGATCAACAACGATTTTACTTTTAAGAAGAACTACGTAACAACCTACATTTGGGAAGCTAATAGCAACGTTGCGATCAACATTGAACGGGTGATGTGCAACAACGACATTATCAACACTAATCGGTGAACAACAATAACTAACAATCAATAGCAACAGTGCGATCAACAAAAAAATGATGATCAATATTAATTAAGTTACTCTTGATATAAGTTGATCGTTAGCCGTAACTAAGTTAATGCTGATAGAGTTCTAGCTGATCATATCTGAATTAACTGCAAACTATAATAACCACCAATAAACACACTTTTTCACGAAGTATATGCTGTTTCGACTAAAGATTGTGACGGTTCTTTAACTACAAAACAAAAGTCTTTGTTGTATTTAGAAGTTTCAAAACATAAACACACATTCTCGTTCTTGAATCTTTCTAAATTATCCAATTGAGATTCACGAGTACCATCAAAATACTTCAATTTATGATTGAACATGATTAAGAAGGAATATCTTGAGGATTGCAAATTACAAAACCTACAATACATTTGATGGTATAGACAGTGGTTTATCAGAGGATCTAGACTTTTACATCTTCTAAACAAGGGGCAAACTTAAGTAGATGATACCAGAGTCACCAAAAAACAACGAAATTCGTGAGTATATAAAGATGTATGTTGACGAGTTTTTGAGTGACAAAAATGTTTTTTGGACGGTAACTCTATTTGATTTTGATTTTGATAATAAAGATAAACTTTACTTGAAGTAAAATAAAAATTGTGAAAGAAAATGTTCATCGAAATTTACTGCAAAACTTGCAACAAAAATTGAAATTGTGATACCACAAATTTGTTTAAAGAATATAAAAGTATATTTGATGACACGGGTTTAAACGGTGGTTTCTTTATGTGTTGGATGATACAAACATTAGATTGTCTGTGTAATAAATCTTTGATGATACGGGTGCTAGATAGTCTAGATGCCTTCAAGCCTAATCGTAGTTTTGATCCACATAGTGGTTACGTCTTTAGAGCATTCACAGTTTGTTCTTTAAAGATATGTGAGTGATAGTTCTTATATTACATGTAATGGTTTTAAGTGATTGTGAGTGTAGTGGAGAGAAAATGTTATTGTTCATCTATTGTTCAACCCTTATAAAAATTTTAATATTTTTGAAAGTGGTTATGAATGAATGAAAGAGAAAATGTAATGATAAAAATATAAAAATATATTATTAAATTGAAAGAAGAGAGAAAAAGTAATGTTTTGTTAGTGTAATTATAAGCATAAAAATAAGAAATGAGATGTAAGTGTTCTTAACGAATAAAAATTATAAATGGACCATGTATACAAGTCTGTGTTGGGGATGAAATTTATTTGATCAATTGTCTAAAATTAAGGTATAATATTAACTTTTAAACTTATAAAAATCTAGGTGCAGTATTACCCAATTATGATTTTATAAAATAAAATACTATTGAAACTAAGCTAGAAATGCATGTGTAACGCATGTTGAATAAAAAATATATTAAATTGTTAGTAGTGAAGATTTAGAAAATATTAAATTTTTTATTCTCTTAATGTGATTTTGAAGAAATAATTCTATAATATAATTATTTTTTTTTGGAAAAAACCGTATATGTATAGAAATAAAATATATCATATAATCAAAAAATAAAATTTAATTTAAAAAATAATAAACAAGTTAATTTTAAATGTAAAATCTAAATAAGTAAATAACTATAATTTTATATCTGTATAGAAGTCTTCTGGTCTAGTGATAACCCCAAGGCTTCTCAAATGAGATGTCGTGGGTTCCTCATCTAGAGCAATATTCTTCGAGTGAGACAGAGTTGTTTTTACAGTTGAAAGTTTCCTCCTAGGTGGGGTGAGCTGATCCCCGCGCTCTATTCTTCGAATGAAAGGGTGATATGTTAGTCAGAATGACCCCGGGCAACTAGGCATTCGCTGTTAGAAAAAATAATTTTTTACACACAACACAACTATATATTTATTTTTAAGTATAAACATAATAATGATTATTCCTTATATTAAATAATTACGATTCCTTTTGTTGTACCTTAAATAGTATCTATAATTTAGTGGTTAAATCCAACTCCATATAGAATATTTTATTCATTGTCTTCAATTTCATTTTTAGCATCACTAATATCTTCTTGACTTATTCATCTTACTAGAAGTGAAAGCAGTTCAGCTAAATCCATACACAACAAAACATACCTGGCTCTTACAAAAGAAAAACATAAGATACATCGAATTTCATACTATAAAATACTTCATATTTTCCAAACACTAACTTCACATGAAATACAACAATCCAGTATTTCATTTTTCTGTCTTGTCTATTAACTCATGTGAGGCAATCATTGACTAACCAACCTTAAATAGTAACTATTTGACGCTGATGGGTTAAACACTAACTACTAAATTTTTAATGCTGGTTTATAAAAATATCAAATCAAATGTTATTGTAAAAAAATATTATTGATTTGCCAAGTTGAGACGGGATGCAACAAGTAAAAATACATGTGGTGTGTTTAGCACATTTCATATAATGTCACATGTCAATCATCTAAATACATTCACTTTTTTCTTAATTTATATGATTGTCATTTTTATTAGACATAGATAATATTTCTTTTTATTTATTTATTGCATATTTTTTATTGTTGATTTTATAGTTGAATCCTAGGTAGGGTTGTGTACGGTTCGTTATCCAACATGACCGGACCGGAAACTGGAAACCGGAAAAGGCATAAAGTGTAGACCAAAGACTATCTGGTAGGGCTTGATCGGTTTTTGTTCGGTCGGTTTTGGTTCGGTGTGGGTTGGTGGTCGGGCTAGATGTCGGTTAGGGCTAACTAGATTTTAGTGTTGGGCTTCGAATTTGTTTTGGGTAGATTATGGTTTGGGGCCTTGGGCTGCAAACTGGAGTCCAAGTTTCAATAGAACATGCAAGTAGATAATTCCAATATTCCAAATTTAAATTTTTGGGGCTTAACAATTTATGATTTCAAAGTTGGTTTAAACTTTAAACAAGTAAGAATCAATAAAAAAAATAATAATTCCAATATATATTTACAAATCAGAAGATTTATATTTCTCAAACTGTCAAACATTGGCAAATTTTCATCTGAAGAGTGTTAGTAAGAGTTTGTTTCAATTTTATTCTCTCAAGTTTAACAAAAAAATAATTATCTTTCAAAAGTTTAAGAACAAGAGTGTTAGTAAGAGTTAGTTTCAATTTTATTCTCTCAAGTTTAACAAAAAAAAAAATTATCATTCAAAAGTTTAAAAACATTAATGTCAGTTCAAAAGTTTTATTATTTTAGATTTAAGTTGAATAAATAAAACTCTTAGACTTAAACTAAAACAACTTATAAAAATTTTAAAATTAATCTAATATTTTAACTTTTTTTGAAAAAGAAATTATTTTTGTCAATTTGAGATAGTAAAACCGAAAACTCTATTAATAAATTAGAATAACAACCCCCACCTCACCCCAAAAAAAACAAAACAAAAAATTAAATAATAGAAAATTAAAGCTAAACCTTTAAAAGGAAGGAAGCCTTTTACCTTTTATATGTTTTTGTAGCTAAGTTGAGAATCTTTGAATATGAAAGTGCACATTTGACCACATATTTTAACAATTTTGACCATCTAATTGGTACCCCAATGGGACAAAAGCCCTTAAAAAGGAAACCTTTCGTCCCTTACCAAACCCCTTTTGTGGTCCCACACCTTTCATGATTCCCAAAGTACATACAAAACAACTAAACACTAGTACATAAATAAACAAGATTTAAGATTGTGATCTCCTATGCTTAACACAACAATGTTTTCTAGTAGTATGTTTTGTGGGTATAAAATGAATGAGCCATTTTTGCCTTATAAAAAGGGTACAAAAGATGATAGGATGTACTTCTATATTGCTAAGTTTGTATTGGGGTTCTGTTAATTTCATATGAGTTTTTAAAGATTCATTTTTATTATTCAAAAGACATAATTTTTTTTTGAAAGACCTATTTTTCACTTATCTTGTTATGTTATTCGACTGGATCTTGGTTATGGAAGAAACATAGGCTAAACGACATGTGGCTTTACATCTCTACATAATCATTGGATTGAATCAAAAGTAAATTTTTTTTATGTTTTTGAGATCGTTTGTAGTACCTTAAGTGAAATTTGTATCATTTATAGAAAAAAAGAAACGTTAAGCATAATGAATACATTTCATCACCATACATGTTGCACTTTCGGGCTATACACATAACTAATCCCATTAAAATTAAATAGTTCATGTATTCGTGTGATGAGAGTATAAAAGCAGTGCTCTCGCGAGAGTCATCTTCAAGTCAACAAAATGTCGCGAGTAAGTAGAGACTAAGTAGAAGACCATGGCAGGGGTGTTACAATATGAAATCAAAGCACCCCTTTGTTGTTTTTGATGTAGGCATGGATACTTGATTAAAAGTGCATCATCTTATAAACATGAAATTATGTTTTAGGCTCACAAATATAAATATCACATTGTAACTTTATATTTAACTGTGTTTTGAACAATTATAATATTAAGATTGTCACGAAACAAACCACTCAACTAATGAGGGAAAAATGAGGATATATCAAAAATATGACGGGAATGCTACATTTTACAAACATGTATAAATTTATATTAACTAGAAAACAAGAATTATATATTATATATTTATTCATTGTGAATTCTTGAAGTTATTTATTTTAGTCAAAGATGATCATGTGATGAAGGAAAGATTTACATTTAATTAGTAATCGGTATTTGTAGAATCAACATTGTAATCTTGGCGAGACGTGAAGAACGACATTATAAAACATAAAGATCATGATTAAATTACGATTAACAATAGAGTTTACTCGTTTTGAACAATTGTTTTGTTATTTCACTTGTGATTAGAATTTGGAATTGTCTTAAATAACAATATCATCCCAATAATCTTTGATGCTTTACTAAAACAATGTGATAGGTTTCTTGGACTTAAAAACTATGAAAATGCTAAATAATATTTTATCATCTTAGAGGCTTTGATAATATTTAGAGTTAATTACTATTTGTGTCCCTTAGTTTTGGTCTGTTTTGTTATTTTCATTCAAAAGTTTTTTTCTGGGTCTCTGGCTATTTAAAAAAATTGTCATTTTTACTTATTTTCGTTAACTTAGTTAACTGTGTTTATTAAGTTAGGGGCATTAAGTCATAATACATATGAAAACTTAAATCGAATGATTTGTATAATGACTTAAATACACCTAACTTAAAAAACACTATTAACTAAGTTAACATAATGAATAAAAATTTCAGTTTTTAACAAGTCAGGGACGTAGAAGAGAAAACAATTTTTTTAGATAAAAATGACAAAACATACCAAAAGTCAGGGACGCAAATAGTAATTGACTTTGATATTATTTTAATACTTTAATATCTATTTTGTCGACGTAATACATTATTCTTTAATTTTATAAAGCAACGATTTTATCTTGTTTTGACTTACTATATAAGGCTATTTTAGTTCCTTCAACATTTTTAGAGATTAAAATCCTTCACTTTTGTAGTTTAACTTTTCAACATTATAACATAAATTATTTATATGAAACTTTTACGAATTTACTTTTATAACTTTATAAAAATCTTTGCGGAAAATCCTTAGTAACCATATAACATTGATAAATATTTGGTAATTAACGCTCTTTTACTATCATATGAATTTGTTTATCAAAAGAACAATTATAAACACATGAAATGAGGAAAGGAGAGAAGAGGACAAGGAGGGGCCATCAGTGCAAAGAAGACATTTGCAAATAATTAAATGATTCAAAATGTAATTGTCTTTTAGATTCAGCCCCAAAATGTGTTATTTGCTGGAATCAATCTCAAAACGGGTTTTAATTGTAAAACAACACGGTCATATGATAGAATTGAATTCTTTCATTTTTCTTATAAAACTAATGTCATACAACAAATTTATTTAGGTACGAAAAAGGTTGTGAAACTAGAGGTAACTTTATAGAATAGTACATAACTTTTTAAAGTGTTCTAATTAAATCATTGAAGTTTAAATAATGTTATAATTAAGCCACTCATATTTCGTGATTTATTTTAATTAAAAGTTTTAACATGTTTTTTAGCATGTTTTTCTTTTTTACTTCAGTTACGAACTAATCTTTTTTTTCTTTTCCTTTTTTGATGTTGATGTGTAATAGTGATGTAAATATTAGATTTTTTTAATATAAGTAACATGTTTTTAATTTTTTTTTTATAAAAATACATATATATGTAATTCCAACCACCACATCTTCTCCACCATTTTATTGTTGCAGGATCAGGATTTGTCACTTAACACTTGTGATTCTCTCAAACTCACTTATAATATCACTCAAACAAGATGAAGCAATGCCTTTAACAAGAGTTGATAATAATATAATAAGTAATCAAAGGAACAAGCAGAAGTATTTTCAAGGTACTTGTATATATTACTTCTCAACTCAAGATTACAAGACACTTACAAGCATAAAACAAGAGTTACAATGAGAAACTATATATATAGATCCTACAGCCGGTTATACTTGATACCAGCTGGAAACCTACGACTAAAGCATATACTACAATGCTATAGTTAAGTTATCTTAGATAAAGTATTATCTAAGATATGGTAGTCATGACATGTCCATGACTTACCTTTTGTCACCAACTAAAGATGGCAACTGTACTTAACATAAAAAGGTAAACAGTAGATTAAAGTATGGTCAACTACATGGCTTTTGAGAAAACGCCATGCAGTATCTCAGAGATTTGCAGCAGAGTGTCAGACAGACCATACTTATGTCTACTGGATAATAGAAGTGTCTTCCGAAGGTTAACTGGCTTCGGAAGAACAAGTTCTTCCGAAGCCACTTATACTTCGGAAGATGCTTCTATGCTTCCGAGGCTTTGAGGACTTCTTTATACTTCGGAAGTTGACTTTAGAACTTTGTCTTTAAGTCTTGATCTTCGGAAGTAGCTTCTTTATCTTCGGAAGTTGGAGTTTTTTCCTTCGGAAGTGTATTTTACACTTAGACTTCGGAAGAGCTCCTTCTTCCTTCGGAAGTTCCACACTTGGCTTCGGAAGTCTTTGTATGTTGTACTCAAAATCTTCTAAGTGACATAGTTTTGGTTGCAACAGCCTCTCTAGATCCAACAATTGTTATCACAAAAAACTTCGACGATGATTCAATTTGATAATTTAGTGATTCAATTTGAGTAAAATATGCATGAATAATCTAATTATAATATTTTTAAAACTTAATTATTATTCTATGAAATTTTCTATGTGAAACTAAAAACAATCTTACATTGTGAGTATTCTAACCTTCTAACCATACACTTTCCTTTTTTTTTTCTTTCACTTCAATTTTATGCAAGGATTAGAAATTTTGACGGTGAGATGATGGTAAGAGGGAAAACCTACGAGTGGAAGGAATGAATTTTGGCCATAGAATTGTAGAATGAAGGGATGGATAGGGCGCCATATCATAGGAGACGATTTAAAAGAGTGAGGGTCGGATAAAAACAATCAACTTTTTATCAAGTGCCATGATGTTTTTTTAAAGGTCCATAACTATTGTAATGAAATAAAATGGTT
This sequence comes from Flaveria ramosissima, assembly GCA_025215565.1. Taxonomy (NCBI): domain Eukaryota; kingdom Viridiplantae; phylum Streptophyta; class Magnoliopsida; order Asterales; family Asteraceae; genus Flaveria; species Flaveria ramosissima. The sequence continues at coordinate 15,516,948 of CM046045.1, forward strand.
AATTTTTTAAAATTTAAGCATGACTTTTCATATGGTTGTTTTAATCTATATGTAAAATTATCAATCTATCTTTCTTTAATTTTTATTATAAAAAATATAGATAAATATTAATATTATTAAACTCACAACATGCTCCTAGAAAATATTAGTATTATAGTTATTATATATATGAAGATATATATATATATATATATATATATATATATATATATATATATATATATATATATATATATATATATATATATATATATATATATATATATATATATATGAGTTATATACTTAAATATTTAAATAAAATAATACTTAATTTAATAGTATTTAGTTATAAAATATAATTAGTAAATATAAATTTAAATGTTAATTTATATTATTATAAATAAAATAAAATTTAATGAAATGAATTAAATATTATTAAATAATTATTAATAATGTTTATTAAATACATGAAAGAGACAAGGGAATAAATGTCAAAATATATGAAATTTAATGGATAAATTTACCATATTGCCCTTAAAGTGTCTTAAAATTTTAAGCATTCTCTTATTTACCATTATTAAATGTCTTGCACTACTTTGTATATGTTGCTTCAAAACTTGTATGCTTGACAAAATTACATCTCTATTCAAAGAGATATATTATATAGTAGTATAGATACAAGTATTTAAATAAAATAATACTTAATTTAAATAGTATTTACTTATAAAAATATGATTAGTAACGATAAATTTAAATGTCAATTTATATTACTATAAATAAAATAAAATTTATGAAGGGAATTAAATAATATCACATAATTAAATAATGTATTAATAATGTTTATTATATATATATATATATATATATATATATATATATATATATATATATATATATATATATATATATATATATATATATATATATATATATATATCATAAAATCAATTGTATTTTTTATCTATGACTTTGCTATATTTTGTAATAATATAAATCGCTTTATTTAATATTATTTGAACTAGATGTTTGAATATAATGTTTTGGATTTGGGCAGTTCACATGACATCTTATCATATGGAAGTCAATTTTCAAAAGACGTTTTAGGTTTAATCATGGTGTCTTACACTGGGCGTCAATTTTCAACATGACGTCTTAGTTTGTCATGGTGTTTTACACATGAGCTTCAATTTTGAACATTATGTATTAGTTTGTTTAACATAGATACCAATTTCAACGTGATGTTTTATTCAACAGGACGTCCCACTCTTTTCTTCTTGACAATTGTCGTGCCTTGATGCATTCCTCTCTTCCTAGAAATTGTATTCTATTGGATTGGGCATGCATAGACATAATATAAATATACTTTAATTTAATATCTCTGTAATAATATATTGTTGTTTATAAATAAAACAAATTAACTTAAATAAGTTACAAATAATTAATTAATGCACAATGAGCTGGTAATTAGAATTGATGTATATTCTTTCTTTACACCAAACTTAATGTGAAGTTAATACTTAATAATTTAATTATACTAAAAATCATGCTACCGTGTATCTATTACTTTTAGTATGATATAATTTTGAATATATCAAGTAGTTATATAAAAAACTTGCTTCGTTGCACATGCCTTTAGTTTGAAACTTTGAGTGGTCTAATAAGCTAGTAATTAATACTTAAGAACATGAATTATTTATTTAAAAGCAGCCAAAAAATATTACTATTAATAATCTATTGATTAGGGCTTTGTTTTAGTTTAATAGGTGTTGATCTCAAGGTCTTAATTGTTTTATTAGCGACTTTTTTATTCTTTTTGTACAAATAATTAATGGTCTTATGTGTATGTCAAAACCATTACGTTCACATAGCATTTCATTTTAATCATTCTATCTAATTTTTGTATTTGGTAATTACACTTTATTTTGATAAGTTACTTTGATGATTATGACAAGTCAAACTAGTTAAATTGCTTTTTACTAAAAGCATCTTACCTAGGTCTTCGTATCGATTTGGTATTTAACTTTTCCATAAAGTTTTTCACTAAAAATATTCTACATATGCATATATACATAAATTGCATGCATGTATTTCTGTGTATGTATTCATAATGCTGAGTACAAGAATTTGACTTGTTTCATTATGAATATGAATTATATTCAAAACATCTTCATACTTATCATACTTGTTTCATGAAACTTTTTAAAATTTCAATGTGTTGCTATTAGAGATATTTACGTAATAATAATTAGAATAAATAAGTTGCACTAATGATACACTATCGTCAGTGTCCATCAACACAAAAAAACTCGTATTAACAAAAAAAATGAAACAAACAAAAAGTAACGTAAAAATGTTGAACCATGCAGGTGAAAGTAAACATGTAAAACAACAAGTAAGTCGATCTAGGACCAGCATCTTGCGACGGTGCCGCTAAATAGAGGAAACAATAAGCGTAAAAACGTTAAATTGCACACACACATTGCGGGGTGTGAACTCTCAAATTTTAGATCGAAACGTAATATAATTTTTTTTTAAATATGAAAAGTATAGGAGACAAAAGTTGAAGTAAAAAAATATTAGGGCTAAATTGTAAAAGATATAAAAGCATTGAGTTAAAATAAAAAAGTTAAAGATTAAAAAAAACAACACGCGGGTACAACCCACTAAATCCATGATACAAATTATAATGCGTAAACAAGTTAGTAATATATATATATATATATATATATGTATATATAAAATAAGCATCACGTATAACACTATCAAACACAAACCACTGATAAACATAAAATATCACAACCTTATACACAAATCACTTGATAGTATTAATATTATATATAATTCTCACTTATTTGCGTTGGGGTGGAATAAAATAAAATGTTGTAAAAGACATGATAAGCGTGACAACATAATTATAATTAAAAATAACTCAATAGTTGGGGTTAATGAATAAAAAAAGAAGACTAAAAGGACCTAGTATGTGAATTTAAAAAAAAATCCCTAAACACTTCTTCTTTGAGATCTAGAAAGTGATCTCTCCTCATGGCTCCATTTCTTGAGTTTAAGCCGGTTTTATATTTTAGATGTTTGGTGCTAGCTTTGGGTTAGTACGTGAAAGTAGAAGTGCTCTAGAGATATTGAAGATCGAACCGCTAAGTGCTTAAATCAAAACCAACTTATGCTAGAACTTATTTAATAAACGAGTTTAAGTTCGAACTTCAAAATCAAGATTAACTGTGTATTTACCGATATGTATTTTCATAATAATTATTATCTCTATAAATTATGATAGAAATAGTTAAATAGTATATATTATATTTAAATAAACTATATATATATATATATATATATATATATATATATATATATATATATATAATTAGAAATGTATAATAGTTATATAATTAATAAATAATAAACGAGCAAAACCCGAGCCAAACTAGAGTTTGAAGAACTACTTATGAACAAAACTTAAATTTTAAGTCTAAATGAGACGTGCTCAAGCTCTCTTAAATTGAAAGACCCAAGCCCAGGTTTGAGTAAACTCAAGTTCGCTCGCCTCGTGTACACCCTACTTTGCAAGTATGTTGGCCTTTAGAACTTGGTTCTCACAAAACGCTATTAAGAATCTTGATTCTCACAACCTGCCCTTCACGACTAAGATTCTCAGTAAGATGCTAATTTATGTAATAGTAATTAGCAACTTAGTTGTGTATAATATTTTGTATCTTATGTTTTGTAAATTGTAACATACTTTTTTTTTACTTTTAACCTTATAGTTTTCATATTCTAAAGTAAGTAAGGATTGACAATTCCCGACCTGTTTATGACACGATTAAACCTGTTTAATAAAAAAATATTTTTGTTTTTTTTATATCTTTGAAAATTAAAATCAGAAGGCTAGATTCTATTATTTCACATTTTTTATTCATAAAAACATATAAAAAAATTATAGACATAATATATAAGAAGTTAAACAAGTCTTTTGCATGTTTCATACGTGAGTTCATTTTTTTTCATATTCAACTTAAGTGTCATTAACTTTAAATCTTGTACAAAATTTTCATATTTCATCTCGGTTTAAACTTTTAGAGTTAACATATTGCAACGTGCGAATGTGGTTCAATACTTTTTACATCTATTTTTTCTGTTTAACGTCCACATTGTATTTTACGTTCGTTCTAATTTATGCTTATTACCTCATCCTAACGCACGTGCATGTCAGCCTGGAATACAATCTTGAAGTGGAAAGTACCAGAAATTCCTAGAGGCATACCATCAGAAAAGCTTCCTTGACCAATTGGGTAGATCAAGAAAACAGCAGTCGCAACTGCAACAGGAGCTGAATATGCAACAGCAATGCATGGTCACATACCTGGACTAGAAACTAAGCTCCCACTCACGACCCATGTAACAAGCTACACCAAGTAAGAAGTGTTTTTACGTCTATTGTTCAGTTTTAGTTCTTTTGGTTTTTGATTTTTTCTGTGTTGACGGTCGCTAGCAATGGTGTGACATTTATACTACTTGCCATGATTTACGACCCCACCACAAAGCGTTGGGCTGAATCCTAATTAACTTTATTCATGAAACATGAATAGAAATGTTATTAGTAGTAGGGTGAACCGGATGAAAACTCATTTATTATTCATTTAAATGTTATTATTCACGACTAAGATTTTGTATCATGCTAATCATTGTTTTATTAAAATCAGCCGTTCTAAAAAAATAACTCTTACGTGATTATTATGGATTCTATATGTATGAAGTGTTTGGTCTTATGCAAGTCATTGCTATATTCACATTATCTGGAACTATGCACAAAGGTTTTACAAATTGGTATTGGGAATTACAATTCTCACTAAAATGTTAATCAAACTATGAATAACACTTATTTTTCTTACAAACAACCTTAGTAACATATCACATCAGTTTTTACTTATCATTCTCACAAACATATTTTTCTCCAACCCTACAAACATCCAATATGTACAACGTGTACAAGTCATTAAGGCACTTGTACAAGTGGTATTACTAGTGTTAAAATACAGTTGAATGAGTACTACACTTGAGGGCAGACAAACGCTAGCGGGACGTGCACTCCAATAAATACAATTTGTGTTTGTCGGTCATGCTTCTTGATAGATAGACGTGCGGATGAGGCAAATCTCCATGCGTTGGAGAGAGCCTATGCGTTGGGAATTACAATTCTCACTAAAATGTTAATCAAACTATGAATAACACTTATTTTTCTTACAAACAACCTTAGTAACATATCACATCAGTTTTTACTTATCATTCTCACAACATATTTTTCTCCAACCCTACAAACATCCAATATGTACAACGTGTACAAGTCATTAAGGCACTTGTACAAGTGGTATTACTAGTGTTAAAATACAGTTGAATGAGTACTACACTTGAGGGCAGACAAACGCTAGCGGGACGTGCACTCCAATAAATACAATTTGTGTTTGTCGGTCATGCTTCTTGATAGATAGACGTGCGGATGAGGCAAATCTCCATGCGTTGGAGAGAGCCTATGAAGATTTGCCTTGTTGTTTTTTCTTTCTCACTCATAAATCAATAGACTCATGCGTTCATTTTTTCATCTAGACTAAACCTTTCTTTGATTTATTAAAAAATTCCATCAATTTGTTTACTTTTTAATATTGTCTAATTTTACATTAGTAAGAATTTCAATACACACTTTACATTTATGAGGGTATCATTAGTGTACTTATGACCTATTAAATAAAACTAATGCTAAGAACCGGTTAATTGGCCATTAATGAATTGATAGAACCGTTCTCTCCTAAACCGAATAAGTTAACATGTAATTAGAACCAATTAGCTTTGAGAAACATATAATACTGGAAACAAACGAGTAACAACCTTTTTTTAATAATAATAATAATATAAGAGTAGTTGCGTGTATTTTAATAAAGTTGATTAAACCATTAGGAATAAGTAAAAGGAAAAAAAGAAAAGGAGAGGGGGTTACGTTGAGATTGAGGAGCATATTTACAGAGCTGACAAGATCCATATGGGGCTCATACTTGCTCCAAATTCAACTTTTGAGGGTTGTTAACAAGTGTTCAATTTATTATAGAAAAATGAAAAAAAAGAGAGTAAAAAACTCAATAATTTTCAATGGGAATTTAACTGTTCTTAAAATGCAAAAGTTAACATTTATTTTTTTTCTTTTTATTTGTGAAAGCTTTGTAAAAAAGACATTTTTAGATTTCTCCCAAAAAAAATAGAGTTCTCAAAGTGTACAAATGCATTAGGTTGCGACACGTGGCACTAGGGCGAGAGGTAAGTTCGTCTTCTCTATAATTACATAACATATAAAACAATTATGCAACCTATATTAATATTACGCAACCTACATTATATTCATACATTAATAATTATGCAAGCTATACACCTAAAAAATCTACTAAATGTAGTAGTAGTTCATTAGATGAATCAATATTTTCAGAACTGGATCGGACGTCGAACCGGACGCCTTACTAGTTTGGTGGTCGGACCGGTTTAACTATATTTATATATGTAATTAAATATAAGTAATTTATATATGATTTATATATGTATTTTATAGTTATATATATAATTTAACTATATTTGTATATCCAACGTACTAATTTATGGTTTAACACCCCGTTTTTACTCATTAAAATAAAAAAAAACCAAAAACTGCCAAGAAAGTGGCCGAGTCCAAGCTGAAGATAGACCCAAAGCAAAAGGATGTGTTCATCTCAGCTGGATTCCAGGTGGTAGGAAACTCTGATTCAGGAAAGGGGTGTAGTACCAGCACTCCTGTCCTACCAAAGGATCAGAAGTTAAAGGAAAAGATTGCTGATGAAGAAAAGAAGAACAAGAAACAATAATCCTCAAGTTCCCAGAAGATTAACATTGCCTGCATAATGTGTGGTCTACAAAACCACATGGCCAAAGATTGTTACTACAATCCTACTAGCACACATTGTGCAAATAATTTTAAAAAGAAAGGAATCAAGGAAGGTTTCACATTTAAACCCTATCATATGGTTCAAGTGATGAAGAAAGGAAAACTTGTCTCGGAAGCAAAGTTGCTTTCGGAAGAAACTCATTCTTCCGAAGGGGAAAATTGCTTCGGAAGACAAGGTCAAGAAAACTCAAAAGAACAAGAGAGCTCCTTTGAGACCTTCCGAGAAAAAGACTGCTTCTGAAGAAAAGATGGTGAAGGTTTCTTCCGAAAAGAAAGAAGCTTTGGAAGAATGCCAAGCTGCAAAAGCTTCAACAAGCTCATCTTCTATGATCAACCAAGGGATGGAATGGAAGATCAAGGAAGATGCTGCAGCCCAAACCTCTTCTTCAAAGACATCCACTGAACCCCCATGCATAAACTTTAGTTCAATTATGTCACTATCATTGGAAGAACCCAATACCAACAAGGCTTGGGTTTCCAATCAAAACTAATTATCTCATTTTATGTGCAGAGACATCCATATGATAAAAATAACAATGTATGGATTGTGGATAGTGGATGTGTTAGGACCTGGTATTTGAACGAAATACCTAGTGATTAGCGTGTTAAACCAACTCAAATAGTGCGGAATCCTATTTGATTGGCGATCCAATCAGTGAGAACACACGAAGAATCAATCAAGAATTGAATCCAACGTCAAAAATGGATTAGGAATCGATCTGTGTGTTCTGTGAACTTGGAGAATGATTTGGGAGGCTTCTGGACGGCTAGGGTACGTCTGGAATCGTAATGGGATGAATGCTTACGTTTTTCCACGAATTGGGTCTATTTATAGGTTAGTATTGTTCAATCGTGCGACTGGGCCATAAGTATGGTTCAGTCGTGCGATTGAACCATGCGGTTGATTCATCCGCACGACTGAGTGTTCAGTCGTGCGACTGAGTCAATCTTATGTGTCAATCATACGACTGATCCAGTCTCCTGGTTCAGTCGTGCGATTGAGTCAATCGTATGAAGTTATTCATGCGTGTGGTCCATTCGCATGGGCCATTCGCATGAGAACTTCATTAAGTTATGTTTGAATGTTTTAATTAATATAACATAATGTGCAACCATTCAAACAATCATAAACCCAATCAATTCAATCACGACTCATTAATGAACTATTAAACATTACAAGTAACAAACTATTCATGTCATTTCATTAATCGATACTATTACATCATAATCAGACAGACAAGGTTCATTATATTACAAATCATGATCTAGGGACATACATGCATCAACAAACTCCCCCTTGGACCTAGATCTATCTAATCTCTTGTCTTCTGCATTACCTCCTTATACTTCTTGTACTTCTCCTCTTTGGTGACTCCTGCGTGAATCTCAAACGCAAAGCAAAGTCGTATAACATTTTGGAACTGGAGGGCTTGTACAATGTCTTGTGTGTCATAGAACAGTGGCCACTTGTATAATGTATAGACATCATTAGCAGACAAGTTGGTTAGCCACATCGGGTCGAATACCCTGATAGTATCCATTTGGCCCTCTTTATTCAGAACTATGACAGCTTCAGCAGTTCTCCAATCATAGTACCACCATTTGAAGTGTGGAGTGAAGTCCTGTGGCATTTCCCTGAGAGGGATTCTCGACATAGTGCGCGGAGGACTCTACTTCAACACAATTTTGGGCTTGCCAGTAATGGCATCAACCTCAGACTTTCTTATATACCTCGTAGGCTGTTGTGGTCTGAAGTTAACTCATCTGGTGTGATACTCCTTCTTCAGGGCAGCCTCGAACCATCCTGACATCTTTCTTGGGTCAGCATACAGCAGCTTTAGCTTAGCCAGCTGGTTGAGCTCAAAACCAGGTAGAGTCTTCAGATCATGTGGAAACCTGAAGTACTCTATGCCCTGTTCCCTCTTAACTGCATACGCGTTAAGGTCATCAAAATAAGCCCATGCAATAATCCTGCCTGACACCTTATGGTGTTTCTTGACTCTGTAGAGCTTGGTGTAGGCATCTTTCTTTAGTGCAGCACGCTGGGCTCTCACTTCTTCAAAACAGGCAGCCCACTCAGCCTTGCGAATGTCTACATCATCATTGGAGGCTTGGGCTGTTCCTTCAGTCTTTTCGGTTTCCTGCTCCATCTTGTCTAGTACCTCAAACGTATCACTGACTAGGGACTCACCCAGGTTGGGAACCACATTACCCTCGGTGTCAGCATACTGAGGGTACTCTTCTGCAGTAATATCTTCAACCTCAACTTCATCAACGTCATTTAGTTCTTCATCACTGGTTGAATCAACTGTTGGAGCATCCTTGACTATTTCATCAGGATTGAGTCTGAACATCTCTGCCAGTTGCTCATCAGATAGGTCATGAATTATTTCCCCTTCTTCAGGGGTATAACTCACAGACCTTCTTACAATCCCTTGCAGATCAAGAATCATGGTTAATTGAGTCTTGACTTGTTGAAGGGGAGCAATGTCAAACTCATCCCTTTGAAAGTTTGGATCTGTTTGATTTAAACATTCAACACATAAACCATTAGTAAGTAATCAAACGGAATTATATCAACTTAATATATATAAACATTCAACACACTTGTTTTCATTACATGATTCAAATACAAAATAAATAAATAAATAAGACATCTAATCTGTACTTTTGTCTTGAATCATGGGCGTGTCGCTCGGAGGAGCAGAAGTGGTGGATGACTGGTCCTGTCGATGCTTAGATCTTCGTTCTTGACCAGAAGCAGAGGCCGATGCAGCCGCATCCCCTCCTTCTGCTTCGTCATCATCATCTCTACCTTCTGTCCTTTCTTCCTCAGTCTCTTCCTCATCCTCATCATCTTCTTCATCATCATCATCATCTTCATCATCACCATCTCCGTCATCCCCATCACCCTCCTTTATCTTCAAGGGCTCATCCTTTGACCCCTTTAACCTCAGCATAATCGTCTTGTTGGTCGTCTCCAACTCCTCTATACGTTTGACTGACTGGGCCTGCTGGTCCTGGAGTTGGGACACCTCGACTCTCTGAGCATCAATTAGCTGGTTCTGCTGGTCTATCACCCGAGCCTTCTCTGCCATCTGCTGAGACTAGGCAGCAGTCGAGTCGGTCAGCTGGCGGATCTGCGCCGCCTTCTCCTCATCTGCAGCGAGCAGGCGCATCACCATTTGGTTAAGCGCTGACAGCTGCTCCTCTACCCCGATGTGAGGTAGAGTAGATCCATAAACATGTGGTGGCTGGGCTGAGGGTCCAGCATGATGTGAGGTGGTGGTGGTAGTAGCAGTGGTGAATATGGGTCGGTAAGCTGGTGCTGGTGATGTAGGTGTGAATGGTATGGTGGTGGATGGGAAGGATACAGTGGTGGTAGGTAAGGTGGTGGCTGTGGTAGTGGAAGTAGTGGATGTGGTGGCTGTGGTGATGGGTGGTATGTCAGTGGTGGTGGTAGTGGTGGCTGTAGTGGTAACGAAGGTCAGGCGACGCTTCTTCTTCTTCAATCCATGGGGTTGAGCCATCCGCTTCCTCCTAGTCCCGGTGGAAGTGGATGCTCCCCCTGCAGTTCTGCCCACTGAACCCGGAACATAGCTCGGGTCAGTCTCTCTCTCTGAGGAGTCCCGAGGGTGTTCACCAACCACCCTAAGCCCGTGGTCTGTGGGAACAACTTTGCTTCCCACAGTCCTAGTGAGGGGCTCCTCATCTGACTCCTCCTCCTCTTGATCAAAAGCTACGAACTCCTGATGGAAACCGGCCATCTCAGCAACCTCTCCGGCAGTGGCAGACCCCGGGGGAATAACATCAGAATCAGTGCCTCTATGTGGAGCAGGCATATCATCCCCGGCGTCGCCGCTATCATCATCATCTGAGTCAGTATCTGGTATAGCAATATGCTCGACATCTGAATCACTGTCATCGTGGCGCCACTTTCTCTTGGCTGGCGCCACATAGTCAGCACGGGCCAGATGCCCAAACAACCTCCTGACAGGGGGTTTCACCTGCTTCCCCCTGTATACCTTCATCCGGCCTAGCGTAGTGTCATCCATGACCTCTAGCACTACAGCATCCTCCTTCTCCTTTGGCAGGGAGGGAAGCTTCTGATCAATAATCATCTGTATAAACCTCGGATACATACAGAAGCCTTCCTTCCCTTTCCCCTCAATGTTCTCCACCAGGTAGGTGAAGATCATTTTGGAGAAGCTGAACGGGTGGTTCAGCACCAATGCAGCATAAGCGTTCTGGATCTGATCCGACAACTCATCAAATCCTCCCTTCCTCGACGCTATGCACTTCAGCAGAACATGCGCAAGATACTTGAACTGGGGACAGAGATTACTCTTGTTGAGTACCCCAGCATTGATGTCCCCAGAGTACTTGGCTCTCATAAAACATCCTCTGACAGTGAGGGGGTGTAGACGAGTAGGACAATCAGCATCATCCCCTAACTGTAGAACAATCCTCAAATCCTCCTCTGATACGGTAATAGCCTCACCAAAGATCGTACTCCTGATGCAATGAGGCTCAGAGGATCTATCAACAGTCGCGCCTTCCCAGAAGGCCTGCTGCACTGATCTATACGGAGTGCATGGTGTAGAGATAGCATGAGCAATCCTGGATCTCAATAGAAATGTAATGATGCCTGAGAAGTCAGCTGCGTTCCTGGATGTCAAATCCAGATGAGCACATATGTTATGCTTGGTGCTCATGTTCCATCGACTCGCCATTTGTAACACATAACAATATAAACATTAGTTCCACTGGCTACAAGTATAATGAAACACTTAAACTTTGAGTAGAATGTCTCTGTCATATGATTGAGGTTGTGCGACTGAAGACAGTCGTGCGACTGAACAATGCGATTGAGGTTCAGACGTGCGAATGACCTCATGCGTACGACTGAGTGTGCGACTGGACTCATGCGCATGTACTCTTATGCGGTTACACCAGTCGTGCGACTGAGTCTCATTCGCATGGTTCAGTCGTGCGGTTAAGCGAATCGCCCCCTTCAGTCGTGCGACTGAAGTTCATCCGCTTGTCCAATCGTATGACATCCTGTCCGTTCAGTTCAAATTAACTTTTTCATCAATTTTGAGTTTTAAATTTCGTGTTCTGGTTCATTAGACTCGCAATACTTTGTTATAACTCCTAACACACTTAATTTCCTCTGTTTGAGTAGTTAGATTAGGTTATTAGTCCGTTCTAGTCCTGTTTGCTTTCGGGTCTTAATTTTGCAGATCTAGAATCAATTGGAACGTTATTTTGTTTGCTCTTCACCGCAAATTACCTGTAGAATCGATGGAGATGATCAGTACTCAAGAATCGGGTGTATTAGAAATCAAAGGAAATTTTGGCAGAGTTTGGTTAAGTCGTGCGATTTAGGGTTTCTTTGAGGGTGATGAGTCTCTGCGACCGACTCCTCCTCTATTTATACTAACCCTACATCCAATCGTGCGACTGAGTTCATACGCACCTTTCAGTCGTGCGAGTGGGACTCAGTCGTGCGATTGGGTCAGTCGCCCTTCTCCAGTCGTCCGATTGGATTTCAGTCGTGCGACTGACTCACTCGTTCGCACTTAAGCCTCCGACTGGGCTAATCGTATGGGCCATTCGGTTTGATGGTCCATACTCATAGTTCATTCGTGCGAATGGATTCCATTCGTATGGTTAGTCCATACGTATGGTCCATTCGTGCGAATGGGTCATACTTAGTTAATTTTCTGCCATTTTGACCAATTTACATTTAAAACCCCTTTTAACTTTATGAAATTAACGTTATGAACCTTTGATCATCTTAGTGTTGGTCCATGTGATCGATGAACAGTACAATTGATAGGATAATTTGATCAATATCAAGTACACAAACCAAATAACAAACAATTGAGAGGTGAATATGATGAATCAAGACATAATTGATATTCAAATGAACAAACTCACTCAATAACAATAAGCACAATTGTATTTCAATGAAGTAACTGCTTGAAAATGATAGTTTGCAACAGAATTCCACGATTAGGGTTTTGCAAACTTATCATACAAAATGAAATGACAATAGTATATATAGCAGTCATAGTTTCGCTGACAGTTTCGCTACCAGCGAAACTGTCATGCCGAAACTATAGTTTCGCCCGGCAAAACACAAGTTCGCCGGTGAACCAAAACAGCAAACTGTGAGCGAAACTATAGATTCGCTCACAGTTTCGCTGGACTGCCAAAACTGCTAATTACAAACAAAATACAAAATGAAACTAACAAAAGTCCTATTACAATGTAAAGTAAACATCTATACTAAAGTGAGTCCAACCTAACATGATCTTCAATACTCCCCATAGATTGGACCTCACTAACTTCACTGCTCTTGGTTTGACTCTTCAGCTCCCGTTTCCTCAACTGCTGTTGATCTATCTTCATCCCCTCCTGCAGCAACGTCTTTAGAAGCTTCAGCCACTGATTCTCCAAGGTTAATTCCTGCATCACCAGCTTCATTCGAATGACCACTAGCTCTAGCAAACTGCCTGGTCATGTCTTGAACATCCATGGCAAAGTCATCTTGTGCTCTCACCTTTTCAGCCAAACTCTTTACCTCTGCCCGTACTCCTCTTATTTTATTCGCCACATTCATAAAACAAGCTTGCCTCCTTTCGTGTTTCCTCACCTGCCCCGACCTTTATATGATTTTCACAGAGAATCAAAAGATCTTCATCACAGAAGCTGAATAACTCCATTGGGTCAAACACCCTAAACTCTTTTCCTTGTTTGGCTCTAATCACAGCCTCACCAGTGTTATTATCATAGAACCACTTTTCAAAGTCCTGTAAACGTGGAGGAAGAGAATCAGCCAATCTTACTCTGTTTACAGTCTTAGGTGGTTTGACTCTCAAAACAATTCTTCCTTTCCCAGTCTCCCTGTTGATACATGTATGTCCCTAGATCATGATTTGTAATGTAATGAACTTGTCTGTCTGATTTTGATGTAATTGTAATTGATTAATGAAATGATATGAATTGGTTGTTACTTGTAATGTTTAATATTTCATTAATGAGTTGTGATTGAATTGATTGGGTTTATAAATGTTTGAATGAGTGCACATTAAGTTATATTAAATAGAACATTCAAACTTAACCTAATGAAGTTCTCATGCGAATGGCCCATGCGAATGGACCACACGCATGAATAACTTCATACGATTGACTCAATCGCACGACTGAACCAGGAGACTGGATCAGTCGTATGATTGACATATAAGATTGACTCAATCGCACGACTGAACACTCAGTCGTGCGGATGAATCAACCACATGGTTCAATCGCACGACTGAACCATACTTATGGCCCAGTCGCACGATTGACCAATACTAACCTATAAATAGACCCAATTCGTGGGAAAACGTAAGCATTCATCCCATTACGACTCCAGACGTACCCTAGCCGTCCAGAAGCCTCCCAAATCGTTCTCCAAGTTCATAGAACACATCAGATCGGTTCCTAATCGATTTCTGACGTTGATATCAATTCTTGATTGATTCATCGTGTGTTCTCACTGATTGGATCGCCAATCAAATAGGATTCCGCACTATTTGAGTTGGTTTAACACGCAATCACTCGGTATTTCGTTCAAATACCAGGTCCTAACAAGTGGTATCAGAGCATTGGCTCTTGATTTCGTGTTGATTCAATCAAGATTGCATAAAAGTTTGTGTTTTTGCACGAAAAACGCAATCTTTTGCAACAAAAGTGATCTTGGAAGTTCCCTGCTCATTGAAGTTCAGTTTCTACGGACTTAGACGATTTGGACTTGCAAAATTTCGAATTTTTACGGCTGAAACCCGTCAAACCTAGAAATTTTCGCAAAACAGCAGCTTCAGTCGCACGAGTGACCCATTCGCACGACTAGACTCATTCGCAGTGTTCATTCGCACGACTGGACCTAGTCGCACCTTCATTCGGCCGACTGAACCCTTTCGTTCGCATAGCTCATACGCACCAGATTCATTCGCACGACTGAACCATTCGCCCTGTTCAGTCGCACGGTTGAACCAATCGCAAGTTCATACGCACGAGTGACCCATTCGCATCCTTCAGTCGCATCAGTTAAAGTTGATTTGATTAGACTCTAAGTTTAGTAACCATGGAAGATCAGATGTCAGCCTTTACTGCGGGGAAGGACTCAAGTATTCAGAACCTGCTGCTACTTGAGAGTGAGGTGGGTATTCACAATAAACCACCAAAGCTCTTGACTTTAGATGAGTTTCCTCACTGGAAGCAACGTTTTGAGATCTACCTCAATGGGGTAGATCCTAATCTGTGGGAAGCTATCGAAGTTGGATATAGTACACCGGTGGGAGCAGATGGAGTGAAATTAACGTTAAGTGGGATGACTGACGCACAGAAAGTAAAGTATAATGCTGAGAAAAGAGTTTATGCGATGATAACTCAGTCAATCCCCAAAGATATATTCCACCAGTACTCAGAGAACAAGCAGTCCAAGAAACTGTGGGATGAGCTAAGAAAAGGTATGATGGGAATGCATCGTTAAAGGCAATCAAAGCAAAGGAGTTAAAGAAGGAGTTCGATAACTTCTCATCAATTGGTAACGAGGGGTTAGATGAAGTCATAGACAGATTCTACCATTTGATGAGCGAGTTGCATACACATGGAGTGGAAACAACTATGGAAGAAAAAGTAAGCAACTTCGCAGATGGATTGCCTGATAAGTGGGCTTCATTCGTGTCTAATCTTAGACAGAATGGTATACTTATAAAGCTGGATATAAATGACTTTATTCTTAGACTGCGTGAAGAAGCACTAAGGATGAAGTATAGAGCACAGAAGTCTTCATATACACAAAACCCAGCTTTATACAATGCCACGCCTCAAGCTAAGACTTCTGGAGCACCTCTCCAGACAGCATTGTGTCTAGCTCGTCAGGTCCTTCACATGCTTCTCCTTCTGGATCAGACACGTCAGGGTCATCATGTACCCATTATATTGGATCAGAAGCAAGTGCTACTAAATTGAAGACCGAGAACCTCGGTAATGTGACCGTAGAAGTAGCACGAGAGCATATGGATCTTCTCGCCGCAGTAGTTCATTCATATGATGGACTTGTGGCTGGGAAGATTGGAAACTGTCATTTGGCAGATGAAGACTACGAGCAGGTAGATGAAATGGAGCTTGAAGAATGGATATAATGTGGGCCTTAGCTAGCGCTGTCCGAAGGGCGAAGAAGTTTGTTAAGAAGACTGGACAGAATTTGATAGCTACTAAGGACACCACATTTGGTTTTGACAAGAGCAAGGTGACTTGCTTCAACTGTGGAGAGAAAGGGCACTTCAAGAGGGAATGTGTCAAACCAAAGAAGACGGGTAATGGGAACCCGTTCTCATCCTTTACTCACCAAGACAAGCAAGCCTCTAGTTCTACTTCATCAAACAAGGACCCAAAAGCCTTGACCGCTCATGATGATGAAGGACAGGACTGGAGTTTTAGATTTGTCAACCCAGAATCTAACATTGCCAGTGTTGAAGATATTGATGATGATTCTGCGAGTGAAGGTGATTTAGCAGTTGATATAGCAATGTCACACAGTGAAGAAACAACTGCAGCTGAAGTCAGTTACACACCAAAGGAGGAAACTTCCAAGTCAGATTCAGAAAAGTCAGAATCACCAGAACCAGAGACGTCTGATGCTGCGTTGATGGCTAACTCTTCTGAAACAACACAGGTAAGTACAACTGACCAATTGTTTAATAATCATGCTTGTTCTAACTGTGATATGTTTAGGAATAGCATTGATGAAAAATTTGCTAGGTTATTAGATCACAATGATAACTTAGTAAAGGACTTACAACTATGCACTGAGGCCAATAGAGTACTAAAACAAAATGAGCATAGTTATAAAGAAAAGATAGACCTATTGACTAAGCAACTTAGGGAAACCGAAGTAGTTGCCTTTAATCAATCAAATGACATTAGGTACTATCTAAACTCCCTAGAGGACACTAAGAAACAAAAGGCAGTTCTAGAAGTAGAAGTTAATTCCTTAAAACAGAAACTGCATAGTTGGACTAGTTCTTCACACATAGTTCAACACTTAGTGAGAGAAAGAAATAATGGGGAGGGATTAGGCTATAAAGTGGTTCCACCACCACCTGAGACCTTGATGAACACCAAGTCTAAACCAGTAAACAACAACCCAATCAAGGATCATGTGGTGACCACTCCTCTTGTTACTGATCCAGACACATCATGTTCATCTACTGCATCTGGACAGAAACAAAAGGAGGCCACTTCAAAGGCAAAGGGTAAATTGCCTTGTGTTAATCTGAAAATGAATTTGAAAAGGTTAACTTAAAGTCAGGGTCAAACGAGTCAAATCAGAACCCAAAAAGACTTCAAATGTTAATTTTTCACATGCTACAAGTCAAAAACCAGTTAACCAAAAAGTTGAACAAGTTAAACAAGTTAAAACAGTTAAATTTGTTAAACCAGAGAAAACATCAAACATGCAAGAGTCAAAACCTAAAGTGATTGATGTTACTAAAGTGTCACGCATTTCTCCACAAAGAAAGTCAAATTATAAGGTTGATAGCAGATTGTGCTACAACTGTGGAGAATGTGGACATATTGCTTCCTATTGTCCTTTCTATCAGACACCTAGGAAGAAGATTGATCTTCAGGACTCTAGACCTAGGTCTTCTAAGAGGAGTTCTCTAACTCCACCTAGAAGATCTAGTGAACCTAAAGTCCAACCTGTAAGCCAGACGACTGTTTATCATAAACAGGCATTGCACAAATCTGGCTTATGGAAAGAGAAGACTACCTGTGTGACTGATACTGATGACAAGAAGGAATCTGAGTTACCCTCACCTTCTAAAGGTCAATGGGTAGAGTTTATGATGTGTGATGCCTCTGGGAAACCCAAGACAGTAAAGGCTTGGGTTCCTAACCTAAACTAATACATTTACTTGATATGTGCAGGGTGTTCGGTATAGCGCTGAGACTAACACGTGGATTATAGACAGCGGAGCATCCAGGCACATGACAGGAAATAGAGCCCTTTTATCAAATGTCAAACAAATAAAAGGAGGGCATGTTTCCTTTGCAGGAAACAAGGGAGGATACATCACAGCACAGGGAGAAGTGGGAAATCAGAAAGTTAAGTTTGATAAGGTGAACTACGTTCAACAACTTCAAAATAACTTGCTTTCTGTTTCCCAAATCTGCGATAAAGGATTTAAAGTCATCTTCGACAACAACAAGTGTTACGTGCTGAAGAAAGACTATATGATTCCAGAGGATCAAGTTCTATGACTGCTTCAAGATATAAGGACCTATATGTCTTGGATCTGTCAACAGCTGCTCCAACGGATCATGAAGTGCAGTGCTTTCTATCTAAAGCTACTGAGAAGGACTCAATCTCCTGGCATAGGAGAATGGGACACATTAGTCAAAGGAAGATGAATCACTTGATTCAGAAGGACTTAGTGAGAGGAGTAAATGTCAAGAACTTCCAACTTCCTGACTTTTGTGTAGCTTGCAAGAAAGGCAAACAGACAACAAAGAAGTCTCATAAGGAAAAGAAAGTTCATTCAATAGAACTTCCTCTTGAACTTCTTCACATGGATCTGTTTGGTCCAGTCAGTACAAGGAGCATTGCAGGCGATCTGTACTGTTTTGTGGTCACTGATGACTACTCAAGGTTCACTTGGGTAATGTTTCTGAAATCCAAATCAGAAACATTTGAGTCATTCAAGGAATTAGTCACCACTCTGGAATCTCTCTACAAGCTAAAGGTTAGACAAGTACGCTCAGACAACGGGACCGAATTCAAGAATCAATGGATGGAGGCATACTGCAAGGAAAAGGGGATTGTTCATCAATTCACTTCAGCATACACGCCTCAGATGAATGGAGTTGCTGAGAGGAAAAATAGGAGCTTGATAGAGACTGCACGGACTATGCTAGCGGACTCGAAACTGCCTATCCAATTCTGGAATGAGGCAGTAGCAAATGCATGTTATACACTGAATCGAGTCCTAATAGTCAAGCGCCACGGAAAGACATGTTATGAGCTACTACAAAGACGCAAACCGAATTTGGAGTATCTTGAACCTTTTGGCGCGCCGTGTACACTTCTGAAGAAGACACAAGAAGGAAAATTCAGCGAGAAGGCAGATGAAGGAATCTTTCTAGGATACAACATACCGAATAAGCGAGTTTACAATAACTCAACGGGTCTTGTAGAAGTGTGGTGTAATGTCGACGTTCAGAGATATACCACACCACCTACAGGAAAAGGACCGCCTACTTCTTCGATTATGATGGATTCTTCAAATCCTTCAACATACCTCTCTCTCCCTCAGATGATGAGCTAGCTACTAGGATGATGTATGATATTCTGAATACACCATCTAGCACACAGGGAGAATCATCTACTCAGTCAGGGGGAGTAGTCGACGTCAGTGACTCCTCCTCTGAAGATGAAGCTGAAGAAGATGACCAGAACAGTCAGGAGGAACAGGTTCCAGTTCCAGCAAGTCCACAAGCATCTACGAGTGATGCACCTTCGACTTCAGAACCTCAAACTCCAACTACCTCAGATGCAGAACCAAATGTTCATAATCTTGGCTCTGAGGTAGCTGTTCCTACTACTCCAGGATCACGACTAAATGTTTATCATCCCCTTGACAATGTCATTGGAGATGTCAGATCAGGAGTACAAACCCGAAATCAGTTGTACTCAGCTGATTACGCCTCGGTTATGGAGAAAGGTTACATTCATGATGGTGCCTATCGATGTTTTGTCTCGCAGGTTGAGCCAAAATATGTCAGTGAAGCACTCAATGATGAGGCGTGGGTGAGTGCCATGCAAGAAGAACTTCTACAGTTTAAGAAGTTAGGTGTATGGACACTGGTTGATAAACCTAAAGGTGCTAAAGTTATTGGCACTAAATGGGTACTAAAATGCAAGAAGGATGACCAAGGGGTCATTATCAGGAACAAAGCTCGACTGGTGGTTCAAGGTTTTCGCCAAGTCGAGGGAATTGACTACAATGAGGTGTTTGCACCCGTGGCAAGGATGGAAGCTATTCGTATCTTCCTTGCCTATGCATCGTACATGAAGATCAAAGTCTACCAATTAGATGTAAAGAGTGCATTCCTTCATGGGGAGATCAGAGAAACAGTCTATGTAAGTCAACCCGAGGGTTTTGAAGATCCTTACCATCGGGATAGAGTTTACAAGCTCGACAAAGCTTTGTATGGGACTTCATCAAGCTCCTCGAGCTTGGTATGAGAAACTCTCAACTCATCTTGTGAAACACGGCTTTCGCAGGGGAGTAATTGACTGTACACTGTTTATTAAGGAAAAGGATGGCGACCTACTGCTTGTACAGATATACGTTGATGACATAATCTTCGGGTCAAAGAACGAAGAGTTATGTAAAGAGTTTGAAGCAGTAATGAAGAAAGAATTTGAGATGAGTGCCATGGGGGAGATGAAGTTCTTTCTCGGGTTACAGGTGGATCAAACACCTAATGGATCTTTCTACATCAGACCAAGTATGTAGGAGACATTCTCAGTCGCTTTGACATGGAGAATGCTTCTGCTGCTGGGACTCCACTTGCTACTAATCATGATATAGCACCGGATGAGAATGGAGATCTAGTAGATGCCACTATGTACCGAGGAATGATCGGATCCCTCATGTATCTCACTGCCTCAAGACCTGATATTATGTATGCTACATGTCTATGCTCAAGATATCAGGCTAAACCAAAGGTCAACCATCTGATCGGGGTCAAGAGGATTTTTCGTTATCTGAAGGGTACACCCACACTTGGATTGTGGTACCCTCATGATGATGACTTTGAGCTTACCGCGTATAGTGACTCGGATTACGGGGCTGCAAGATGAACTACAAGTCTACATCAGCAGGGTGTCAATTCTTTGGGAGAAGATTAGTTACCTGGCAGTGTAAGAAGCAGACATCGGTTGCCTTGTCAACCTGTGAAGCCGAATATGTTGCTGCTGCAAGTTGCTGTTCTCAAATCATCTGGATTCAACAGCAAATGCGGGATTACGGTTTAAAATTCTCATCTACTCCTATTTTTGTTGATAACTCTGCTGCAATTGCAGTAACTAAAAATCCGGTCCAACATCCTAAGACCAAACACATCGGTATTAAATACCATTTCATAAGAGATTGTTTTGAAAAGAACTTAATTGATGTGGTTAAAATTAATACTGATTTTCAACGCGCTGACCTCTATACTAAAGCTTTTGATAAACCACGTTTTCAATATTTATTAGAGGTCAACGGTGTTAAAAAGAAAAGTGAGGTAATTCCTGATGATGAAAATGTGTAGTCCGATGTCGTGTACTTAAATTTTATTTTATTTATTTTGATTTGTCTATTTGATTTTAATTTTATTTAAACTCATGTTCTCTTGCTGTTTATTAAAATCCTAAAATAATTAAACCAGAAATGATTTTAGTATTTTAGGGGGAGAATATGTCAGCAAGTTAACATTAAAAAAAAAAAAAAAAAAAAAATTAAAAAAATGAGGGAGAAGGAGTAGCGAGCTGAAATAAGGTAGATTGTATCTGTGATACCGATTCAATACCTTTGGAAAATGATAGTACACAGGAACAAATCAAGAGGGACTTTAAAATTTAAGTTTTAGTAATATGCAAAAGTTCAAAGAAATAAATCTGTGTAGTCTAAGCAATACTAAAAGGAAAGATGATAGAAAACGGCAACTCCTAAGGTGAACACAAAGAAAGTAGACTTAGAGGTTGCTAGACCATATAGATATGTTGGTAGATTCAACACAATAGACAAATAGACCGTATTGGTGATTTCAAGATAAACTAAAGTGTTCAACTGACTGTGGGCGTCCATCTTATCACTGGTTAACACAATCAACAATATTCCAATAAGGGGTAATGAGCAAGTAAACGCCACAAATGTGTGCGGATGACCATAACTAGAGCAAAGCAAAGAAAAATGAAAGACAAATGCAATAGCTAATGACTTATGTTGTTGGTGCATTTTGTGCAAAATAAATAAGCTGCTCTAACAAGGAGATAGGTTATGTGCCTCTCTGCTGTGCGATGGCACTGACCTGAGGATAAGCATAACCTAGATATTCTAGAATTCATTGTTGTTGCCGCTCTCTGCTGTGCGATGGCACTGACCTGAGGACAGGCTTCTCTTTGAAAGCTCTAAGAATAGTCTCTTCTTGTAATAATACCCGTAGACCGCTCAAAAGCTCCTGAGGGAGTTGATTACCATATAAGTGTGGGATCCACAATGTTAGTTGAAATAATTAAACCTAAATAAGTCACCAGTCTGTGTCAAAAAGTCTGTGTATGGATTTAAGTGGACAAACATACTGACAATCATTGTGGCTACTTCTCAAAGGTCCAAATCAATGTGAAAACCTAAGAGTTTCAGTATGATTTCCTTATGTTGCAAACGACTCTGGATGAACATCGAGAACTTGAGCATCAAAGGTTTAATAACTAGTCCCAAATGATTTGAATTGCCTGTATGATTCCAAAAATTGAATTGGTCCAGATGTGATCAACCTAAGTTGAAGCTACTACTATCCGATCTCCCGTCCAATCCATAGATCAATCTCTGGATTTATCTCTCACAAAAAGCCAAAAATATGTCTGATTATGTAATTAGTTTAGTTTAAATTCTAAATTAGTTAGTTTGTTTTAAGTTTTAACTTGAGTCAAGTGTCGGGCTACATCAGGAAAATCAGAAGGAATAAACTCACTAAAAGGGTCATGTCTGAGATGACCATATGTGCTTTGAAAGGTTATATTAGTCACGTCTGAGGTGACCAAAGTATTTTTAAAAGGGTCACGTCTGAGGTGACCAAAGTGTTCAAGACAAAGGATCAATGTTTGAGATGATCAAAATTTTCATACGTTAATTTTAATTAATAATAAAAAGAGTCTAAAGGTAAATTGGTAAAATAGCAGAAAAAATTAACTAAGTATGACCCATTCGCACGAATGGACCATACGTATGGACTAACCATACGAATGAAGTCCATTCGCACGAATGGATCATACGATTAGTCCAATCGGATGCTTAAGTGCGAACGAGTGAGTCAGTCGCACGACTGAACTTCAGTCGGACGACTGGAGAAGGGCGACTGACCCAATCGCACGACTGAGTCCCACTCGCACGACTGAAAGGTGCGAATGAACTCAGTCGCACGATTGGATCTAGGGTGGATATAAATAGAGGTGAGTCGGTCGCAGAGACTCCTCATTCGCAAATCGCCCCTAATTCGCATATTGTACCGTTACTCTGCCAAATTTCATTTGCCTTAGCTTTCTTGTTGATTCTGTGATACTCCGTTCGTCCATCATCGTACAGGTATTTTGAAGTTTCTTCCATCGAAAATCAGAAAGAATGAAACCTAATTGGATTAATACGACTGTGAAAGGCGAACCGCGACCATCAAACCCTAATAACCTATTAAACCTAAGCAATATGTTAAAATTAGTAAAATAGGTTGTTAGGGAAGAGAAGGCGACACTAAAGAAACCGGTTAATTGAGTATAAAACTTATTTGCGTAGATTGATCTTGGACGACTGAACACATGAGACAGACGACTGGTCGTCCGGATGAACTTCAGTCGCACGACTGAAGGGAACGATTCAATTAATCGCACGACTGAACCATGCGAATGAGACTCAGTCGCACGACTGGTGTAACCGCAACAGAGTACATGCGCATGAGTCCAGTCGCACACTCAGTCGTGCGTATGAGGTCAATCGCACGTCTGAACCTCAATCGCACGATTCAGTCGCACGACTGTCTCAGTCGTACAACCCCAATCGCATGACAGATAATTTTATTCAAAGTTTAAGTGTTGCTTTATACTCTTAGCCACGAAACTAACGTTTATATTATTATGTGTTACAGATGGCGAGTAGATGGAATATGAGCACCAAGCACAACATATGTGCTCACCTGGACTTGACATCCAGGAATGCAGCCGACTTCGCAGGCATTATTACTTTCTACAAGATCCAGGATCGCTCACGCTATATCTACTCCCTGCACACCATACAGATCAGTGCAGCAGGCCTTCTGGGAAGGCGCATCTGTAGAACAGATCCACCGAGCTCATTGCATCAGGAGCTCGATTTTTGGTGAGGCTATCACTATTTCTGAGGAGGATCTGAGGATATTGCTTCAGTTTGGAGACGATGCTGAGTGTGTCCCACACGTCTACACCCCCTCACTGTCCGTGGATGCTTCATGAGAGCCAAGTACTCTGGGGACATCAATGCCGGGGTTACTCAACAAGAGTAACCTCTGTCCCCAGTTTAAGTACCTTGCGCACGTGCTGCTGAAGTGTGAATAGCATCACGGAAGGGAGGTTTTGACGAGCTCTCTGACCAGATCCAGAACGCTTATGCAGCGTTGGTGCTGAACCACCCGTTCAGCTTCTCCAGGATGATATTCAGCTATTTGTGGAGAACCTCGAGGGGAAGGGGAAGGAAGGCTTCTGTATGTACCCTAGATTTCTACAGATGATCATTGATCAGAAGCTTCCTTCCCTGCCGAAGGAGAGGAGGGACGCTGTTATTCTCGAGGTCATGGACGACACGACTCTTGGCCGGATGAAGGTCTACAGGGGGAAGCAGGTGAAGCCCCCTGTCAGGAGGTTTTTTGGGCATCTGCCCGGGCTGATTATGTGGCGCCAGCAAAGAGGAGTGGCGCCACGAGGACAGTGACTCAGATGTGGAGCATATTGCTATACCAGAGACAGACTCTGATGATGATGATAGCGGCGACGCCGGGGATGACATGCCTGCCCCATCTAGAGGCACAGATCAGACGTTATTCCCCCGGGGTCAGCCACTGCCGGAGAGGTCGCAGAGATGGCCGGTTTCCATCAAGAGTTTGTCGCTGGTGATATCGAGGAGGAGGAGTCAGACGAGGAGCCCCTCACCAGGACTGTGGGAAGCAAAGTAGTTCCCACAGACCACGGGCTTAAGGTGGTTGGTGAGCACCCAAGGGACTCCTCGGAGAGAGATACTGACCCTAACTACATTCCGGGGTCAGGTAGCAGAGTTGCAGGGGGAGCATCTACTTCCTCCGGGACTAGGAGGAAGCGGATGGCTCAACCACATGGGTTGAAGAAGAAGAAGCGTCGTTTGACCTTCGTGACTACCACTTACCACCACAAGCCACCACTACCACAACTACTGACATACCACCCATCACCACAGCCACCACAGCCACTACTCCTACTACCACATCCACCACTTTACCTACCACCACTGTAGCTATCCCATCCATCACCAGACCATTCACCCCTACTTCACCACCATCAGCTCACCGACCATATTCACCACAGCCACTGCCACCACCACCACACATCAGGCTGGACCGTCAGCCCAGCCCTCCATGCTCATGGATTCACTCTACCTCACATTGGGGTAGAGGAGCAGCTCTCAGCGCTAAACCGTATGGTGATGCGTCTGCTTGCTGCTGACGAGGAGAAGGCGGCACAGATCCGCCAGCTGACCGACTTGGCTGCTGCCCAATCTCAGCAACTGGCAGAGCAGCTCGGGTCATAGACCAGCAGAGAGTTGAGGTGTCCCAACTCCAAGACACTCAGGCTCAGTCCGTCAAACGTATTGAGGAGTTGGAGACGACCAACAAGACTATCATGCTGAGGCTGAAGGGGTCGAAGGATGAGCCCCTGAAGCTAAAGGAAGGGACGGAGATGACGGAGATGATGATGATGAAGATGAGGATGCTGATAGGAGGATGATGATGATGAGGAACAGAAGAAGATAGGACAGAAGGACATGATGATGATGACGAGGCCAGAAGGAGGGGATGCGGCTGCATCGGCCTCTGCTTCAGGTCAGAGCGGAGATCCAAACGTCGACAAGACAGTCATCCACTATTCTGCTCCTCCGCGCGACCTCCACAGATTCAAGACAAAGTACTGATTAG